>CM002532.2:4321498-4913998 GCA_000338895.3 Oryza meridionalis | reverse complement strand
CGAAACCGAGACGATATCGTCGAACCACTCACCGGTGAAGAAATGGTTTTTAATCTGAAATAGTAGGAGGAAAAATTCATTTTTAGTAAATATATTTTTTTGTCTTTAGTCCCGGTTAGTAAGTAGGAGGAAAAATTCATTTTTAGTAAACATACTTTGTCTTTAGTCCCGGTTGGTGTTACCAACTGGGACTAAAGTGGCTAGATCCGATTGCTTCTTTATTCTTTTCTTTTCTTCATTATTTATAATATATTTATTTCACCCCATCCCGTCCCTAAAATCCCATATCAATCATCCTCAAATTGCCTCCAAATCCAAAAATCGATCATCTTAAATACATCATAAAATCTTAAAAAAAGTTACATCACAACTTCTATAAAATTCATCACATATTCACGTCACACACAAATCAAATACATCACACAACAATCTCAGATCCAATCCAATACATCACACAACAATCTCAGATTCTCAAAAAAAAACCGCCAATGTAGGCGCCGTCTCGCCACGCGCCGCGCCCCACCCCCGCTGATGTGACCATGGCTACTACAGATACAACCATTGCTCACATCATGGATGAATAAGGAGATATCAAGATCAATTCCTCCAAGTGCTGGAATCCGATTCGGCCACCTGCTACACTGCTGACTTCAAACGGCCGCCAAATCTGCATACGATCTCCATTTTTGGTCCATGAGTTCTTGATGGAAAGCTCTCGAAGCCCTCTTTCCAACGAATCCAGCCTCATCGCCAATTTCCATGTCGTTTGGCCGCAATCAGATAAACAAGGTGTTGCGTCACCTGTCAGGTGGAGAACGACCATTGGCACCCCTTGGTCATCCTCCCACCCCTATAAATAGGTAGGTATCCTTCAGGGTTACTTGGGTTTTGTTTAGATGAAAGTTTAGCCATTGCTAATTCCTTGGAGCGCGCGTGTCGACTAGACCGTCCGTCTGCTTGTATTCGGAACCCCAACTTATCATTTGTGCTCAATTCCCATTTACAATTCAGATTACTTTTATCTTGTTCTTGCTTGTTTCTTCGATTTGCTTGCAGGAATAGGGTTGATCTGCACCGGCCAGATCAACAACCCACGGAGAGGTGTATCGATCGCTAAGGCGCAACACAACGTCTCGTACGGTTGTAGTCGGATTGTCAACGTGTCTCCCAAATCGTAGTTGTCATCAACTCACCGAAAGATCGGGCCAACAACAGCCTTGAGTGTCGAGTGGAATTCAGGGTTCATCAGGTGGTATCAGAGCTTTCGTTGCTCGGTGAGTTTTTTATCTACCCATCACCAGAAAATTGCCATACAAAAAAATTACATCCTGTACCTAGCCATATTTGTGCCATTGCATTGTTCATTTTAGTTTTTGCTTTGTTGAGTTTGCGTTGCATTGTCTAGTCGTGTTGCTGGTCTTAGCGTTCAGTCCGTTTAGAGTTTCGAGTTCTTATCACATGTACTACCACTGTCGTCGCCGCTGTCGTGTCTTTGTTGTTGTCGGGACCTACGGAAACGGAATCGTCTTTCCGCTAGGGCTCTATTTTTCTAATTTTCAAAAGTTTTTGTCGGTCAGTTTTGGGGTTGCGTCTAGGGTTTGCTGTTTAGCCAGGCTTGTGCTTGTGCCATGGTTCTGTTTTGCCGTGAGGAAGAAAAAAGGGGAAGGAAATATAGCATATCTGTTTGGATTCGGTTGGATGGATGGAAAGGAAAATAATAATAGATTGGATCGGCAAATGGTTTATCTCGTGCATTTAATCTGGCCGGCCGTTCTATCCACCCACCGTACCCGCACCTCCCCACCATCTACAGTTGTTTCCTCCAATGCCATGAGTAGCTCAACACCTTGGTGAAAATTTTTCAAGTGTCGGATTGGAGATCCGTTTGTAAAAATGGAACCTACAAGACGAGAGTATTCCATTTTTGTATAGTTCTAATTTTGTTATTGGACTTTTATACTTGAGTCCCTGTAATTTTTATATTCGCATTTGAGTCCCTATGACCTTATATTAAGGTCCTTGAGTCGGTTTTTGTTTAAAAAAAGGAAATAAAAAAGGCAGAAAGGTGCTAAAAAAGAAGAGAGAAGAAAAGCCGCACCAAAAAAAGAAAAGAAAAGAAAGAAAAGAAAAAGAAAAAAAAAGAAAGAAAGAAAGAAGAAAAGGAGAAAATCATTTGTTATCTTTGAGCTGAACTTTATATATCAGAGTTGTGCATGAGTTGTTCCTAGTGCTATCTTGTGGTATCGTTTGTGTCTAGGCTCGTGTCTCTAGTACGTTCTAGCCTAGGACCAGCACGTTACTGACTTTGAACGATTATTCAACTTTGCATTCTCTGATTTGAGCATTTGCTATTCCTTTGCTACATACTTAAGCCTACCCAGAGCTCCACAGATTTGATTGCAGCCGTACGATAGGTGTTTGCCAAGGCATCGATACATCCAACCTCCATTGGGGTGCTTGGTTGAGTCGGTGTACGTCACCATTCCGCTTGCTTTGGTAAGAACTTGTAAGAGCTTGGTGAAAAGCTTGAGTGTGTGTGATATTTGAGTCTTTTACCCCTATGCCATTAAGAAAGTTGGAGGTTACGTGTGTGCCACAAAAAAGTTTTGAGTCACCTGTATGCCATGACACAAAATTTCGTTTACCTATGCGCCACTTTGGATGGAATCAGCACTAACGGAGACTAACAGAGGTTTGAAAGATCTATTTTGCCCTTGCTTTATTTCAGCCACTTTTGCGGCAGCAGCGGCGTGCCGGCGAGACGAGGCGGCGGCGACAGCGACGATCGGCGGCGGCGTATAGACGAGGCGCGCCGCCGGATAGACGAGGCGAGGCGGCGTGCCAGCGACGGCGACGACTGGCGGCGGCGGCGGCTAGAGAGGCGGCGGCGGCGTGCCGGCGATGACGGCGACGGATAGACGAGGCGGTGACGGCGGCGGCGTGTCGGCGACGACGGCAGCGGATAAACGAGGCGAGGCGGCAACGACCGGCGGCGGCGGTGTGCTGGCGGCGACGGCGGCGGCTAGGGTTCCAAGCGCACTGGAGGAGAGGAGTAGTAGAGATGAAAATGCTTCAAGGGCAATTTAGTCATTTTCATACGTGGGTCCCACATGTCAGAGCTCATTCTCTAACAGAAGGTGGATGGAATGGCACACGGGTAAACGAAAGTTTGTGTCATGGTATACATGTGACTCAAAACTTTTTTGTGGCACACGCGTAACCTTCAACTTTCTTAATGGCACAGGGGTAAAAGACTCGTGATATTTCAACTGCCACTACCTAGTAGTTGATAGGAGCATCCATATTCTTCTGTATGTTTCTTGTTTGCTACTAACCATGACAGGATTGCTCAAGGAGAAACGAGATGGTCATTTTCAACATCGACTTCTTCACCATCAACAAGACATAGTGACTTCTTTACGCGTTGTATATGAGGTACATGATAATGATCTTGCAATGGTAGAATCTAATTTACCAGTTTTTGATGGTAAGTATGATTTCGCCGCTCATGTTAATTGGGAGCTAGTAGTAGACAATGAATTTCATAAATATGATTTTTCTAATGCTCAAATGATTAAGGCTGCTAGTAATAAGTGTACCGGTTCTGCATCTTTTTGGTGGTATACTGTTGGCAATAAGCTTGAAACTTGGGATGAATGCAAAGCAATGATGAGGAAAAATTTTGTGTTTTCATATTATAAACATACTCTCCTTGAGAAATTAGAACATCTAAAACAAGGTGACAAAACCGTGCGGGAGTACTTTCATAACTTTAAAATTTGTATCACTTATAGTGGTTTAAAAGAAAGCAATGAGAACACAATGACTAGATTTTTTAGAGGGCTTAATTCCGATATTCAGGCTAGGCTTATTAACGTGACGTATAATCATATAGGCCACTTGTTCATGCTTGCTTGCAGTGTTGAGAGTAATATTTTAAAGAACCCAAGGGAGAAACAAGCTATGCTTGTGTGTCCTATTACTGACATTTTGCAGGGAGCTCAGAACATTCACCATGAGGAGAAGAGCAATATGATCGAGATGCCATCTACATCGCTCACGAATGAAGAAGAGAAGACTGATGCACCTATATCATTCGAAGAGAGAACCACAGGTAATTTTAATGGTGCTGCAATTAATCAAGGTGAGTGTGCCGTTAATGAATTGAACATGTCCACTTTTCATGCTAGAGAAGAGTAACCATTAGTGGAACCAATTGCTGAGATACCTTTGTCACAAGTTGATTTACTTGCTGTTCCTTGTGATAAAGAAGAGTTGTGTGTAATAATGCTTCACTTATATCCATGCCACAACTGGTGAATGAACATGCTATTTCTAGTATTTCTTTGTGTGCTGATTTTAAGCATGTTGTTCACATTGCTAATGAAGTAGAGGAACGTGAATTGCTATCTTCTTTAAATACTTTGGGCTATGTTTAGTTTGATGATTTTTGTGAGCCCGATAATTTGGAGGAGAAATTATTTGCTAAGTCTGATTTGCCATGTCCAACTAATGCTATTTTTCATATCTTTGGCGAATATGATGATACAGGAATATGTTTGGTGCATAGAGTTTATATATGTTCGGATTTAGAACCTCCTGTACATGTGGATAAAACTTGCAAAGAGAGGCATGTTATTTCTAATCATATTACTTCTAGTTTGTCTAGTTTTGATAGGATGAAACAGGTTGTTTTAAATTAACCACGCGATGAGCACCATATGAAAAAACCGAGAACAGTTTTCCATGAAGAAGAGGAGGATGATGTGACCATAGCTACTACGGATACAACCATTGCTCACATCATGGATGAACAAGGAGATATCAAGATCAAGTCCTCCAAGTGCTGGAATCCGATTCGGCCACCTGCTATACTGCTGACTTCAAACGGCCGCCGAATCTGCATACGATCTCCGTTTTCGGCCCATGAGTACTTGATGGAAAGCTCTCGGAGCCCTCTTTCCAACGAATCCAGCTTCATCGCCAATCTCCATGTCGTTTGGCCGCAATCACATAAACAAGGTGCTGCATCACCTGTCAGGTGGAGAACGACCATTGGCACCCCTTGGTCGTCCTCCCACCCCTATAAATAGGTAGGTATCCCTTCAAGGTTACTCGGGTTTTGTTTAGATGAAAGTTTAGCCATTGCTACTTCCTTGCAGCGCACGTGTCGGCTAGACCGTCCATCTGCTTGTATTCGGAACCCCAACTTATCATTTATGCTCAATTCCCATTTGCAATTCAGATTGCTTTTATCTTGTTCTTACTTGTTTCTTCGATTTGCTTACAGGAATAGGGTTGATCTGCACCGGCCAGATCAACAACGCACGGAGAGGTGTATCGATCGCTAAGGCGCAACACAACGTCTTGTACGGTTGTAGTCGGATCGTCAACGTGTCTCCCAAATCGTAGTTATCATCAACTCACCGAAAGATCGGGCCTACAACAGCCTTGAGTGTCAAGTGGAACTTAGTGTTCATCAGCCGCCGTTCCGGCCGGCCCTCCGCGCCCCGCCGCCCTTGCGCCGGCCTAGCCTCCTCGCCCCGTCGCTGCAGTAGAGAGGAGAAGGAGAGGAATAGATAAGGGCTGCCATCGGAATTCAAAATGCTTTGGCGTATCAGCCAAACTGGGCATTTCCATTTCAACCAAATATTTTCCATCGGTTGGCATATTGCTTGTTGAACAAACTTCTGTGGCTAGATGGTTGTAGCTCCCAATTGATGGTAGCGTTCAGATGAGATGGGTTTAGGGTTTAGAAAAAACAAATGAAAAACAAACTCAAAGCCTCATCTTTTTCTTACGCTTCTCAGTCAAAATTTAAATTTTCAACCTTAAATTTAAAGATGATTTTGAGGTTTTTTTCTATTGTAGTTTATTTTTCAGTTTTTGGTTTTAGATCGTTAGAAACATGTATACAAAAGTTATATTGACAAATTATTCTTCATTTGCAAATATGTCGTTTCGTCTTTTTCCTCTAATATACCAAATAATGGGCCAATTGCTACAAGTTGAGGGAGTAAATTACTATCATTAATTAATAATTAATCAACACTTCTAACCAGTCCCAGTAGGTCAGCATGGGTAGCAATTAGGGATGCAACACGAGAGGTCAAATGATTTGTCATCCACACACACAATTATACATCTAATGTTGGGCCTATCAATTTTGGCTGAAAAGCCTCAGCCAAATAAGCCATACAATGGGCTTTGGCTGAAAAGAAGATGCCCAAAGAGCCATCTGAAGGTTGAGGAGAGGAGGAGAGAGGAGGAGATACCTCGATCCGATCATGCACGTCTCTCCGATCTTCGCGTTAATCTTTTTTTCCCACTACAAATAGATCTTTAGTTCCAGTTGGACGATCTTTTTTCCTGGGACTAAAGCGTATGACGATCTTCTTTCCCGGTTGGTATTATCAACCGGGACTACAAATAGATCTTTAGTCCCGGTCAACCAGTGCTAAAGATTAAAAAGTACCCTTGGAGCTTTTAAACTGGGACTAAAGATATTTTTTGTTCCGATTTTTAATACAATCGGAACTATTGTGAAATCTGGTCGACCGATCAAAGCGCAAGTGACGATGTCTCTATATATAGCTCAGTCACTGAGCACCACGGCTTCCAACAGTCTCTAATAATCTCTCTCCCTGTAGCTCACCTGTGCAATTAATTAACTTTAATTCCTTCATTCAAGTGAGCCGTTTTATTATCTTTGTACATTAATTCCTTCGTCTTCATTAGTTAGGAGGCTGAGTGAGATCGGGAGCGCACTCCGATCCGGTCTCGCGGTTCTAGCTAGCTAGCGAGACCGTTGGTGCACTCGCGTCTCCAGTCCGCGATACCGCTTGCATTGGCGGGACCCGCGGTCTCGCCGTAGCACCCAGCGAGACCGCGAACAGTTCGCGCCACCACCCTGCGAGATCGCTACTGCATTCGCTCACGACGGTATATTTTTGCACTTCCATTCAAAACCAGTATTTTCTTGCAAATTTGATAATCAAAACGTATATTTTAAAAACAATTTCAGAAAAGATACATATATAATTCAGTAGTTGTTGACAGAGTGCTGTGTTCTTCGCTCAGTGTTCCCAACCCCTCTTCCTCATGTTACACGTACACGCTTTTCAAACTGCTAAACGATGTGTATTTTGTAAAAGTTTCTATATGAAAGTTGTTTAAAAAAATCATATTGATCCATTTTTGAAAAAAAAATTAGCTAACACTTAATTAATCACGCGTTGATGGACCGTTCCGTTTTTCGTGCGTATGAGATGAGTTCCTAACACGTAGAAACGAACACAGCCACTCATTTCCTGTCACTCAAACACCCATATTCTGCATTGCAAGTAGCTGATCTCTATAGGATGCCTAAGCAATTGGTATATATGCTCCTTTCCTAAGCTGGCATTTAAGTATTTTGGCCATTTACCAATTTTGGCCTGAGTGTTATTTATACCTTTTTTATTGAAATATTTAAAATATATTTTTTTCGAAAATTTACAAATCTAGTCGTCTCTCGCCCTCTGGGAGCCCTTCCAGAGGGTGTTAAGGGACCTAAATATAAATTTTCCAGCATAGCTCATTAGCTCTATGATTTTATAATTTAAAATTATATTATATAAAGTCAAATGAAATGAAACTTTATATCAAAATTTTAGAGCTTAAAGAGATCTACAACTTTGTAGTTAATAACTTTTACATTTAAGATCTTTTAGATCCCCAAATATTCGTTACAAAATATAAAACCTATTTTTAAAAATCTCAGATCTACATTTCAAACGATATCGGAGGGAGATTAACTTTATACGAAAGTTGTAGATCTCGATGAGATCTACAACTTTGTAGTCTATCACTTTTTCATTTAAAATCATTTGAAGTGTCGAATAAGCATTATTAGTATTTAAGCAATTAAAACCGGTGGAAAGGGTTTGAACACAAATAAAAAAATTACATTTAGGTCCCTCATCGCCCGCTGGAAGGGCAATTTTTAAAAAACAACCTTCCATAGAGCGAGAGGCGGCTAGATTTCTAAATTTTCAAAACAAAAAAATTATTTTTGTAAATATTTTAATAAGAAAATGTAAAAATAAAAAAACGCATATATATATATATATATATTGCAGTTACCTGAGATCCAGTTTTCCATGTCTCTTGACTCAAACAGTTTGTCCCTGATGCTAAGCCGGTCTTTTCTACTAGCTCAAACAGTTTATCCCTGATGCTAAGCTGGTCTTTTCTACTCTGTCGACTCCTCTGCAGCTCGATGTTGCTGATTTGATCCCCTCTGAAATTTTGGATTGTCATATGGTTAAAAAAGTGAATACTGCTATTGTTCAACTTTTGATTCGTTGGGGGTCGTTGTCGCCTTTGATGTTATCCGTACCAGATTCCCGGATGCAATCGCCTGTTGTCAAGTTCCATCTCATGCGGGGGGACATGTCACGCCATAGAACCTGACGGGCAGACAAATGACCAGGAATAATTCAATTTTGGCGCGGAACAGAGGCGGGCAGGAAATCAAAAGATGTATTCATGTGGAGAAGACGTATCACTGGAAATGGGTGTTAAGTGTGAGTTGTTATTCTGTCGTGTGGGCCCAAGGGCAACGGCGTGTGAGGGAGATATAATCTCCACAGTTGTAATGTTTACAATCAGAAAAAGAAAAATGGAAAACTAATCTCGCCTCCTACACCTGTTCTTCTTCCTCACGCAAGCGTCCTGTCCACTGAGCTCCGGCGCCAGCAATTGGGCTGTGACACCACTGCGTGGTGAGTGAGTCTCCTCCTTAGTATCACCTCTTCTCAGGGGCGGATCTACGGTACAGTCATCGGTGTCAGACGACACCGACGATTTTCGGTAAAAGTTATAGCAAAACTACTTATCCATATATTATAACATCATATTCTAAGCATAATTAGTATACTATAACACTGATAGACACGTTATGACACCAATGAATCAATTTTCTAGATGTGCCACTGTCTCTTCCACCGGTTCCTTTTCTTTCTTTCTTTATTTCTTTCATGCTGGTGCCGCTGATGCTTCCTATGCCCCTTGTGTGTTCGTCACAATGCCTCACAAGGAAGACGTGTCATTATTCATCAACCCTCGCGCCCTACCTTCTTCCTACCCGTTTGATTGCATTCATCGGTACTATTTCACAATCTCTGTCGATTTTGATCCATGGATGTAACATGTGAATTAGCATTGCACTCTCCCAAGTCCCAATTGCTTAAATTAGCCTTTTGGCTGACAGTAAACCGTCTTATACAGTATTATTCTAAGAAAATATTGGACGGACACAGAAATTGGCAAATGATACCCAAACGAAATATACTAGTATAGCCCATATCTTTAGATTATATTATTATTAACGAAAACTTGCCGTGCCAAGCTATGGCTTGGAGCGAAGTACAAAGAGAAAACATAAGACATACTCCTCCCGTCCAAAAAAAGTCAACCTAGTACAATGAATCTGGATAGCCCTTTATCCAGATTCGTTATACCAGGTAGGGTACATTGGCATTTTTAGGATAGAGGGAGGAAGAGACAGAAATAATTAATAGCAAGCGTCAAGCCAGCCTGCTTAGAAGGTGTAAAGGCAGATGCTGTCGTTGCTCATCGCCGTTGGGTCAAAGTTGTTGGCAACAGGGTCGGTGCAACCTTCCGGCACAGGCAGGTTACCTGCTTGCTGTGCTCCTTCCACTAGACAAAGAAGCAGAGATGCCAGTGGCATCGAGGTGTTACGGGCGGACAAGCACGGTGGTTGAGCCACGTCGTGCAATCTCCTTTGAAATGAACGGCTGGATTTTATTTGGTACATGGAGATGCCATCTCAATTCTCAAGCTAGGATGGTTAAAAAGTCCACAATACAGTTCAACACAACAGGGCCAACAGCTAACAAAGAAGCAAGACATGATTCATGCGAAACATACAGTTCAACACAACAGCTAGCAAACAAGCACGACTAACTCATTACATTTATATAATACCATGATGATACACGAAGGATGCATAGAACCGGACGGAATTTCTCCTGTCCTCAAAGAGATGAATAAGGCGGTAGGTGCCCCTTCTCCCGTAGGCATATCAGTGTGTTGTACAAACTTTCTTTTATGGGGGTGAATGTGAGGCCCAAGTCTCTCAGCCTTTGATTAGAGAACTTGAAAGGTTGGACCATCTGCTTGCTGTCTTCACACCTAGTTATGAAACAAAGAGAACACACAAACACACACAATTGATAATTGCAAAATTTCTATGGAAATAATTAACATGTCATTTTTGAAAAAAAAAAAATATATATATATATATGTAAAATAAACAAGCCAAAATGGATGCTATTTCTTTACTCATACTTTTACTAAATAATAAGATAATGCAATGCATGGATGTATACTATCTTATGACTAACAAAAAAGAATATCAATGTCCATGTATTATTTGTTTTTTTCCATGGAACGTTGATGCATTTCAGCTTTACTGTTCTAAAATAATTGGAGCAATATTAATTCTAGTTATATAAACCATTTCATCAAGAATAAATAACATTTTCCATATATACGTGTGTGTGGGGGGGGGGTGTCGACTTTTCGCGTAATGTTTAATCATTCGTCTTATTCAAATTTAGTGTAAATATGCACAAATATAAGATTAGAGTTTCTTTGGTGATGAAATAAGCCACAACAAAATAAATAACTTATATATATATATATATATATATATATATATATATATATATATAAAAGATAAATAGTCAAACATCTTATTAAAAGTCAACGGTAATATAATATGTATGAAAAAATAGAGGGGGTATAGTTTCTTACTTGTTACAGGTGATTGGATACTGTGGAAAGAGTTCTCTGATCATCTAAATAAGCTCCGACCGGTGAAGCACACTAGCAATGCAGAGATAACGCCCATGCGCCTTGGGGTCTTCATACACCAGTGCATGTGCACGGGCCACATCGCGCGCATCAACATACCCAGCGACAGCATTCCGGTGGGTTTTCCTGCTTCCGTTCAAGAAATCGGCGATATGTCTGATGCTAGGGTTTATGGTTGATTGCAACATCTGGCCTAGTGTCATGGCAGGAAGCACCACCACTAGCTGAATCCCTCTCTTTGATGCCTGCTATGCTGCTACCATCTCAGCAACCGTTTTGGCATAACAGTACCAGTCCTATATTTGAAATCAAAAAATTAGGACTACATCCTTATCAAAATATGATTTCAACATGCGGTTATCCGAATTTATAGCTAGATATGTTTATGTTTCAGAAGATTAAGAGGGGGTAGTACATAATAATGATGGCCAAGGAATGAAGGAAACTGCATTGGTTTAATGCACAACACATAAATAATTATGTGTGGTTCTTTAGGTTGCAATTATCAAGCATACATATATCTTGCTTAATTTATCTTACGGTAAATAAATAAGTCTATTATAACTATTATATTTTCAAAAATGTACTATTAAATCGTTAGAGAAAAGATATACTACTCTCTCCGTCCAAAATATAACAATTCAGGATAAAATAGGACGCATTCCTAATACTAGGAATTTAGACGAAGCCTATGCAAATTCGATTTGTAGTACGTATATGTTCTATCGTATTCTATATCGCTATGTTTTGGAACGAATGTAGTATTAGCTAACATAGAGCATGTTGCTTTAATAAGGAAATTAAATTTACTTTACTTTTTGTTTGCAGAACTCAAGGTTACTCCAGCAGCTCTCATCCACGACTGTATCATGGCTCCTATTTGGGTCCATGTGTACAGCGCCGAAGGTTGATGTGAACACCACGCGTCGTACGCCCATGTCTGCTGCAGCGTTGATCACGTTCTTAGTTCCTTCTGAATTTAACTACACTCAGAATTAACAATTACCAATTACTCTCTACTGTCATAAGTATATTTGATTTTTAGTATAAGATATTATCAAACTTTTAATTTTTTTACCATCAGTAATATCTCAAATGATTAGTTTTAGAAAAAAAAATCTATGCCTAGATTAGCCTTGAAAAATAGTATCATATAAACTTATTAAACTTATTTATTGTATTATAGAATTAAAAGATTTGATCAATATTGTTCTAAATTACTCCCTATATTTCAGGTTGGTAGTAATAAATATAAGGTTAGTCAAAAGATTCAGTTTTAGTCACTTTAATTATTAATTTATAAATTTTAAATAGCTTAGATTCCCTTCGAATTAGTATCTGATTAGATTTGAAATTATTGAAGTAATGGGAATCATGAGAATTGATACAGGAATGCATTTTGAATCCTAATGCTTATATTTTAAAACGAAGTTTATAAAATATTTATGACCGGTAAGCATGAGCCTAAACAATGATGTTGCTGGCATGAAATTGAGAGACTCACCGGATCAACGGATACAGGTGAGGCAACATGGAATACACCTTCACATCCATTAAATGCAACAGAAAGACTATCATAGTCCATCACATCTGCATAGTTCAGACAGAGCCTCTCTTTGGCTCCTTCAAGTTTTTGCAAATGGGAGTTCTTTTGACTAGCTTTGCATCCAGAAAATACAGCAAATGAAAAATAATATTAATAATAATAATTGACTATATATCATAATTTGAACTAAATAAGGAGAAGTTCAAATGTAAAAATGGAGAAAAAAATTATGAAGGTCATGCTTGCATATACAATTCATATATATGGTACTTCAAACTCATAAATAGACTAGGGCTTTATATAATTTGCATATACTTGTTTATGTATCACTGAAAAGAGATCAAAACACAGTAAAGGATTTGTAGTCTTTACATGGATCTCTTGCAGTTCCTCTCACGGCATAGCCACGGAGCAGGAGCTCCTTCACCACCCACGACCCAATGAAGCCTCCTGCTCCTGTCACACATACCATTTTGCCCCCTTCAGCCTTAGCCATCATCGACAGCTAGCTAGAGAAATGCACAATAAAGCTGCTTAATTTTGTGGTCTTCACTCTTCAGCCTGCTGTGCAGCCTGACTTCAATTTAAAGCCACACATAAGAGAACAAACAAGTTAGCTGGCACGTACGGAAATAATAAAAGTTTGGTATACAATGACTATTGTAGGAATGACACACTCTTGTTGTCCTACAACTAGCTAGTCATAGTATGTACATATGGGCCCACATGTAAGTATGAGGTACGTTAAGTTCTTCAAATCGTGCTATTAAATTCTGCTGGAGATTTACTTATTCTTATAAATTAATCCAGGAAAGAAACCAGAATAGTACGGGAATAACTAAGAGGACATTCAAAATAGACGGTTCAGTACCAACTATTCGGACCACCAGGCAACGCCAAATCAAAATGACCTTCAAGCGTTCCCAGCAGAAACGCTATCCCATCATCCATCGAGAAAATAGCGCATGGGGGAAGAAAATCACGATCTAAAATATACGTCATTGTTACCTCCAAATTTAGCGCGTCCACCATTCGAGAGAGAAAAGCGTCAAATTTGGTATTCCTCTCTCCTCATGCCATATTACAACCGCCTACATCCAGAGCGAGCTCCCACCTCTAGTTGGATCGGTGACTCGCCCAAGAACTCCTACCTCCAACCGGATCAATGGCTTGCCCATATCCATTGTCACCAACTGGACCAAGCTCCACGAAAGGCACCTCCACCCTTAGCACCTGATGCGGACATCACTCCTTCGGATACACATAACAATCCTCCAACGGTCATTCAAGGACTGATAACAAGAGCTTGCGCGCGACAATTGAATTTAGAGGTGAGCTCGTTCCTATATTCTTCTTTGTACGAATTTAAGAATAGATTGCTACCTAATGATTATATTGTTATTAGGAACAATGGAGGGGACAAGGAGACACTTGAAGAAGGACTTAGAGTTATGGAGGATCATCGAGGACGTCCAAGTCAAGGTGGAGGCCAAAACCAAGTCGGCTTCAAGTGCAATTCGGAGTCCAGGACCAGTCTGCACTAAAACGGGTGCCCAGGTCACATACGTGCTCGGATTGGGGCGTTCTTTATGTGGATGGAAATTTAAGAAGATAACATTTCCAATGGTTTTGGTCCCACGTCCAAATTTTTTCCGGGTAAACGGGAATCGACCGAACAAGTTGATGTCCAGAATCTGTCCTGATGCTGCGTCACCGTATTTGGGACTTTGGGCCGTGTATCGTGTTAGAACCCATTAGGGTTGCTTCAAGGGTTGGTTGCACGACCCTAAACTCTATATATCAGTACCCGCCGTCATCTTTAGGGTTTGGGTTTTGCTTAGATTATTCTGTCGAGAACAGTTTGGCCGCTAGATTAGTTTGTAAGACCCCAACTTGTGAGCTTAATGATTCATTTGCAATTTTGGTTGTATTCTACCTTGTTCTTGTTTGTGTTTTTCGATTGGCAAACAGGGATTAGCCTTCTCGGTGAGGTCATCTGCGTTTTGACACGAGTGATAACTAGAGGAGACGTGGTGCTGCGATTTTGGGGCTCAAGAGCATGTTCGTTCAAGAAGCCGGATCAATTTGTGTCACGACTCCGCCTAAATAGTTGTTTATCAGAACCTTTCGAAAGATCGAGAACCCTAGTGCACATCAGCACCTCTGGCCAAGCTCTGGAGATGGGGATGGATTTTGGGTGAGGGATGTGGTCATCGCCGGTAGATCAGCTATGCCCGCACCCTTCTCATCGTCCTCCCCATCCTCTTGGTTGTAATAGTAGAAGAGCGGAAGAGAAACAAGGAACAGAACTGAGATGAGAGAGGAAGATTAGTTGTCTGTTCATTAGCATTTGAGAAGAGAATCTGTTAAAAATAATTATCCATCCTTCGCAAATTTAGCCATTACAAAATATCAATTACGAATATATTCGTTCAAATATAATCATTTAAAAAATATCCATGATAAATGCAGCTGGTCAAATTAAAAATATCTGGGTAGTTGAAAGATATTATTAAAATATAGAAGGATATGATATTGAAAATGTAATATGATGATTTATTAGGATGAGAAGGGATATAGAGATTTTTTTTTTAGAAATAAAACGATTTTAATGGAAAATCGTAAAAATATAGGTCGGTTAGGCGAAATCGCAAGTTTAGCACCCTGTCAAATAACTGTGGTTCGACAAGAGTACTTGTCGAACAACTGCAGTCGACGGGGTAGTAGGTCCAAGGAAAAAAGTAAAAAAGTATATGAATAATTAATGCCCGGGCAGGACATATCGAACAGGCAAAGTTCAGTAGGGTCTCGGCTACAGTGTCCTGCCTGACATATAGAACATGCAATGTTCGATAGGTTCAGCGCTACAATGTTTTTCCTCTTTTCAAAAATTATTTTATCACCTGTCGAACCGTCATGCGGTTGTTCAATAGATATGCTGAACCACAGATGTTTGACGGGTACTAAAGTTACGATTTCGCTTAACCGACTTATATTTTTGCGTTTTTCTATTAAAGTCGTATTATTTCTAAAAAAAAATATCCGAGGGAATCTCTATTACATGGCCATCCAAATAGGAATATGTAGAATTAAGTATGGATAAGCTGCTGGGAGTACTCCCAACTCTCTGTTTTGAAGGGTGGTGGATGTAATAAGTAATGTTTAGATGAGAGGGAGCACATTTGTGAATTTAGACGAAAGCTTTGCATAGTTTATTATTCATGTGGATTAATTCCATGGAGAAAAAGTGTACTTGAACTGATTAGATTACTTATGGTGAAATCTGTCTATCTGAGTTTAAGTTCTAAACTGGACACATGTACTCTTATTAATTTAAGGCTGTTTTTTTATTGGTGGGCGACGATTGTGTGGCGTCTTTCGACAAAAATAAACATTTGTTGTATGGAACTCTTGTGTTTGTATTAATGTTTCGACAAAAAAAAAACGTTTGCATAGGGGCACCAGATTTGTATACAAACCCATGAGAAGAAAACTATACTACCATGCCCCGATGCATTTTTGTCTAGGTCTAATAATATCTTGAGTTGCCATTAGCTCTTAGCCTCTTACATATATATAACATAGTTTCTTCAAATTTTCCTCTCTCTCTCCTCACTAACCCAAATGTCGCATCAGATTTTTTACGTATGTGAGACAAGGTAATTAATTCCATGGAAACTATCCTGCGTGCAGAACTAGGACACGCTATTTAGAAAATGATTTGTTCGAGTACCATGCATGTATATTTCAATTCATCGCACTCATGAAATTCGTTTCGGGGCACATTTATTTCGTATGCACACCACATGTTTGGGATACCTCAATTTATGTACGATTAGTGGGGTGAGATGGAACACCGTATTGGAATTATTTGGCGCTTATGTCAACTCTGATTTAGACAGAAGGATTTCTTGGAGATTTTTTTTGAGGGGGGACATGATTGCATATCAAGAAGCGGTGCAATAGAAAAAAAAAATCGGAAATCAAATATTCTTTAAGCATGACATAAGTATTTTTATATTTGCATAAAAATTTTGAATAAGACGAGTGGTCAAATGTTGATTAAAAAGTCAATGGCGTCATATATTAAAATACGAAGGGAGTAGTAGTTTTCAATTGGTTATGAATTTTGTAATTTTGGTGTTGATGTAACTTTTCTGTATACTCTTTTTATTGAGTAAAATACATTCATGATATATCAACTAGCATATGGGTGCAATTTAATAAAAAAAACTTGAAAAGTGAGTGTGCTAGTACAAATACTTAGCAAGTGGGTATAAAAAATATAAAGAGTTTGAGGTTTGGACTCAAGTATTATAAGAAAGTAGGTTAAATTAAATGAGAGAAGGTTGTGATTGGTTGAGAAGAAAAGATAGGTAAAAAACTTGAATGATAGAAGGTTGTCATTGGTTGGGAAGGAAATATAGGTGAAGAAATTTTTATGTTTTAGGATAAATTTTGAATGCTAAATTGTTATATTTGGATACAGAAAAGTAGAATAACTTAATAAATGAGTTTACAGGCACAATAACTAAAGCATGTGTAATTTTGGTACAATAACTTATGATGCAACAAATTAATAATTTGGAGTACTTTTTGATATACTCATTTAAATTTAGTTTTTAAATACTTATTTTATCAATGTACTTGCAAAGATTTATACATTATAGTAATTAAAGAACAATTAAATTTTATTGTGTAAAAAAATTGATATTTTGGTTGAGATTTTACAAGGTGAAGAAAAAAAATCCAAACCGATGGTGAAAATTGTATGATAACATAATTCTTATACAATAAATCCAAGATTAAGGTAATATCTATAAGATTTCTATGTGATGACATATAATATCGTGAAAAAGAAAAATTCATCTAGCACTTATTAACCAAAACAATACTAATCTAGCCAAATTCTTACATCAAAATACTAAATTTTTCAAGTTCTTGATATTCAATTCTCAAGTTTATCGTGGTAAAATTTTACAATACTACTTGTTACTTTTTTTATATGATTTAACTACTTGTACCTGTAAGGGTTTTGAAATATTCCCTTTAAATAAAAGTATGTACGGCTAGTCGTTGTGTCCGCTGGTGGAGAAACTGTATTTACTCCCGGTTTGTAACCCCCTATAGTCCCGGTTTCCTAACCGGGACTACGAATCCGGGACTAAAGATAGAGCGAAATAACCGGGAGTAAATATCTATCTTAAAGAGAGGGACTAAAGAGAGGATAGGGACAATCCCGGATGGTCCCCTTTTCTTTTTTGTTACTTTTTTATTTTCTCCCGAATCGGATGGCATGCACATCCCAAATCAAACCCTAAATCCCCAAATAAAGTAACATCTCAAATCCACATCACAAATCCCAAATCCACATCACAAATCTTAAAGTTACTTATACACACAAATCTAAAACATCACAAATCCTAAAAAATTTACACACAAATCAAATACATCACAGATTATACATCACAAAATTACATCTTAGTGAATCACAAAATATTAAAAAAAACAGAGAGACGGCCATCTGCGCTGCACGCCTGCGCGTCCGTCCGTCCACCGCGTCCGCACGGTGCGGCCTCATCCGTCTCCAGGGGAGGGAGGAGGAAGGGAAGGGGAAGGAAGGAGGAGCGGCCTCATCCGTCTCCAGGGGAGGGAGGAGGAAGGGATCAATGGGGAAGGAAGGAGGAAGGGGAGGATCTGTGTAAGATAGGAGAGGGGAGGGGGGAGAAGATCTGTGGTTGAGGAAGTGGTTGTGATTGTGGAGGAGAGGATAAGGATTAGAGATTATATACTATGTTGAATTTTAGTCCCGGTTGGTGACTAAAGATCTAAATGATCTTTGCTCCCGGTTGGTAACTAAAGTGGTAATCTTTAATCCTGGTTGGTAGTATCAACCGGGACTAAAGATCCTTGGCGCCCTAACATGTCTCTGACTGGGGATGAACCGGAACTAAAAATCATCTTTACCAGCCGGGACTAAAGATTAATTTTTTTAACCGGAACTAAAAATCGTTTTTAATCCTGGTTTTTAATGAAACCGGGACTATTGTGGAATTTGGTCGACCGACCAAAGATGGTTTCTCCACTAGTGGTCCCATAGCAAGCGTACGATGTTTGGAGGATACCACAATCAGTGTACAGTAGTGTGTCCCAGCCTCCAGGGTGGCATGATGCACATGTTTGGAGGCTATCTCAATCAATGTACGGTCTGCACTCTGCCGTTTGGTGGTGGTGCACACATGTTTGGGAGTCTATCATGATGTGCCAATGCTCTTTGCTAGTACTCTATCATTGTTGCTGTTCTTGACTGCCTATCTTCCTAGAATCCATCCGATGGTGCACCCACCCATGCATTTCTTCCCTTTTCTTGGCGTCCTCACACGAGGGAGGCCGTTTCTGTGCGTGTGCTGCTTCTTGACCATGCATCAATTATCAATTGCTTGCTAATTTCACGTGTGGATTAATGAGGGCAAAGAGTACACTACATTACATCCTCCATTTCAAATTATGGTAGTACAAGATTCGTTCTAAGGCTGCAATCGGAACTACAAGTACCCATCTTCTGCTACCTCATTTTTCGTTAACACGCTTCACGGACTGTTACATTGCGTTTTAAAAAAATATATCTACATAAAAAATTCTTAAAAAACATATTAATCTATTTTTTAAGTTCTTTTTCTAATACTTAATAAATCATGCGCTAATGAGTCATCCCGTTTTACATGTAGGAGGGAAAGATTACAACCCCTCCATCCGAACCAGCATAAGTCACAGTTATATCTTTTAACTATCAATTAGAAAAATTCTTAATAGTAAGTTTTAAATTTTGACATACACCGTGAGAAAGATATTTATAATAATTAGAGTAAAGTGTATTGGCGGTCCTTAATCTTGTAGGATTGTGTCATATAGGTCCCTAAACTCTAATGCATATCCATGTCCCAGAACTTATCAAAGTGTATCATCTAGGTCCCAAATCGATACATCCCCTCTAGGATCTTATGTGGCGCTGATGTGGCATGCCACATGGACGTGACGTGTCCTTTTTTTTTCTTTTTTTTCTTCTTTTATTTTTCTTTTTCTTTTCTGTTTTCTTCTCATTCTTCTGCTCGGGTCACGGAGAAAGAAGAATAAAGGGGAAAAAGAGAAGAAAAAGGGAAAAAGAAAAAAAATTAAATGGGTCATATTTGTCAGTCAAAATAATGCCGCGTCATGTCTGTGTGGCATGCCACATCAACGCCACGTAGGATCCTGAAGGGGTTGTGGCGATTTGGTACCTAGATGACACACTATGACAAGTTCTGGGACTTGGATATGCATTTTGAGAGTTTAGGAAGCTAGATGACACACCCATATAAGTTTAAGTACCACCCGTTCACTTTACTCTAGTAATTATTATCATGTAGCGTTGAATTTGTAGAAAGTGATAGTCAACGATTGTTATGGATGGAGTAGTTTTCTCCTCGGAACACATCGACTACTTTGCACAGAAAAAATAATATGTGTCGTACTTTTGTTCAAATTTCAGTTGGAATGCCCATAAAAAAGATTACCACTCCCACATACCACATAGTAGAAGGCCTAGAGTCGCGCGAATGGGCGACATCATAGGCTAGTAAAGTAGAATGCGATACAACAACCAAATCCAAGAAAAATCATGCAACAAAAACTATGATTATGTTGGCAAAATTAAATAAATAAATCCCTACCAACTAAACAGGATTACCTCAATAATTCATCGCCCCCAAGCACCGGCGCTGCCTTCTCCCCATCCAATCACAACCATCTCATCTTGCTTATGCCGCCTGCCTCTCTCCTCATCGACATCAACGGCGTTGCTTTCAGATGCAGGTAATGCCTTCTCATCCAAATGGTTACTATGCAAGAGGATTTCTTAAAGAAACCAAGGAATAAGTGCATATGGTTGGAACATCAGTTTTGACTTGTGTTCATAGATAAAGGTAAGGGGATATATTCAATCAATTTCAATTTTAGGGTTGAGTATACTAAAGTGCATAACTGCATCCGTTTTTATATATACGACACATCGTTGACATTCTAATTATCAGCCAGTTTAAAATCATCGAAAAGTACAAAATTTCACTAATGGGAATGATAACATGTACTACACCAATGCTAATGCAAAATGAATTATTCATCGCAGTTTCAACAGTTTCTTAGAATAATAACCTAATAGGAAAACACTCAAGTTGATTTTGTGTGCTGAAATAGAGTAGTATAAAAGAAGCCTCTTGCATCTGTATACGAGATTTTAGTCTATTTTTCGTTAACACGTTTCACGGACTGTTACATTGCGTTTTTAAAAGAATATCTACATAAAAAATTCTTAAAAAACATATTAATCTATTTTTAAGTTCTTTTTCTAATACTTAATAAATCATGCGCTAATGAGTCATCCCGTTTTACATGTAGGAGGGAAAGATTACAACCCCTCCATCCAAACCATCATAAGTCACAGTTATATCTTTTAACTATCAATTAGAAAAATTCTTAATAGTAAGTTTTAAATTTTAACATACACCATGAGAAAGATATTTATAATTATTATTATCATGTGGCGTTGAAATTGTAGAAAGTGATTGTCAACGATTGTTATGGATGGAGTAGTTTTCTCCTTGGAACACATCGACTACTTTGCACAGAAAAAAAATAATATATGTGTCATACTTTTGTTCAGATTTCAGTTGGTATGCCTATAGAAAAGATTACCACTCCCACATACCACATAATAGAAGGCCTAGAGTCACGCGAATGGGCGACATCATAGGCTAGTAAAGTAGAATGCGATACAACAACCAAATCCAAGAAAAATCTTGCAACAAAAACTATGATTATGTTGGCAAAATTAAATAAATAAATCCCTATCAACTAAACAGGATTACCTCAATAATTCATTGCCCCCAAGCACCGGCGCTGCCTTCTCCCCATTCCAATCGCAACCATCTCATCTTGCTTATGCCGCCTGCCTCTCTCTCCTCATCAACATCAACGGCGTTGCTTTCAGATGCAGATAATGCCTTCTCATCCAAATGGTTACTATGCAAAAAAGTTTCTTAAAGAAACCGAGGAATAAGTGCATATGGTTGGAACACCAGTTTTGACTTGTGTTCACAGATAAAGGTAAGGGGACATATCCAATCAATTTCAATTTTAGGGTTTAGTATACTGAACTGCATAACTGCATCCGTTTTTATATATACGACACATCGTTAACATTCTAATTTCCAGCCAGTTTAAAATCTTCAAAAAGTACAAAATTTCACTAATGGGAATGATAACATGTACTACACCAATGTTCATGCAAAATGAATTATTCATCGCAGTTTCAACAGTTTCTTAGAATAATAACCTAATAGGAAAACACTCAAGTTGATTTTATGTACTGAAATAGAGTAGTATAAAAGAAGCCTCTTGTATCTCTACACGAGATTTTAGTCCTGACATTCAAAATAAATATTGTCTACGTTTGATGTCACGACTACGGTATTTACATAATATGGGGATCGTTGGTACTAGGATATATGCGAGATTGAGGTAAAAGAGATGGGGATGAAGTTTTTTATATAGGTTCGGGCCCCTGAATTGTCAGGTAATAACCCTATTCCTGTTGGCCGAAGCCAGTCGTTGCTCTTATTCACCATAATCACACCAGTGCAATATTTGGGGTAGCCTCTCTAACTGTTGTCGACTTGTGTCACAGCCTGATTTTCGTTTTAGGATTTATAAATTATCTAATAAATTATTAACAGAATTTATATTAAATGTTCTTTAATTTACAAGTGAAGTTAAATGTGGGAAATAAAACTTCCTAAATATAAAGCATGGTTGGATTTAATTTTTATTAAATTCTCCATGATTAATTATACTCTCTGAAATTTTCTCGGATTTTTCAGAGCTCAATTCCTAAATGATACAAAGAACAGTTCAGTAATTATTTAATCATTAATGATCTAATTATAATTGTTAAGTGCTTTTCTTGTTTAAAAATCCTTAAATTATAAATTGTTGTCTAAAAGGAATTATTAGAAATGATCTTAAAAGCCTAAAAGAGAAGATCTAATTTTAATTTGTTAAATCTCAATATAAAAGTGGGCTAGATAAAATTTTGTTAAATACTTCTCTTGTTTCTATAGTTTCTAGATTTTTCTGGGATTTATTTGAGCCAAGGGAGTATTTTTAATCAATGGAATATGATTTCGTGAATAATTTAAATAGAAAAAGGTTTTAAAATCTCGCTTTTTGGATTTGGGCCGAAAGTCGGCCCAAGTCTCTCTCTCTCCCTCTCCTCGGCCTGCTCGCGCCTGGCCCGTTCGGCCCAGACCGCCGCGCCCTCCCTCCTCTCTCTCTCGGTGCCGCTGACAGGTGGGGCCCACCTGTCAGTCGTCTTCAACCTCCGGCCGCTCCTAGCCGCGCCGCAAGCCACCGATCTCCTTCCAAATTCGGCTGCCCCTTTCCTTCTCCGGCCAAATCAATTGAGGGGAAATAATCTCCTCAATCCCCTCTTCCTTTTCTCTTTAGAAAACCCGAGCTAATTCGTTTGGAAATCGTCGGATTCAATGCCGATTTGGTTAGCTTCTCTTTCCAAACCCTAAAACTTTCCATCTCACCGCCGGTCGCCGTGGGCCTCTGTCGCCGCCTCCTAGCCCCTATAAAAGGATCCCCGGGACCTTCTCTATCCGCCGCCACCTTCGCCTTAGCCCGCCGTCGCGTGTAGCGCCGCCTCCGCATCACTCCGTGGGCCGCCACCGTCGTCGTCGATCCAGCCGCGCCGCGCCGCCGTTGCAGCTGCCGCCTTCGGTCGTCGTCGCCACCGCCGGGACCGCGAGGAGGAGCAGCACCTCATCCACCCCTCCGTTGCCGGAGGAGCAGCACCTCGTCCACCCCTCCGTTGCCGCAGTTTCCCACCGGAGCACCGCCGTCACCGCCGACCCGAAGACCGCCGCCGCTTCAACCTCGCCGCCGTCGTCATTCATCGTCGTTTGCCGTCGTCCTAGTGCTCGGTAAGTTCGACGCGTCGCCCTCTACCCGTTGGTGCCCTCCGTTTGCGCCGCCTCGCCGCCGTTCGCCATCGAGCATAGGGTGCCGGAGCCGCCGCCGGTGATGACGTCATCGTCGACGTCAGCGCCACGTCAGCCGTAGACCCGTGGTGGACCGGATCGATCTCGGCCGTCCGTTTGGCTTAGAATAGATCTCGGCCGTTGGTTTCGTAGACCGTCTCGGTGCACCCGGTTTACCGTGGACCGTCCTTGATGACGCAATAAATCCCTTTTTCTTTTCAAAAATAATTCTTTATTGCGTCATAATTCAATTAAAATCCATATAAATGCTTTAATCCGGTTTAATCTTTAAAAATTCATAACTAATTCATTGTAACTCGGTTTAATGTGGTTCAAGTTGCAAAAGTTGTATAAAATAAAGATATACATATTAAAATTATCCATAAATTGAATTAAATTTATTTAATCCTTTTTAAATGGGCTTTAATTAGATTAAATCTTGTAAAATTTGTAATTAATTCATATGAAATCGGAATGAGGTCGTTCAAGTCTCTAAATTCATCTAAAATCATGATCTACATGTTTGTTTACTTTTATGTACTGTTTATTTGGTTTTTATTAGTCTTTTTCCTCGTTTTGCGTGTTAGCTTGTCGTTTCCGTCGTTTCGAAGGTTCGCGTGTGCGTCGGAAGTATTCAAGAAGATTAATTGAAGACCGATTATTGCAGGGCAAGTCACACAGATCCCAAACACAATTCCTTTGAGTATGTTGATCCTATATTTAAATTCTCTATTTATTTCAATTGTGCATTTATTTTCGAATGTCACCGGGTGGTGTGAACCTATGCCTTTGTTATGACCACTTTGCTTTGATTACCCTATTTCTTGATTACCGTGGGTTATAATTTGACTAGTTGGATTTATATATTGGTTCAACTATATATATTAGATATAATTGCTTAGCCATGCTTAGAAACATTAGCACACTATTGGGATAACTAATGTTTCACTACTACTTATTGATGGACATGATAATGGTAGCTCACGATGGTTAATCATGATTGGTTAATTAATTAATTTACCAACTAAAACTTGATAAAGGTGGGTTGTGAGCACATGGTTTTGATGGTCGTGCTCATGACAATTAAGGACCGGTTCACGAGTTTCTGTTGTGAAACATTAACCGTGCCAACCACAAGCCAGCATGGGCAACGGCTTTACCTTTTGTATAGCATGGTTCATTGCAGAGCACCAGACTGAGAAGTGGCGGAGATAAGCCCACGGGGGTCACTGGGGAGTCCATGCCTTGTTTATAAGGGGGTGATTATGATCCAGGAACGGTGCGCTGTGGTGGATTGTGTTGTGCGAGGGGTACTGTCACAGCTCCTTTCCGAGGTACCGTGGTGGTATTGAGGCGCATGGTAACATGTCGTGGGGCTGTGTCTTGTGGGTACAGTAGTACACCTCTGGCCAGAGTAAAACTATTGGAATAGCCGTGCCCACGGTTATGGGCGGGTCTAACAATGTCTTTCGTGATTAGTCTGACACTTCTCACCATAACAAATGATGCTATAACTGGTAATAATTTGATTAGCTCCTAGTTTGGAATGGTACATTCCCGGTATGGAGATAAATCTGTACAACCGGGTATGGTTGTTCAGGATGGTTGGGCTTGAGCAGCATGGTTGTGCTGTTTAGTGTTGATTAAAATTGATGATTAATTACTCTACTATTTTATAACTCTCAAATGTTTGCTAAATGCTGCTTTTGCAAATGAGCCCTATATTATGCCATCCTTTGGTATCCTTGTGCACTTGCATATTTGCTGTGTGGCTTGTTGAGTATGTCATATGCTCACCTTGCAATAATCAATCCAACCTCAGTTGAAGATAAGTTGCGAAGGAGAAGACGTTTGGCTTATACCCTAGTTGTGCTGCCTGTGGGAGTGGAGCCGGAGCTTCGCTAGACCGTAATTCCGCTGCAGTTTTCTTTTCTTTTGTAAGTATGTAACGTTATTATTTTGATGGATTTGTATATTAAATTGTCAGTTTGTGTACCTCGGCTGATTCCTGGACGAGGGTTTTATGCACAAATTAGTTCGGAAATTACTAGTGAATTTCTGGGCGTGACAACTTGGCGGTCTGAAGTGCTGACTCGTAGTCGACAACAGGGTAGCCTTCCTCCTCGAACCCGCATGCGGCAAGATCAAAGACAGCGCTATGTCTCTCCTATCAGTATCCGTAGACACCATAGAGGACTAGCCATGCTTATTTCTGAAGTCGATATCCGGCGTCTTGTCTTGGCGTATGTTGGCTTGTATATTGATCTTGTGTCTCGATCTATTGTTCCGTGTCCCTTCTCCTCTTAGGGGGTCTTATATTTATACCCATAGGTGTCCCCTTGTCCAAGTAGAACTAGGGAAACCAATATGGATACAATCCGAGTAGTACTTGTCGTTTCCATGTAGAACTCTGGTTGTCTTTCCTTATCCAGAACTCCCTCCATATCCCTCCATATCCGAGGTCAGTTACCATATAAGACATGGTATGTGGTGGGTCCTGCCGACATTTAGTCAACTACTATTAGGTATGTGGTATCCATAACCCTGACAAATGATTGATATAGCTGGTCTAAACCTTAAAGTTACTACCTCGGTTGCCTTAATGGTGTAGTTGTGAATTACAGCAGAATGTACACATGTTCTTTGGAGCAGTAAATTACAGGATTTGGGGAATAAACTCATTACTTTACTACTCTCAATTAGGCAAGAGCAAGAGCAAAATTTTAACGGGAACTTCCATAGTATGGCTGTTTTACTAAATTTTATTACTTTGTGATACCATTATTTTTAAAGTTTCAACTATATATTTGGTTGAATGTGAGAAAATAGACGGTACAAAATGACAGTGAGGCTCTCACCGCTGTGGAAAATGCACATGACAATATTGATAAAGAGTAGCTGATTACATCCATTCATTAGGATTGAACAGTATTATTATCTTATACGAACTGATTTGCCTAGAATTTTATATGGAATCTGCTATATCTGCACATATTACGTAGCCACCTCAATGTCTTTATCCCAAACAAACAAGCTGAAATGAATCCTGAAGATTCTCACTGAATATATTTTAGTTAATATGAGATTAACCAAAGTTTGAAACTGGCAGCACATATCGTGGGTATCAAGTCATCCAAATTAGTGAGATGATAAGGTAGATCATATTTTTAAATCCTGTAGCTCCTTGGTGCTTGCAAATGTTCAACTGAATTTACCTTTTCTTTTCTTTCAGTGAACTTGAAAACATCAAGAGCAGTAGCTCAATTACTGATTTATTTATTTATTTTTGCATGTATAACATCTAAAAAAAGGATTGGAAACTAAACTGAATGAAGCAAGGTATGAAAAACACACACAATTATCCTTATTTGGTTACTGAAAGAAAATTAGGAGAAAAACTATCATTAGAGATGGTTTGGCTTGCATTAAAGTTGCATGTATATGAAACTAAAGCATTTTCTACACAAAATTTGACTTGTCGTTTGTGCTGATATAAAGCTAAATTAGTTGGAAGAGAACTACTTTTTCTGCTCCTCCAAAGCTAATTATTTGTAATTTTTTTTAGTTCATAATATGTATGTCAATGATTCAGACAACGAACACAGCAAAGCCAGAGTGGATTAAAGAGGGAAAGGGTGGCTTCAGACTTTGGGAATTGGGACTTGATCATGTGAAGTACGACAGTGGTGACGATGGGCATCAAAGAATGACCAGATATAGTGCGACTGTTTTGGAAATAGAGTAGTGATAGTCTTACGTGATGCGTTCATAACCCCTTCTTTTTAGCAAGAAGCGTAATTATACTGAAGGATCATAGTAAAGCAAGTCATCTCCTATATTCTTCTTTGAGAGAATCCCTTATATGCCACTCTAAATTAACCGGCTCTCTTATATGCCACTTTAAATTGGCTTCTCCCTTTTATGCCACCGATTCAAGTTTCTCCTCCCTTTTATACCATTTCCGTCAGTCCACCGTCAGTTGACCGTTAACTTCATTGTAAAAAGATGCATTTGCCCTTAAGAATTAGTATACAAGCAATAATAGGTATTTTAGTACTAATATAGCTACTGGATACAACATATGAAAATTGATTTTTTCTGCATCACATGTAATTTTAGCCATTACCATCACAAATAAATTTTCAATGTAAGCATGAAACATGCAGTTTTCCAACAATATTTTTAATATAAAGAACATTTTTCACTGGTTCTGACAAAATTTTGTTCACTCAAAAAGGATTTAAAATAAATTAGTTATGATTTTTTGAAGTTTACACATTTTTTAGTTGAGTGGGCATATTGGTCATTTACGAAAAAACTAACCTTTGACTGACGGTCAACTAACACTATTGTGATAGGAGTGGCATAAAAAGGTGAAAAAACTTGAACTAGTGGTATATAAGGGAGAAGCCAATTTTAAGTGGCATATAAGGGAACTGGTCAAATTCTAGTGGCATACAAGGGATTCTCTCTTCTTTTTAAATGTAAAGCATAAAAGGTGAAACATGACCTACCAACTTTATTCATTGGAGTAATATAGTTTTCAATTACAGTAAATAAGGCAATTAATTAATACTATTTTCAATTCGAGTGTTTATGTCATTTAAAAGTATACAAAGCACATAACAACATGGTTAGAGTCGTGCAAATGCACGACTTCATAAGCTTTGAAAGAGCGGGTTGTTATATTACTTTGTACTTATTCGGTTTACAGGGTTTCCAAATCATAAGATTAGAAAAAAAGTAAAAGGTTAGCATATCACATACACTTCAATCCTTAGGAATTTTTCAAGAGGTCTCACCTCAATACTTCATATATATTAAGAATCCTATGAAATAAAATTGTAAAACTACAATCCTTAGGAATTTGGTAGGAACTATTCCTATGAAATGAATTATGCATATAGGAAAAAAGTTAAGTTTTTAATTTGTACAAAATTCCTTTGAAAATCCTTCAAACCGAATAAGCTCTTACTGATTAAAAGGTTTTTTTCTGTGTGTAAATGAACAAAAATATATGCACATGATTGTTTAAATTTATTTCATTTCTAGAAGTTAGTTCATTTTAGACATTTGGAGTATTGGCTAACCTCATCTTCTATTGCGCACTAATCAACTTCAACAAAATTTGTACAATTTACATGGAGAGCTGAAATTGCCCTTAAAATTTCATCGAATTTGATTCAAACTCATTTTTTTAAAAAAATAAATTTTGGGTTTTAAAATTTGGTGTTAAATAATTATGTACCTTTGATTTTATTTTTATAACTGATATTATCTTCATCATGAGAATTGTGTTTATTTACTTCGATCTAAGATTCTACATGAATTTCAGCAAATTCTTGCGACCGAAACCTAGTTGTAACATTAGCCAATGGTAACACTTTACCTATCCTTTTGCCACCTTTGTGTGTGCTCCTTCAAAGTTCAAACATACATTTTCTACATACACCTACAGTCTGCATATGCTAACACCGTAGATCCGTAACACGGTGGAATGTTGCCTCTGGATGTAAAGAGATAATGAGTATAAATTTCAGTAACCCGTGTTTAATGGTCACAGTTGTATAAACCATGACGGGTGTCTTATAATATCAGTAACCCGAGCCACATGTATCAGGTCTCAAGTTTCAAACCATATCCCTGTTGAGCACATATTTACTTAAAATTTTAAAATATAGTATATATATTTTTTATGTTTATTTCTTCACTGAGGTTATTTGGTTTAATTCACTACTTTCAAAAAATAATGTGTCAGATATGAATAAATCAATTACAATTTAAATAAGGGTGTGGTTTCATAACAACCTCATTCACTTGGAGCATGTAGTTTTCTAAAATTAACTCAAAAATAAAAGGAACAGCCCCATCTGACAGACATATAACATGCAAATCAGGCGTGAGCGTGAAACTCAGTTTACGTACGTCACTTGTTTCTTTTAGAGCGAGTTTCTTATAGCCATAAAATAAATATCAATTTAGAGCTCCTTTGAAACAATTCAAAAAGCACATGATAGAGAAAATGTACAAATAAAAGAAACATATAATTGTAATAGGAATGTAAGTGTAAAATATAAAACTATAAAATATAGAAAAAATACAGGAATAACCATGTTATGGATATTGGGGTAAGAGGCCATGGCTCGAGGATAGCCCAGTACTGGTAGAAGGAATGGTACCCTCTCTCCTAGTAAGTGATATGGTAGCTCAGATTGTTAGGTTATATTGAACTAGATTGTGTTCTTTATATCTTACCAGATTTATTGTTAAACAAACTATCATAATATGCAACTTTTTTATTAAAAACATCTTATTTTTATACTTGTTAGTCAAAGTAGCATCTCGAAAACTGTGTCGAGGTCTAAAAATGCTTATATTTTGAAACGGAGGGAGTAGTGCATATGTTTTAGCAATATTTTTTTTTACATGCCTGAATAGCATTGATGTTTAGAGCGATACGTTTGTTAAATTTTAACATGGTGGAATTTGATTTGTGATTTCTTAATAAGTCAGATTTTTTTTTTGCAAAATAAGAACAGTTTTTCTTTTTCTCTCTTTAGAAATATTACTAACTGATATAAAGTTTGGTACGTAATTTAACTTTCCTTGTCCGTTTTTTTTTTCCCACAGAATGGTACATATTAAATTTCGGTCCTCTTTTACTCGCCTAACACTAGATCCAATGGTACATATTAAATTTCTATTGCATCCGATGGTTCTTATTCACCTAATGACGTGGCTCATTCTAGGATCATCATGGGATTTACTTTTCACTTGAAGAGATATGCCTCCATTCGTCCCAAAATATAAGAGATTTTAGTTGGATGTGACACATTCCAGTACTACGAATCTGGATAGAGTCCATCCAACCAAAATTCCTTATATTTTGGGACGGAAAGAGTATTAGTTATTGGGGTTAACACAATAAATAATTAGAATTAATCTCCCTCAAGTTTTCTTCCCCAACCTATAATCTCTCCTCAAGTTCTCTTCCCCAACCTAAAGCCGCTCACCTGTCTTTTTGGCAATGGTTACCTTAATAAAACCGTACAAATAACAGGCCATTTGATTGAACCGTACGACACTTCTTGGTTGTGTTTATCCTAAAAACCTACGTATAACAAACCATTTTGTTGGACTGTACCAAAAATGCAGGACTTGAAGGAAAATTTACATGATGTTAAATTTCCTTTAAAGATTGTATGGATTAAGACATTTCATAGTAATTTCATAGAACCAGTAATGTAAAATCCTCTAGAAAAAAATCCATTCGGATTGAAATCCTAGAAAATCTCTATGTTTTTCACACAAACTAACCAATTGAGTCGTGCATTCGCACGACTATGACTTTTTTTCATTGTTAAGTATCATTTATAATAATTATAAATGTTAAAATTTCTAGTCGGTCGTGTAATTCCTAATATGTTCATGACTCCAACAAAATATTTGAAATATTTGGATTGTATCTATTGCCTGGTGTTGCAGACTGTAACATACCCAAGCCTGTAAAACCTGAGAACTAAATTTAATTTAAATGCATCATGTGGTTGTGGAGTGATTTTAATTGTTTTTAGATCTTAATCACCTCATCATCACATGCAATGATAGGCCTAGAGTCACAAAAACAATTCTGGTAATTATGTGCATCCAAAAAAAAATTTCTACAAAAGTTCTCAAAAATACCTTGATATGTCAGAAATCAACCCACAAATTTTCAGAAATTTTCAGTAAGGATGCTAACTCTTGATCTACTTTAATCTCTCCAAAATCCTGAAAAAAACTGCTTAGCAGATTCAAACTTGCTCTCTCTGTAAAATTTATTTCAAAACCTCTTTTTGAAGTTTGGTTTTAGCCAAAGTCTTCTACTAACTTTTTTCTAACACCCTGAGGAGTGGCACACTCTGGATCACTCTCTAACCCTTTCTTCTCTCCCTCCAAAAATCTAATCAGCTGTTAACTGCACTGTCAACTGCTGATAACCAACACTGTCAACACATGTTCATCACTCCATCAAACTTAAACCAGAGACTTCTAACCCAACCCACTTCAGCACATTTACTCTCCACATCACCCCCGACCAAGAGGATCTCTAGCCCAGGTTTCTTGCTGCACAAAATCCACCTTGAATCCCCTCCAAAAATCCTTGGCAGGCAACCCTCTTTGACTTAGCCTCCAAGGCTATTTTCGAATTTCTTTCACTGACAGTGGGCCCTACACCCCCCTGGGACCCACATGATAGCCTCCCACTCTCCCCTCACAGCATCCACCGTCCCCCATGCCCAATGGATGCCCAAGGAACACAATAAGTGCACCAGCCACCTCTCTCTCTCTCACTCCCCCACTCCACTCTTCCTTATTTCCCAAGCCTAAGCACCAGAAGCAACAGCACACTCCCCACATCGCGTTCCAAGTCCAAGAAAACACACCCACGCACAGAATGCCTAGAGCTCAGCCATCTTCCCTGGCTCCGGCGACTTAGCCGTCGTCGCCGTGCATCCCCGGTGAGTCCATCTCTCTTCCCTCCTATGGAATGTGACCTACGCATCACGCCGAGCTCACCCGTACCCCTTTTGCCCTAGGACCAATCTGTCGAGCAAGTGGTGGGCGTCACCGTCCTCGCCGCCGGCCACCCGAACTGCCGGCAAATCCTTCCGCTCCGGTGAGTTTCCGCCGGATTCCTTGCACATGCACCCTCTGTGGCTCATCCCTAACACCCCCGTACTCTCTCATCCTGTCACGCCCAGAAATTTAGCCCAAATTTCCAGACTATTTTGTATATTAAATCCCTGTCCAGGACCAGCCAGGGTACACAAAACGACAAGTAATATACAGTTCCAAACGTAAATAAAGCGTAAAATACTTACATAAGAGGCACTTAGTCCTCACACCGAAACAAAAGCAGCAGCAGCGGAAAAAGACGATCCTAGCGGGGCTTCAGCTCCACTCCACAGGCAAAACTCAACTGGGGTCTGAGTCTTGGTCTTCTAACTTCGTCTTCAGCTCAGAAGCACTACACATCTGAAAAGGGGGAAATAATAGCAAGGCTGAGTACAACCACCGTACTCAGCAAGCCACACCAATGATGCAGACATGCAAGGGGATACAAGGACGGTTTGTGGCTATTTGCATAAAGGCGGTTGTAAAACATTTTATTGAGCAAAGCAATAAAACTGTTGAGCAATTAAAATAACATTAAATCTCCACTGATCAACGCTACACCACGTTGAACAGGCCCAACCAACCCACCTGAACTACAGTGCATTGAGTCGATTTATTAAGGTGGGACTAATCACGGTGAATCTAGTCGACCGCCCATAACCGCGGGCACGGCTATTCGAATAGTTTTACTCTGATTAGAGGTGTACAACTGTACCCACAAGACACAGCCCCACGACATGTTACCATGCGCCGACATGCCACCACGACATACCGGAAAGAGGCCGTGACAGGACCCTTCGCATAACCCCCTCTAGCCAAGCACACCACACCTCAGGTTTCACCCCCGTCCCCAGTGGGCAACGGGCAGTCCCCTCTCGTGCCTAGGTGAATCCGGAAGCGACAGAGGCCGTCGCAGGGCCCGCCCCGCTCCATTACGCCCACCCTTGCCTGGATGCGTCAGCTAGAGGAAAGCTACACTACAAGCCCAGCCGTTGCCCACGCTGGCTTGTGGAAAGTACGAGGAATTCTTCCAGGGTTTCCCGCGAACCGGTCCTTAACTGCCATGGGTGCGACCATCAAAAACCATGCACGCACCCACAGCCCACCATTCAGTCGCATTTTAGTTGGATAATTACGACCATGAAACATGGCCAGATGTCTCGAGCACGCAGCTCATTCTGATACTAAAAAGGTCTAATACTGTAATTATCCCATCAACTGAGCTAGTGGTAATTAAGCATGGCTAAGCATATAGTTCTAGCTAGGTCACATAAGTAACATGAGCTAGTCGATTTATTACCCAAGGTTGACAAAGAACAGATATCAAGTAAACATAGCATAAGCAAGCAGATAGGTAATACCCGGATCCCATGTAATTAGTAAGACATGCATGTTTATTTGCAAACGGTAAAACATTTATAAATTGGGATCAACATGCTCAAGGGGAATGTGTGACTTGCCTTGCTTCTTCACACAATCTTCCGAACTCTTATCCTTGCGACCGCGATCCTTCGAAACGGCGGAATCTATTCGCTGGCACGCAAAATGAGGAAAAACTCTAATAAAAACCAAGTAAACAGTATATAAAAAGTAAACAAACATGTAGAGCTCAATTTTAGATGAATTTTGCAAGTTGAATGGCTCAATTCGGAGTTCGAATGAATTATATATGAATTTTAGAAGTTGTTGAGCCATTAGATGAATTTCTATAATTATTATGGAATTATTGCGCATTAATTGATTTATTTCTCAAAGGAAAAGGGACGCGCTGACGTCATCAAGGGGAGGCCGGCGCCGACACGCGGGCCCCGCACGTTAGCGGCACAAAGGGGCGGGCGCACGGTGGACTCGGTCCACCGCGGCCTGGCGGCACCGTGGACCTGGACCACGGGAGTGGTCCACGGGCGGCCAAAGCTCAGGCGCGGCCGAGCGGCGGCGAACGACGGCAGCGGCGCGTGGCCGGACGGCGACCACCGGCGACGACATCGGCGGTGCGGGTCGGCACACGGGGAGAGGTGGAAAGAACGGAGGAGGAGAGGGGGATGCTCACCAAGCGGCACGGCACCGGAGGGAGGCGAGATGGCGGCGGCGCTCCTCGGTCTTGCGGTAGAGGGGCTCCCGGCGGTGGATGGCGAGAGCAAGGAGGCGGCCGAGGTGCAGCACACGACGACAAAGCCGAGGAAGGTGACGGCGAGCGGCGACCCTGGCTATGGCGATGATGATTACCGGTCGGAGGCGGCGAATGGAGATGGTGGCTCGGGTGTGTGGTGGACAGGTGGTTTCGGCGGGGGAACGGGAAAACAGAGCGAAGGCGGGGGTGCTACGCGGTGCGGCGAACGCGGTAGAGGCGGTGGGGCGGCGCGAAGCGGTCGGAAACGGCGCCGAGCGGCGGCCGGAGGCGACAAACATGGCGGTGGCCTCGGGTGCACGGTGGAAATGGCGCTGCGGGGGGGTGGAAGGGAGAACGGAGTGGATGCCGGGGTGGAGCTCGGCACGGCGATGCCGATGGCGCGAATGGCAAGGTGCAGCGACGACAGGAGCGACGATGGCGGGCGGCTGAAGTCGGCGGCGGAGGGGGAGAGAGGTGGTGCACGAGGCGGCGGTGTTCCGGAGGCGGAGAGGGGAAATGGAGTAGAGGCCGGGCTGCGGCACGGCGCCGCGAAGCCGACGGTGGTGGCGGATTGGCGCGGCGGTGGGTGGAACAGCGGTGGCGGGCGGCCGGAGCTCGCCGGAAAGCGGCGGTGCACGGGAGCGGCGTGGGGAGGGAGAGAGAGAGCGCGGCTGGCTCGGGTGAGGAGGGGAAAAGAGAGAGGATGCTCAGGGGTTCATTTTTATAGGGTTGGAGCGGCAGAATCGAGGCCGAGAGGGGCGGCAACCGGCGGGGAAGTGGGACGCCGACGTGGGGTGGTGGCGGCTCGGCCGGCGCCGGTTTTTGTGGGACGAGTGGGGGAAATGGTGGAGGACGTGGACGGGATCGTGCCCACGTCGTTGGATGTGAGCTCGGGAGCGGGAGGCGCGCGGGGAGAGCGGCGACGTGGAGCGGCAGCATGGCGGTAGTTGGGGCGACGGGAGGTTGGGGAAGAAGATGACAGGTGGGGCCTCGGGTCCCACCTGTCGGGGAGAGAAGGAGGGGAAAACGGGCGAGGGAGGTAAAGCAGACTTGTGGGAGAGAGAAAGAGCCGAGCTGGGCCGACGGGCTGAGAGAGGGGAAGGGGAGGGCGGCCGGGCCCAAAAGAGAGGAGGGGAGGGCTTGGCCAAGCCCAAAAGGGAGGGGAGGGGATTTTATTTGTTTTTTTTTATTTAAATTGAGTTAAATGATCTTTGTGACTTTAAAAATACTTCTTGAGCTCCGAAACTCACAGAAAATTCCGGAGAGTACATTAGGGCGCAAAGAATATTACAAAATATTCCTGGCCAATAATTATTAAAGGAAATTTTAATTTCCTCCATATTTTCACTTGATTAAATTGATTTAAATTCTATTTAATTTCTAGAAAATGCATTATTTAATGATTTTTAATCCCGAACGAAAATCGGGGCGTTACACATCCCTAACACCCCCGTACTCTCGAAGTTGCAGTTCGCACCTTGAGTCGACCCGGTGACGTCGACGCCGGAGTTTTGCCGCCGTGGGCCAACAACCACCGTCTCCGCCGCTCCCTGGACCTCGCTGCCTCCGTTTCTCTGCTTGGTGAGCACCCTGGTACCATATGAGAGCACACATGCACTAACCCTTTGCACTATCCAAGCCTCTGCATGCACATACATGGGCATACCGAGACACACCGCCGCTGTAGCTCATGTTCCATGGGCTACAGACCACCATTTCCCTCACCACCACCACTCACGGATGCGCAAGAATGTTATCTACATTTTCTCTTTTGTGCTCGAACCGATTCGATCCACCGATCACCGCCGGTGAGCCGTAGATCGAGCTCAGCCAAGGCTGCTCCCGATGTGAGCTAGCTAGGGACTTCATTTCTTGAATTTGATCGACTCTAGGGTCCAATCTGAAAACTGTCATGACTCATATTACTGTAGCAGGACCTTGATGGTAATAAACAAAAGAATAGGGACTCTTAAGAAAGTTTGTTGTCCAGGTGGCAGAAGAAGTGCGGGTTGATTCCCCCAACTTCCGAGGGCCTCTCTGCAAATCTCCTTTCACTGACCTGTGGACCCGGCTGGAATTCAATTTCGAAAATTGATTTCTATTTTGGTTTAAAGCAGAGAATGAGCAGAACTTCTAAAATTTGTAGAAAATTCACTTTAACTTCAAAAATTGTGAAACCACTTCTGTTAACCTTCTAAAATCATGCTCGGTAACTTTGTAAAAGGAATTTTGTTCACTTCTGTACAAAATTGTTGCTTAATAAAACTTAGCCCTTTTTAAACCTTTTTAATTGTAAAATGCATATCTCTGTAAATAAAAAGTGACAAAATAAAAATTCCTTCACCAGAGACCACCTGAGACCAGCACACACTCACTGCATAAGTTTCATGCATTTTTGTATTTATCGTATACGCATATTTTGTATAGAGGAAGAATACGTCGAAGAAGAAGAGGGCGAGTTTGTTGACGGCCAGGTTCAGGAGTTTGCAGACGAAGGCAAGTTTGCCCCTCCTTTGACCACATTGATCCTATGTTTTATTGGGCTAAATGATTCTATTGCAAACATGCATACGTTAGCTAGTATTAATTTTGGTAAAAAAAATATATAAATGTGGGAATGGTAGATATGACCTAATTGCTGCATAATCCACCTTGAAATATTGAATCCTTGCTGGTTGTAACCATAGAGTGCTTTTGAATACAATTATTGTGTTCTTTGGGATTATACTATGCTTATATTGCCGCTATATGCTTATATTCGGTTACCGCCTTGCAAATTACTCGTTTTGATAAATGTTATATGTGAAAATGGTTATTTTGATGTTGCTGGATAGAAATTTAAATGTGTGAGTATTGTGAATTGAAAATGGAGATAACTTGTTTTTAGACTTGGACGGCGAGTGGTGTACATATGGTGGTAGTTGTACACCGATAGGGGGAGCGTTCGCCCGGGTCGATTAAGGACCCCACTTTATGTCACCGACTAATGAAAACAGTACAAACCACATGTGCTAAGTATGGGCTGGCCTCAACCTATTAAGTTGTTTAGAGTTTAGCCTTGCATCTTGGTAGGCCGAAGGGTATGGGTAACCGGGTTTTGGTAACTTATCGGAACTTCCTATGGTTTGTGAAATGATGAAATTGATTAATGATATATGGTATGTGATGATTTGAGCGGGTAGTCTGTCCAATACAATGGTGTCGTGCCTCGTGAGGGATTCCGGGTTGGGTTCCTTACGGCGCTAGGTTAAAGCGTGGGCCTGCTACCTAGTGGCGCTACCTTGCTAGTAGCGTGGGTAAACACACATCGTGATGGTGCAAGGCTAGACAATAAACAATGTGACGGTTTCGTTATGACCTCTAGATCACACTCAATGTGTCAATGTGTAGAGTGTGGTGATACCGATGGGTATCGGACAAACTAGAGCGATCCATATCATGTGGGCTTAAAAGGTGTACAAACTCTGCAGAGTCTAAAACTAATCGGTTAGCCGTGCTCACGGTCATGAGCGGCATGGTGAAGTGTCATGAGTATAGTTGGTGATTTTGATAAACTCTTGTGAACTTGGAAAATGGTTGGAAGGTTCTGTTTGTGAACTTGGGTAAAGTTCAGTGAATGGTGATGAGATGATGGCGAGTGGTGATGATCTACCTTGAGGGGTAGATGTGTGTTATTTATTCATTCACATTACAAGTTTTACTTACTCTATACTATTATTATAAAATTCCATTGTGGAAAATGTTGTGAACTAAAATTGGCATTTATGCAAATTAACCTATACACAGCTTATCCTTGAATATGGCCAACATGTAGTATGCTAGGATTGTTTCCGACTTGCCGGTACATTAATTTAATTAATGTACTGATTTATTGCTTTATTTTACTTGTTTTTGCTCAGACCCCGCTGCAGGTAATGACTGTTTGGAGGGGAGTTTGATGCAGCTTGTGATGTTGCAGATTTCCAGGATGGTTCTAACTAGGGATTTACCCTAGTCGGTTTGCCTATGGGCTTTTGGGTAGCACGCTTACCGCATGAACCAATATTTATGGCTTGTCGCCAAGTACTACTTAGAACCTTATTAAGACTATTTATGCTTATTGCTTAGAACCACTTATTTTTTGGATATTATGCTTGAGATGATTTATGTGAGACTATGTTGCATTCCTGGGCGACTAGTCCCACATGAGATGGATTTGAAATGGTTGAGATAACCGGGGAATATGCCTTTGTTGAGATCGAGTCTCTGGGGTACGCTTTTGGTCGCCGCCATCGAGTGGTTGACGGGCATATGACGTAGATGACTGGTGTGGCTATTCCAACGGTTGTGTCTTCTATTTCATATCCGATGGCTTAGAGCCTATGTAGTGCACTCTTCAAGACATGTCGGGGTCTGCGATGAGGTTGGATGGTTACCATATTTATTTGGGCTTTATTTGAGACCCCATCCATCCAGATATTTTGCACTGACATGCCTCGGAGCGTTGCACCACCTAGGCTTTGGGACGTCCTCACACAGACAGTGCAAACTGAACCAGTGGGAAAATCTGGTTTTCCATATTAGGAAATAGATTTAATTAAAAAAACTGATTACAATGTCTATTTTGGCTTGAATGGTGGGCCTAGTTTTTTAGATTAGGAAATCGATACGATTACCAAAAAAAACTGATCACCGAATTTGATTCCGTGTGCGATAGACGATGGATGAAAAGAACACCGGAACCCCTACGTATTTTTATTAAGTGTATAGATATGTTAAAATTTAACTGAGTAATTACAACTATTATTGGTATAATTTAAATTTTGCCGAAAACTGATGTTTGTCGCGTATTACGTACTAAATGACATAACATAGGAGCTATAGGCTATGATAATATTAGGAATTAAGATATTGTTACACAGTATATGAAAGGTATTTAAATGCTGCTAGGTGAGCAAAGAATACAATGAGGCATTTTGGGTTATTATAGTTGCTCTTTCCTTTGTCATTTAGCAGCTCTTATTTCAATTGTATTTTTTTCTTTCAGCCTTATCATTCTGCAAACATTTAAATTTTAAAACCTAATTTTGGAGATGTTTTTTTTAAAATATGTTTAACGTAGTTTGTTTTAGCATTGGCTATTAGCGATGCATATGTATATATTTTAGCCTAATAGACCGTTAGGTATATAGTTCGCTCTTGGGTTAGCGATGTGGTTTTTCCTTTCCCTAGCCAAAGTTGCCTGATAATTAGTACTCCCTCCGTTTCAAATTATAAGATATTTTGACTATAGTTAAAGTCAGACTGTTTTAACTTTGATTAAGTTTGTAGAGAAAAGTAGTAACATTTTCAACCCAAGACAAATTTGTTATAAAAATATATTCAATTATTGATTTGATGAAACTAATTTAGTACTATAAATATTACTATATTTGTCTATAAATTTAGTTAAACTTAAAATAGTTTGACTTCGACCAAAATCAAAATGTATTATAACTTGAAACGGAGAGAGTATTTTATAAGTGACATGTATGTCTTTCCTAATTCATCTCTCTAGAATGGAAGTCTGTGGACTCTTCTTCTGATGTCTATCAATCCGATCAATCCAACCGTTCCCCTGAATCCAAAGGCTCATGCTAAAGGTGTATACGTGGCTCACTGCGGAAAGGAATAAACATTCTTCGTTCATTAGATGAGATGAGACGAGACGAGATGAGGTTACTCTTAGGTGATTTGCTTTATAAATTGTTTGGTCACCACCATAATTTGCGCATCATGAAAAAAGTTATTAAATCGTTACTAATCTGACGTGACCACAAGTGCCCATGACAACGTTGTTCAAAATACACCATACCCAAAAAATAAAATATAGACGTATGTCTTGGAGGGTTTGGATGGAAATACGTGCCGTTTCGAACAGCTGAAATTGGCCTGGCCTGCACTTGGTGCAATTTGCTTATTGGAAACGGCAAGTAATATTCATCTGAGGGCGTATTACAAAAATCTCCAATCCTTTCTCATTTCAAGGAATTTACTAATTTCACCGCTGTAGAATATTTATCAAATCAAAATGGAACGAGAGAATTCCAGTTTGTATTCTGCTGCGTTTTGCACCATATTTAATCAGGAAATTTAGATTTCACAACGTGCGCCTTGCTCTTTTGGACAGATTGGGCACACGATTTTTATGTGCTGCATTTCCACGGGAACAAAGTGAAAGCTTCACTTGCAACAGATGCTAACACGAGTTTTTTCTGAAACATCAGATATGTCACCTATATTTGGTGCACATTACTACGTAACTGCAAACAAATTATCACCAAAATTTCGTGAACAACGGGCTGTGAACGAGTACACAAAATGTTTCCCTCTGAAAAGAACAAAGATTTCGCTGCAACTTTAGGGTTGGCCTGTTTGTATTACACCGAAGTACAACAGTAGTGAAATGTTTCTCGAAGCACCAAAATTTACTTTACAGGTAAAGTGGCGGAAAGAACGGCAATCCCACCAGCTCACTTTAATGAACTTAAACGTCCAAAGAGTAACTATAACCTCGGAGAAGAAACCCCACGCTTTCTTGCAGCAAACTTAAAACCAAGGGGAGCAAAGGCCAAAAAGGGGCAAAAAAAAAGTTGGAACAAGCGTGGACCCTCGTCTCTAACTGAATGGTCAGTTCCAGCTACATATAATACCACAGAAATAAGCGCTAGACCATTTGGGAATCTGCAACATTTCCTTGCAGATCATCCATGCTTGATATATACACTCTTGATCAGGCACCTCTATGCTGAAAGCCCAAAAAAAAACTTCCTTTGCCAACACTTAGATATCCAACAAATAACTGTTCTTTTTCATCCTATGATGGCTACTCGGAAAAATATACTACCTCCGTTAATAATTAGGCCAGTTCATCTGAGCCCGTTGTGGCTGCTGATAACCATTGGCAGGTGGTCCAACCATTTCACCACCAACCCCAGCAATGGCCTGAGGTGGCTGTAGTAGTGGATGAACAGCGGCTCCAGCCATTGTCTGTGCCGGGTGATATATCCCTCCAAAAGTACCATGACCAGCTTGAGCAGGGGCAAACGCCAGGTGCTGTCCCTGCAGAGGCAGTCCGTAATAGTTGCTAGGCTGGAGACCAGAAATATCACGTCCAGGGGCAGGAATCCAGACACCGGAGCCTTCGCTCTGATCAAAATATCCAATCAGTAATAAATAAGACTACCAGATATTTATGCAAATAAGTCTTACTAGATATTGTGTTATTCCCTCCAGTAATTAATGACTAGGAGTAACAGACTTCCAGTTTTTACTATACTGTTTCTAAATTTGAAATTTTTCATTGACGATGGTGGAAGTACAAGTAGCATAGGAAAAAAGAAAGCATGAAGCTAGAAAACATCCTATAACCTGATGTGTCTGAATTTAATCGACTGAGTAATCAGAAGAGAACCCTAGTCATCCAAATGATCACAAGAACATATCTGAAATTTTTGAAAATTAAAAATGAAGGTATCATCGTGAAAAAACTGAACATTTTTTATTTTGTTTTTCTAGGGAATACGCAAAAAACCAAACTTAAAGCTGCCGTTTACAACATTCTGTTCATAGATATGCATATAAACATTTACCTGCTGCCCGGCAATATAGACATTGGTTTCTTTGAATTGGGATCCACTGATATCATCACTCTCGACAGAAGTTCCACTTGCCACCATAGTGTTATTTGTATAGATTGACGGACTAGAATCATATGTTCCATATGCACCATGGTTTCCAACATGTGTCTGGGTTCCATTGTTAGCACCAGGCTTGTATGTATTGGTTGGGTATTTACCTGGTGGTGCAACAGCTGCACTTACAGGTGGATACATGCCTCCGGTTGAAGGGGGTTGAGGAACCATGAAATGAAGGGGTTGTGGTGGAACATAGAGTGGATACTGACTGTATGGGAAATAATTTGGTGGATATTGAGGTATTACACCTAAATGCTGGCGGAATAATTGAAGTGGCTGTTGTGGAATACCAACAGAATTTGGTACGGCTCCAGGGGTTGGGGTGGCAAGTGGAGTAGACCCAACTGAAGGCAGCACGAAGGAGTTGATTCCCTGTGGCAGCTAAAACAGAGCAATTAGGAACTGAATTGTATGTAATAACAGAAGACAACTCAAATTGCAGAGTGCAAGTGCCTCAAAGAAATTATCAGCCTACTCAGCAACGAACTACTGCCAGACGTCGAAAATGTAAAATCATAATTATACAGCAATGTTATTATGCTATGGTACTTGGACAACTGGCATAAGAACAGTATGCATCAGACCAAATGAACTTCGAATATCCCTAAAATAAACAAAACAAACATGGAAATGCACTGAACCTTTTTCACTCAGGACAGAGCATAAATTCAAGATCCAGCATACCAGATTAACACGATGTAATACATGGCAAGGATTTATACATCTGGAATTATATGCTCCTATTATCACACAATCATTGGATTCAAGGTACGTACATCAAAATTACCAATTTTTACACTAATAATATTTTAACTATTTCTGAATCACTACACTATCTATGGAGAAGACAGAACACAGCAACACGGGTGTAGAAATCTGAATCAAATTGGGGTGTATGATTCCGTGAAATATATATATTGAACATGGAAGTGTTATTAGGACATGGTGATCGGTTTTAAAGATTCCCCAACTACCATATATCCAACCCTCCTACCCTTTCCACCCAGTCTAAATTAAATAGCGTGAAAAGACTGAGATGAGAAATGCAGAACTTGGTGACAGATTAAGTCTTGTTGGCTGCCTGTGTTCCTTTTGCTAACAATTGGTATCAGAGCAAGTAGCTTATATCCTAAGGCACACTAGTGGCTTACATCCTAAGGAAAACTACTAGCTATTATTCCAAAATAGATGTTAAAAGCATATAGTAAAAACAAGACTTATTCTGTCACTTGCAGACTTTCGTTGAGACTGTCATAGAGAATTCTTCATTTGTCATCCAGTGTATGTGAGTCCCCTTATGAGCCATCAAAAACTTACTACTCCCTCTGTCTTTTAATATATGATGCCGTTGACTTTTCAACACATGTATTCAAAATTTTAATGCAAATGTATAGATCATGCTTTAAGTACTTTGAGTGATTAACCAATTCACAACAAAATAAATTATAATTACGTAAATTTTTTTAATAAGACAAATGGTCAAACTTGTGACCAAAAGTCAACGGCATCATCTATTAAAAAATGAAGGTAGTATTTCTTTAGATGGCACCAAACAAAATGTCAAGTCCCATGTATACTACTAAAATTAACATTCCATGAAAAACGTCATCAGAGGTAGGTTTCTCAGAATTTCAATGACATGGCAGAAATGACCGTGGACCTCACCAGTCAGCCTCCTTTCTTCCACTTCTTTGCACTAGGCAACTCAGCTAGCTGCACATACATGATCCACTGCCGCCATTGCACATGTGCTCAGCAGCGAAACTTTGTCAGGGTAAAAGCGAACCATGGTGGTGAAGAGGAAAGTGCAGAGCAGGAACCCACCAACGCTATTGATGGAGAAGGTGGAAACAGCACCGACAGTAGTTAGGGTCCTAGGACCAGTGGACCAGATCACGAGGAAGAGAGAGAGGAAAGAAACTGTCAATCCACCACATGTGTGGCTTAATCAAAGGAAAGCTAGAAAGGTTCGATTTTTGGTGACCTGCAATGAGAATTTCCATTGCATGTGGTAGATTTAGTTGCTGCAGCCTAGCCTGCTCAGAGTTGAGCACGAGAGAAAGAAGCACTCCGTTCTCTGTCCCTCTTTTTTTTGGCTGCTCAATGCGGAATAAAGGGCTTCCATTCTTTTTCTATTTCCGCAGTGTTTCCCATATCAACTTATGCTGTGTTCTTTCCTACATTTTTCCAACCCACCTCTCTCGTTTTCCGCGCGCACGCTTTTCAAACTGCTAAATGGTGTGATTTATGCAAAAACTTTCTATATGAAAGTTGTTTAAAAAAATCATATTAATCCTTTTAAAAAAATAGTTAATACTTAATTAATCATGCAATAATATGAGCTTCGTTTTGCGTGCCGGGGCCTCCCAAACACAGCCTTAAGCGCCTAGGACAATGGTATTTGCTTAAACTTTTCGACAACACACTAACAGCAAACAAATGAGTGTGGCAAATAAGGACAAAATTAAGGAAACATTTTTTGATAATATACAAGAGAACTAGTGAACTTTGAATGGACAATAACGATTTTCTCTATTTCTTGTTAAACTGTCTTAATGGCCTTCTACAGTGCATACCATTTTATAGCACTGACTTGACTGATTCGTTGTACAAGCGTTGAGACGAACTTTAGGTCTTTTGGGTTGGTTGTGCTAATCCAATTGGTACTAAAGTTCTTGAGTAAATATATTATAAATACACCACTTTGTGACCCTGTGCCATCAACTATTTAAATGCAAATGCTTAAGGGAACTCTTCAGCTACTAGCTTTATAGTTCCTTGCTTTATTCCACACTTTCTTTTCAGACATATTCCCGACAACTGTTATAGTGCTCAAGAATTAAATAAATGCATTTTTAAGAGAATTTATCTTCTCACTATTGAGAGCCATGTTTCAATTTTTAGCACGTAATAGCATGCGATTTGTACTTAACCAATTTGTTACAAGAACGAAAAGTTGTTAACAAAATAGATGGTACAGGTGAATGTGCATTAGATAAGTTATATATTTATAAATAAATAAATAAAGTTTTAAATTAATTGCTAAGCTGTATCTACAAACCTCTTGGGCATGCCCAGTTTGTGTGGGCATAACCGACAAGTTTCCGTACTTGATAGCAGCTCCAGAAGCAGTAAATGGTGAGATACGGCCATCAAAATCAGCAGGTGGTCGGTAAAATTGTGTATAATAGCCTGCAGAAGAGTCATTGACCTGTTGTACCTGTACGTGTAATCACTTGTTAAGACGCACAGAAAGTCATTAAGTTATTTTAAAAAAAATGAAAAGTCACTCAAGATTGAGCACAAATAGCTCAGAGGATTGTTGGCTAAGTGCATGTAGTCTATTAAGGAGCTGGGGAGCTCATGTCAGGTAGAAATAACATAAATGGTTCGACCAATGCAAAACATCCAATAAATGAACTCCTAGGGCAACTAGAATGCCTACTATGTGGGAAAAGCATTCAGCAAGAGGGTAAAGAAATATAAAATGATGCAAAATCAATTTTATGCTGAGGAATTGTTAAAACATCTAGTATAAAAAAGTAATTATGTAATCATGCATAGCATTTCAGCGTAACACAGTGACTGAGAGAACAGAATAAGATTCCTTTGCTTAAATAATGTAAACCAACATCTAAGAAATCAAATCATTTGACATATGAACAGGAGATATATAAAGAAAAAATGTTGGGTCACATAAGCACCAGACGTGCCTGAGATTCAGAAGTTTCAAGTGATGGAATCTGATCTCCATGCGACTGTTGTGGTGGGTAAGGTGTAGTAGTTTCAACTGAATCTTGAGGTACATGTGAAGCTATTGTATCGTTTGATTGGTCTGATTCTGCAACTTCAGGAATACTTGAGGAACTATCAACCTTCTGAGGTAAAATATTATCTGCCGTTTCAGCAGGCAGCTGCTGCAGATCTGACTCAGCTGCCATTTCAACAGTTGAGGACACGCCCTGATGACTGCAGTACAGTTACCAAATTAAAATGAAGGATGAATGCAACTGAATACAGAAGGTAATCATAATGTGAAAAATAAATTAAATTGCAAGAAATACTTTAATTAACAACCATTAAGCTACATGTAAACATGAGAACCATGCCCAAGGTTACCATACGTATACAAATAGAAAGCACTAGACCGAGGTCCATGGGCAACGCCCGATTGCACTAACTCATACAATGTATCCCACCTGAATTTCAAGCAGCGGTTAGAAGGCACTGAGAAACTGGGCAAAGCGGAAGGGTGGTGTTTAGCACGCAGTCAGCAACTAGCAGGCAAGGCATGAATAACCTTGGCAGCCAGCAATGACAAGCACTAGGGAGGAGGGTAACATCTAGTACCTAGATTAGGGGGGCATCGTTTATAGCAGTGATTTCAAGACATGAAAATGAAAATGAAGCACACAGACGTCTTAAAAATCTGAACAGGAACATGCCAACAAACCCCTAAGCCCCGATGGAATTAAGGTGAAGTGTTACATTGAAGTAATAGTATTATCTTATGGAAAGTCCTACTCCTCACTAGATCCATATCCTCAAAATATCCAGCAAGGATTTTATGTGACCTAAAAACAACGTTAGGGGAACCTTTTTTTATGCACCAAAAATTGTGATAAGTACCTAAAATATTATATGTATAAGAAAACATGGACTGATTCCTTTTGGCATTTACACAGTAGACCAAAAAGGCACAACTAACTAATATGGGACATGGAAGGTGGAGCAATGAGCCAAAACTAAGTAAATTATTATGCTGGTAGATACTCAGAGAAGTCAAATTCAAACATACATAGCAAAGAGTTTAATAAGACTGCTGGTGTCAAACGCATTAACTAGAACACAAACCTTGCAGCAGGTTCATCCAGAACTTCATCTGCCTCCTGAGACGATTCACATTGAGGTGTAGAGCATTTCTCACTTTCAGTGTCTTTTGAAAAGCTTGCAGATTGCTCAAAACAGGCACCAAAACTGCCAAAACTAAGCCCATATTTTTCTGACTCTGCAACCTGAAGGTGATCAGGAATAATAACATGCTGCTTGTCAGACAGGCGCATGTCACTTGGCCTTGTCTCCATTCCTGAAGTGGTATCTTCCTTATGGATGGAATCCAATACTAGAATCGACTGGGGAACAGTCTCCACAGAAACAGGCACTTTATCACATATAACATTTTCAGCATGGGCTGGTTTGTTTGTTGATTTTGGCTTCCATTCTTTATTTGGAACAACTAGACAACACAATTATAACTATAATCAGTAAAGCAGAGGCAATATTCTCAAGTAGAAAGAACAATCCATCCAGATCCAAAAAAAAATTGACTTAAATAAGTAACTTAATAATTGATGAATAACAATAATCTGTTGGGGAATAAAGAATTTGACAACTTTACAGCATGTGGTATAAACTAGACACAGGAAGTGTTGAAGTGGAATGAAATGGAGAGTTGAAATGCTACTTCTTTTATGACAATTTTGGTCACACTTTTTTATTTTTCGTAGTAAAATGGTATGAACATCTACCAAAAAGCATTGTAGATTCTGTATATAGTAGCATCCACCATACATGAATTAAATAGTAATTAATTCATAACATAACTTAGCAATATAGATTTCACGGATGAACAAGTGAACAGCCAGTAATGTTTAAGCGTCACTGTTGAAGGTTGCCAATTTCATGTATAAGTTAGTACAACAAAAGGGCCAGCAAAATTGGTTTTTCATCATCATCTGGCAAGGGTGCGAGACAGGAACCAGGATTCAAATATTCAAATCCTTAGTTCCCTAGAACCAATGTGAATGAACTATTTTATTCTCCCTGGAATATCAGCAAAAGAAAAAAAAATACTACCAAGGTACCGTACTGAACCAAATCTTTTATTATTTTCCAGTACAGATGTTGTAACAACTATGACCATGGAAGCATCCTCAATGGACAACAGAGTTGTGATTCTAGTTCGTGTACCGGCTATGCAATTTACTCTTAAATATAGAGCGAGCCAGATCATAACAGCTTGAATTATGGATGAAAGTATGTGCCAGCCACATGTATTCCCTGCTGCATGATGGCATTCAAACAGGTTGAATTATGTACATCCCCATTAGAGATGGCAACGGGTGCATACCCATAGAGTTCCCTTGCCCCATACCCACACCCACGATGGCTAAATATTCCCACTTAAATACCCACACCCGTCGAGGGTACAAAATCGTCCCCATGCCCACACCCGTGCGGGTAACGGGTACCCATACCCATATAATAGAGTAAAAACCCGTCGGGTGTCGGGTCACGGGTTCCCATTGCCATCTCTAATCCCCATGCGTGTTTTGAAGGCTTTGAATGTCTACTAAGGTAACTTTTATACTTTATAATCATTAGAACTGATGATTGTGAAAACCTGATGACATGTCCAAACGTCCAATTAATAATCTAACACAGAATATTAACATATTAAATGCCATGTAGCAGCCGCTATCTGCTCAATAGCAGCAGCAGCAGATATAATGCATTTGCCCTAGTGTCACATTTGGAAGGTCAAACATCAATTGCAAGGTAACAATCATAAAAATCTACACAGTGACATCAACATATCATTTGCTTCAGTGACGTGCAAAGGATTGGACCCAAATTTAGAAGTTCAGAATGACAAGTACCTTTCTGTACACTGCTCAACTGATGTGCACGACTACTGCAGCTTGAAGATGGCCTGCTACCAGAAGGTACCACAGTGGATGACGAACCAGAAGATCGAGATGTGCCTAGAGTATGAAAAGGTGTTAAAAACATGACAACACTAACCAAAGAGTCCCAAGACTCCCAACTCAAATATTGTACCTTGTGAAGCCGTTGATACATCATTAGAAACCACCTTTTCTCCTGCTGCCAACTGACTTGCATAAGCATGTTTGGTGGAAACAGTCTCACCGTGGCTGTGGACTTCAGGGGCTGGTGTAAGCACTGGGTCCAAAGCTGGTATGCACTCCCCTGATATAGATGGTGCTGACTGTATTAAAGATAGTCTTACATCTGGACCTAAGCCATTGACAAGCTTTTCTGGATTACCTTCCAAATCAGATATTCCTTTTGAATCTGAAATCTGCAACTGACCTATAGCAAGAGAACTTTTCTCCATGGAAGCAACAGGCTCTGATGAACCATTGGATTGGCCAACTGACAAACTGGTAAAGAAGTCAGTTGCATGTCCAAACAGGTGCATTTTAATTGGATAAGCTAATACTGAAATAAGTGGACCTCAATGTTTTATCCATTTGGCAAACTCCAAATACCAAATGATCCAAGAAACCATCAAACAATGTGAATCAAAGAAACTAAGTTGTAAATGAAGAATGGCTATGCAGTCAAACAGCATCGGTAAAAAAAAATATTTACATCAAGCCACAAATTCTGGTTAAACTCCAGATCAGAATAGAAGAAATATAAGAGCAAGTTTAATAGTATAGCCCACTACTAGCTCCAAATCATCTATAGCCAATGTAATAGCTAATTCATACAATAGTTGCTTACTATACTATTAATAGCTGGTCCCACCTGTCATACACACATTATGCCTTGGAGTCCGTGCTGCAGCTGGCTACAGATCTGTAGCCTGCTGCTCTTCTCTCTTTTCCTTTATCTCTTTAAAATATGTTTATAGCTGGCTTATAGCCTGCTATTGTACCTGCTCTAAATACTCTCCACTGGAATACAATGTAGAAAACTAGCAATTCATAAATTTAGGTGGTCTATTCCTCTTAGCATTTTACAATTTTCTAACTTAATCATATACTAGGACACAAAACTACAGCTCCTTAATCATTCCTCCCAAAAGAAAAAAAAAACAGCATCGTACTGATGTTCTGCTGCAGCTGAATAACATAAATCTACACCACACATGGCACACTGTTTTAAGAATAAATAGATACACACATATGTTCTACTTTTTCGTTGGAATCCAGAAAATACGTGTATGTTTCAAGAAAGCACATGAAAGTAACCTACAAACAGTGCTTCTGAACATACACAACAAAGATACTACTAACAGTACAGTTTGGTATTGGTTTCACTCAAAGAACCCAGCCAAAAATGGGAGTGTAAAGCAGAAACATGATCTTGTCAAGAAAAACATCTACAATCCACATCCAAATAAGAATAAAAATCAATTAACAAATAACTCCGGCCAATTAACATCCTTTCCAATATGAGTAATAAAAAAAATACCTTACCAGCATGTAAATACCAAAAAAAAAAAAAGGGGACTCAAGGTTAACAGGATTTAGTAAAAAGAAAACAATAATCATGTGACTGAAGATTTTTTGCACTATAAATACCTTGAGATCGAAGTAGACGTCTTGGTGTCTGTGTTTGGATTGACAGGTACAGAGCTGTTACATTTGTCCATGTTTGGATTCACTCCAATTTCCTTTTCAGCAGGAGCATTTCTCCCAGTTATGTCTGAAGTATCACAGAATAAAACATGAAATGGTTATAAAGTTTCACTAAAAGGCTACTCTTGAAGTGGGTACAAAACATGTGACTATAAATGTCAAGAGGATACTTAACCCCAGTTGATTCAATATACTAAGCTCTTATATCTACTCATGCATTTGAAAAGTTGGAGAAAATCAAATGGCAGTAACATTCATATAATGAGCAGGCAGTTCTACATATTACAAAATCCATCAGATATCAAAGAGAAACCACTCTTTAAATTAAACAAGATTACAAGAATGCAACATGAGCTGCTCATAGTGTATCACAACACGGATGCCACATGTAGTATAGGTTTGATAGAGCACTTCCATTTTTGAAGACAGATGCCATGCATACCAGAGGAGTTGGATAGTTGGCGTGAAGAGTTTCCCCATCCACCTTTTCCACCTCGCCCCTGCATCCCAGGCCTCCATCGAGCATCGGCAGATTCTTTGGCACTCTATACAAGAAAGCAGGAAAATACACATTCAGGCACTTTAGAACAGAAAGTTACTTAAACAAAAATGTCCCAATTGATTATATGGCATTCTATAATTGTGGCAATTAGAATTGGCAATGAACCAATATAACTGATTAATAATGTATTTAAAGAGGGGACGAGATTATAGGATTCCTTTCCGAAGAATAAAAGAAAGTCAGAATCAGAATGCATATCAGGAGAACAAGAACAGAAAGATTCAACATGATAAGAAAAATTTGCGTTGAACAACATTACTATGGAGACTCTTTCAACCATATCCAAAGCTTAGGTAGAATTAGTTGTGTCAAATTTGTAGTCTAACAAATATCATGTTGCCAATCATTAGCATATATGTATTCGTTTTTTTCTGACATGTTCAATATATGATGTATGTATCCTGCAAATCATGTCCTGCTGGCCGATTTGATACTGATCTCAAACTAACTTTTATCATCACCAGCATGTCATATCACTTGAACACCTTCTAACGGTGTTTCCATCTCATAGCTTTGCACATCAATTACATTTGCATATGACTCAACCTAATGTGTCTGACCAGATATACCTAACACAAGTCTGACCACCCATTTGGAACTTACATATCTATAGCAGGTCTAATTTGAAAAGAAAAAAAAAAGTAAGTGCTTGGGTACATTGCAAAGATCACAAAGTTGGAAAACATCATTCATGTGCCATTGATTTAACCGGGACCAGGCCACATGTTCTCACATGAAATCTAATTTTTGAATTCACACATAATTTGCACCAGTACTTAACTTTATGAAATAAAGATAAAGAAAAAGCAACAGAAGCAAGGGAGAGGGGAGGATATGATACTTGCCTCCTTTTTCTTGTCTCTCTTTCTTCTGACCTCATGGAATGTACCTGAAATAAGTGAATATTTGATTAAAAGGTTTGGTAAAATCAAACATCTTCCATAGAATGTGCCTAACATAAAAAATTGGGGAAACATTAGCAAAATGCATGCAGTTAAGCACAAAAGGGATACCTCAAACAGTCCATAAATGCTGTTTACCTCAACACAATCTCCAGGGAATATGACATAAGAAAGATCCATTCTCTACATATAAAGACAAGGTTCTCTTATGGTGAAAGGACTAGAATTTAAGCTTTGGTGGAGTAACGCATAAAGATTAAAAAAAATAGTGAAGTTGATGCTAACACCACTAACTAGGCATGGGTCAAAGTCATGTCATGATGAATAAATCCTGACCATCTTGACCATAAAAAGGATGCTGGATCTCTTTAATCTTTAAAGCTATCTTTCAGATAAACTCCAGTACTCCAGCCACTCCAAAGAAGTCAACCATGACCCATTAGCTAAGGTATCTATAAGACTAGGTGTAAATCCAAAGTCTCTTAATCGGGAAGAACATACCATGTTACAAAAACAAAAAAGATGAAATAAAATGCTATGAACCAACATTAAGTTTCTCAAAACCATGTAACACATTGGCCTTTGATGCTCAATGCAATGCTTTTCTTTAAAGTTCTTATGGAGCCTATTCAGCTAATCTGAATGAAATTCAAAAATTACACAGCTCATGGTTGTAGCTCTCGCAAATATGGTTTAAAGAAGGGCTATCCTAATACCAATATATCAAAATTTGGTTCAGAACGAAATTAGGTTATCATAAAATCCACTGCTATTAAAAACAGATCACTGTTCTATGCTTCACATGGGTTTGGGTTTATCTTTTGAAAAAGGAAGTACTACTCAAGATAGGTTATGAATAGACGCTTAGTCAAGAATGTGTACCTGGATGATCACACATTAAATCATGAAAACATGAGAATTCATCTTTTGCAGATCTCAAGTGTAAATACCGTAATGAGCATGTAGAGGTGTTGTTTGGACATTAGCATTTTTTCCATTGTCGAAATGCATTCTCGGGGTCAAAACAATAATTAACATCAGTTATAAAATGAATATCAAGTAGGACCAATGAAATTTTGTGTGCTTCATACTCCAGAACAGTATGATTCTATCCAAGTTTAGTTTGATTTACATGTATGGCATCTTTATTTTGGTAGGCCATTCGGCTTCAATTTCCACACAAACATTTGTGCATCCACTGCAAATTTTCACTACAGGTAGCACTAGAAGTTCCATGTTGCAAAGGTGGAAGCATCCATCCTATAGAAACCACTGCGCCTACAGTGAAACCACCAGCCGTACAGTGCAACTACAGAACGAAACCAAAAGCAACGATGTCCACTCAGTTCATAAAATTTGTAATTACTTCAGATCCAAGCAGCAGCATCCACAAGGATTATCCTTGAGCATATCCTTTCACTCCAAATAAGACACAACCAACAAGTAAATACGTAGCTCCCATGGGGCATAACAAACTGAAGCAGTCACGATACCAAGCCGGATCCAACAGGAGGCATGAACCACACAACTTAACCTCCAGCACACCACACTCTCTGTAAACCCCAATTGATTATAGAAAACATTCTTGCGCTCACTCTTGAATCAAACAAAGCAAGGAAGACCGGAAGAAGAGCGGCGCAGACTCTAGAACCCTAAATCAAACCATGCACGCATCAAATCAGGCACGGGCGCGCCACAAGAGAGACCTACCACGCATCACGCATCGCATCGTCCCCTCCCCCCCACAAGCCAAGGCTAAGTTTTACCGGTGGAACCAACAGAACCGAACCGAATCAAATCAAACTAGGATCGAGAGGGAGGGAGGGAGGGAGAAATGGGGGGAGGATTTGGGATTTTACCTTGGTTGAGAAGCCTATCGGTGGTCTCGTTGGGATCCATGTTGCATTCGCGGAGCACGGCGTAGACCTCCTCGTCGGTGTGGCCGCCCGCGATCTCCTTGATGTTCTGGATCGTCCGCCGCACCGCCGCCGGGATCGAAACCCTAGCCGCCGCCATATCCTCCCTCCTCGCCCTCGCCCTCGCCCTCGTCCTCTTCTTCCTCCTCCTCTTACTCCTCGCCGCCGCAGCTGCCGCCGCCGCCGCCGCACGCGCCTGCTTCTGCTCCGCTACGCTCTCCCGCACGGGCGGATGAACGGAGGCGAATCCCGAGAGAGGAGCAGGGCGGAGGAAGGAAGGAAGGAAGGGGAAGGAGGGGGAAAGGAGGAGAGAGAGAGAGAGAGAGAGAGAGAGAGAGGAGAGAGAGGAAGCGGAGGTGGGGGGAGAGAGAGAGAGAGAGAGAAAGAGGGATTTGTGGGAGGGTTTTGTGGGGGGTGGGGAAGGGAAGGGAGGAGGGAGGAATGCGTGCGTCGCTCGCTGGCTGTGGGGGCTCACACACACTACACTACTGGGGTATACAAAAACGGAGGCGGCGCCACAGACGGAAGAATTTTTTTTTTCCTAAACATTTGCTTATTTATATATAATATATATTGTGAATGCTCCAGTGTAATGTTGGAAATGATTTTATATCTTTGTTTGATGTCATATTAAAGAATGAATAGATGTATCGTTTTTGTCATGTCATTTGAACAGGGCAGCTGAAGTATTCTTATTTTAATATATAGCACAAACACAGATAACATATAAACACCTATCTCGATGAGCCTGTACCAAAGACTAGGCCGACATATCTTGAGATTAACATGTCATGATAGGTATCTCATTATCGATGAATACGTAGTCTGCCGCTAAAATATCAGTATTCGTGCTAAGTCAAAGACTCGAACTAGTATAAACATTGTGCTTATCGAAGTGTTTTTTCACTTTGGACTAGATAATGTTGGCAAATATTGCACTTTGTACCAGGTAGCCCACATGTAAGTAAGACATTAACACCATAGTCTTATTGACATGTGGTCCACCCGTTTCAAAGGGCAACTTTTATAAAAATAGCTAGCTCAAAGTGAAAAGGATGTTTTGAAGGTGGTCTAAAGTGAACTTTGATAATAATATATGGCCCCAAGTACAATCTTTGTCATGATTTTGCTATCTCGAATCCCCTTATAGAACCTTTCAGAAACTCATTCTTTCTTGTGCTTTCTAGAATAAGTTGCCCCAACAAACATAAGACAAAATAAGCTACATTGGACTGGACTGGACTAAATTGGACCTCTTCTTTGAGCAACCAACCCCTACTATATTGTATCACCTCGGAACCGTCGGGCCTCGATGGCACCACCAAGACAAACATGAGAAACATGACGGGCTTGCATATGAGCACGAATGCTAGTTGTTGCTCTACACCGAGCTTGGAGTGCAAATTTGGATTAAGCTTTTTTGAAGGGTCTTCTTTAAAATAAGTTCTGAAAAGACTACAATGTCAAAACTGTAGTGAGAAGAGTTGGAAATATATATATATATATATATATATATATATATATATATATATATATATATATATATATATATATATATATATATATATATATATATATATATATATTCTAACCCAGGGCAGTGACTAGGGGTCTAGTCACCAGATATGAGGATAGGAATGCAGTATCTATATGCAATCTTGGATGTGAGATTAGTATGTGACAATTGGATGGCAATCCAGGTTGTTAACTTTTTTATTTTTTTTTATTTTTATATTATTATGCAAAAATAAATGCAGTACAGGAAATAAAGACAAGCTGTAAATACGAATTATGTACAAGATATAAAATTAGATATTTATAACATAGTAGGTTTATATAGAACGGTCCAGGTGTTCATTCATATACCTTGATAGGTTGAAGGTGGATCCTTCTGAAGATTACACCAAGGACTTGATACAACACGTTCGTAATTATACAGGTACAGGACTCTCACAAAGACTCTTACATGGACTCTCACACTTAGACTCTCATGAGTCTTTTATTTAGGTTATACTATAGTACTAGCACTTAGATAGAGTGAAGTGGAGTGTGATGGCTGGTGGAGAGGTGAGAGGAATGGTTGAGTGAGATGTGTTGTGTGTGAAATGCGATGCCTCTGAAATGTGATGGTGAGCCCCTTATATAGTGCTCGGTAGAGAATCTTCATGATATCTCTTCTTGACCTCAAAGAGTTTATGATACCCCTTTAGACTTCATGGAGAGAATCTTTGGTGATGACGCTTTAGACCTTTAATAAAGATGTCATAATATCGCCTTTTGACTTATCTTATCTGGAATAGTGTAGATTTCTTATCTTGAATAGTGATCTTTGTCGGGGATGACAAGATCTTTATTCATTATCTTCGTTGATTACCGTGGGTGCTGATTGTACCGTGTCGATCTCTAACGGCTCTGTTTTCTGAAACCACTGAGCCAGGCTTCTGTAGTAACTTTTCTTGAAGCATTCATTTCCAAAATCCGGTTTAATTATGCGCCCTGCTCCCTTGAAGTATTCATAACTTTTGTTGTAATATTTGCTGATAAAAATCCTTGTGATCTTGTTTTGGAAAACCCTCATAAATTAAATCCCTCATATCAAATCCCTCATAAATTAAATTGATTCTGGTGCTGATGTCAATTGCATTCGAGAAGGTATTATCCCTCATAAATATTTCTGTAAAGCCGCCCACAGAATTCGTGGGGCAGATGGAGGACTTTTAACAGTAGAGTATCAAATCCCTGAAATCTATATTTGCATATCTGAAGTTTGCATTAAAACATCTTTTCTACTCGTTAAAAATCTTAAGCAAGATGTTATTTTAGGAACACCGTTTTTATCACTCATTCGTCCCTTCCTTGTTACAAACAAAGATATTCAATTTGAGATAATGGGCAAACAGGTGAGCCTAAGATTTTCGTCTAACACAGATGAGATTCTTGACCAGCTTGTTCAGACCAAAAGAGAACAAGTTGTGAATACAATATATTTACATGACAATTCTTTCCCAAAATCTATGGACTTGCCAGGTAAGACATCATGGGAAGATAGATATTTTTAAAAGCTACTAAAAATTTTGAATATATATGCAGGGAAATGGCTTCACAGAAGTCTGAATGGTTCACGAATATGAGTTCATGGAGACTGCCCCAACTGCCTAGAGGCCATGGAGAACGATTTAATCACAATTTCAGAGTAACAGAGCTACAACAAGAGTTATTAAACCTCTTGTGGCAGGCAAAAAACAAAAAAGAAAAAGCTCATGCCTTAAATGGCCTGGCATATTATTTCAAAAATTTCGTGCCCTCAGATCAAAAGATAACAGAAAAAATGGCTAAACTACAAGATATCCCTCATCATGAGGAGAGGTTACTAGATTATCGTGAGGAGAAATCCCGTGATGGCCAAGATAAACTTCCCATGGAAGATGAACAATCTATGGCAACAGATAAGAATACCAAGGTATTCTCAGATAAGATTTTGATCTCAACAGATCCTGCTTCAAGCATGGTTGCTTTCCACATAAATATCAATAACCTATTGCAATCTTTTCCACATAATAAACCATCATCATCCACAAGAAAGCATGATACCATTCCCCAAACACCATACATAATGCATAATCATCCCAATTCATTCCTTCTACAATATATACTCCGGACCCAGCCAAAAGCACCATGTAGATCTTGTGCCTACAAAGACTCTTGCCAAAAGAAACTTAAAAGCCAAAATCCCATGAGTACCACATACGAAAATCTCCAACCTAGATTAAGCTTCAAGACGGAGCAAACTTTATCTTGCTTTGGGCAAGACATCCTCGATCTTGTTTGGCAAAAGTTTAAGGAGAGACAAATGAAAATATTCCTTGGACTCCAAGATTATTTCTTTGATCTCTTAGAAGGAAGAGAAAGAAACCCAGCCATACGAGTAATCATATATATGCTCCCTCTCTTAAGGTTAGATGATCAGGCAATCTCTGACCCATCCTATAGATTCCTGGTTCTCAAAGCTGAGATAAATCTTCAAAGATTTCGGAACCTACCCACATACAACCATGAAGAAATATCTCTCCAAACCATTATAGATCATGGTCTTGTGAATTCCATCTATGCAACCCTCGATCAGATCCTTCAATCTGATTTAGGAAGCGCTGTGAAAGATGTCTGCAGGAGACTTGGACATGGAGGATACAGGATTATCTTCTCCTCCATACCACCAAAATTCACACCACCTGTTCGTCCAGCAATTCATTATATATATATCATGAATGGACAATTTAATTTTCAAGAAGACGGTCCTAGCAAACTATCGGATGAAGAGGAAGAAATATATACAACAATTGCTAATCATGAAAATTGGAGATTATTTTCTGAAGCTGCAGAAATTGAAGAAGCTATCACCACAGATTATGAATATCAGCTGGTTTTCCAGAACAAGATCACAAGGATTTTTATCAGCAAATATTACAACAAAAGTTATGAATACTTCAAGGGAGCAGGGCGCATAATTAAACCGGATTTTGGAAATGAATGCTTCAAGAAAAGTTACTACAGAAGCCTGGCTCAGTGGTTTCAGAAAACAGAGCCGTCAGAGATCGACACGGTACAATCAGCACCCACGGTAATCAACGAAGATAATGAATAAAGATCTTGTCATCCCCGACAAAGATCACTATTCAAGATAAGAAATCTACACTATTCCAGATAAGATAAGTCAAAAGGCGATATTATGACATCTTTATTAAAGGTCTAAAGCGTCATCACCAAAGATTCTCTCCATGAAGTCTAAAGGGGTATCATAAACTCTTTGAGGTCAAGAAGAGATATCATGAAGATTCTCTACCGAGCGCTATATAAGGGGCTCACCATCACATTTCAGAGGCATCGCATTTCACACACAACACATCTCACTCAGCCATTCCTCTCACCTCTCCACTAGCCATCACACTCCACTCCACTCCATCTAAGTGCTAGTACTATAGTATAACCTAAATAAAAGACTCATGAGAGTCTAAGTATGAGAGTCCATGTAAGAGTCTTTGTGAGAGTCCTGTACCTGTATAATTACGAACGTGTTGTATCAAGTCCTTGGTGTAATCTTCAGAAGGATCCACCTTCAACCTATCAAGGTATATGAATGAACACCTGGACCGTTCTATATAAACCTACTATGTTCTAAATATCTAATTTTATATCTTGTACATAATTCATATTTACAGCTTGTCTTTATTTCCTGTACTGCATTTATGTTTGCATAATAATATAAAAATAAAAAAAATAAAAAAGTTAACAACCTGGATTGCCATCCAATTGTCACATACTAATCTCACATCCAAGATTGTATATAGATACTACATTCCTATCCTCATATCTGGTGACTAGTGTATATATATATATATTATAATGGTTCATTTCGGTCTTTGTTTTAAAGAAAATACATCCAATTATTAAAAAGGCTGCATGACAAATGATTACGAATTATAAAATCACAGCGTAATTGAAAAACTACTTGGGGTGTGTTCGGCAAGGGGCGTTCTCAACTTCTACCCTCGTTTTCCGTGCGCACGTTTTCCGAACTACTAAACGGTATGTTTTTTATAAAAATATTCAATAAGAAAGTTGCTTTAAAAAATCATATTAATTTATTTTGAAGTGTTTTCAGCTAATACTTACTTAATATTGTGGTAACGAGTCATTCAGTTTTGCATGCACAGAAGAGAAGCTCCAAACCCTTACATTCGATCTCAACCTCAAAACACCACCTCAAAATAAAGAATCTCTACCGATGATTTTTTTGTCTTAATGGCATTATTCATTATTGTATTTCCCACACAAAAATGTTTTTTTAAATTTTGTGACTAATCATTTATTGATCGTATTTTGCATATATCATGTTGTCTAACCAAAGTGAAAGATAACATCGAAGAGTAGCTAACCTATTCATTCACCCAGATCTTACCACCACATGTCCATTGAAGCCGATCACACATGAACACAACCACCAAGGATGCCTCACCAGTATGAAACCTCCACTGCGATATCTCCGAGAAGCTCAAATTCCTATTAAATTTCATTTTTTTTCTAAAGGTACTACTAAAATAAGGAAATATCATAATATTTTCCACGAATACATGAATAAACTTTAGCAATTACTATCACGGTTCGATATTTCTTAACAACTACTACCAGAGTAGGAGATGCCGAACAAACTCGATGGACGTCCTCGCCTGGCTGCCAGCGTCGGCATTTTGTGCTGCGCGGCTGATGGAAGTTCACCAGCACCGCACATTGGGCAGAAGGTGCTCATTTGACGTACTATTCTCTTACATAGGTCGCTGACATGGCATGTGGCCCCACAAGCTATGAAGCTCATATATGAGCCACTAGGGTTCACAAAACCAATGGAATTTCGCGATAACCGATAAGTTTTTTTGAAACTACTATGTCTCGGTTTATGAAAGCTGGTCGGTATTAGCCGGTTTTCATATAATGTTGATTAAAGTCATCGGTTTTACCCGTTTTCGGTCAAATTTTAGTAAATCGGTGAGAAACGGTTTTTTACTTTGAAATTGAAAAGTTAAACCCTGTCAGCCACTCAAAAATAGATAAAAAAAGTTAAACCCTGTCAATCACTAAAAAATAAACAGTAAGGATGAGATATACAGTCTGGAAAAGATTTTGTTTGGTTGGTTGTATAGATACGAGTGTGTTTACCTTTTTATTTAGTTGGTAAGGTTACCTCCATAATAGGGTATGAAATAGTATACTACAGTTTAACCGGCTAGTACATAAACAATTTACCACATTAAAAAAATAATAGTGTTTAAAATCCCTGCAGTATGTAAACTTTTTAATAGGCAATATGAACCGGTTAAAAAGGAAAAGCAATAATCTAAGACATACACATTGCACAGCATATTGATCGATGTGGGAGTACTTTATCATATACCCTTGAATCGGGTAAAAAAAGAAAAGAAACGAGGCAAAAAAAAAGGAAAGAAAGACCGCAGAGTTGACGTCGAGCTTCTCCACCCCCAGCGCTGCCCCAACGCCGGCTGGCCTGCAGCTCGCCTGCGGTGCCACCTCCGATTCGCTTGTACCGCCGCTCACCCTGAAGCTTGTCGCTTTCAATCCTTACAGTCCTACCCTCTGGATTTGGATCTAGTGGCTGGCATCGGATTTGGTTGCCATCGCCGTCGGAGATAGGCCACCGTTGGGTCTAGTAGCCATGAGCTCTCGGCTGCCACCGCCTAGGAGCTCATGGGTGCTGGATCTGACTGGCCCGGTCGCTGAAGAAAGAAGATGAGCAGTTCTTGGCGGAGAAGATGATGGCGGCTACGATGAGAAGAGGAGGAAGATGCCAGCGGCTATGCGTCGATGGAGATAGTGGCGAGTTGAGCAGCGGCCGAGCGAGCAAATGAGGGAGAGGGAGGTGATGGGAGCGCGACCCCTCTCGCTCTTTTGCATCGGCACATCCCCATGCATGCACCCGTGTGTCACGCTGCCTACACGAGCCTAGCCTGGATGGGGAGCGAAGCTCAACTCGAGTGTTTATCATGGGCCTGGCTGCGGAGGCCGTTTTGCATGCGCAGATCTAGGCCCGATGACAGTACAGTCAACCAAATGACCTCCTCCTCTCGCACCCACGCATGTGAGCCACCCTCCGTGTAGGTAACCAAATATGCCCTAATGATCCTCACCGGTCATGGCCTCGTGGTTTGAGGCAGTTATCCTACATATTTATATAGTTCATCCCTATATAATTATATAGTTCATCCCCACTAATATAGTTATTGCTATTTCTCTCTTCTTTCAATAAGCCACATCATCTCAATTATTTCTAGCTATTGGATGATAGATATATGGTTTAAATTGTCTCTACTTTCTTCTCTAATAACACTATACAATCTCAATTATTTATAGGCTTAAAATTTATAAGTATCAATTTGTTTTAATTTTAATAATTATATTTTATCATATTTGTACATATTACGTAATTTAATTTTCGGCAGGATATTCGTAGATGACTCGGACAGAATTTGCTACTAGTCGCACACCGTAACGAGCGCTCTCGGCCCGCAGCATATTCCTCTCCTCCCCGTCTGTTATAACGGTGGCGTCGTCGTTGGAAGGGGGCACATTCGAATCTCACACCAAAAACCAGCGGAGGCGGAGCAGAAAACAGCAGCCAAGGAATCATCCATCCATGGCCAACGGGCTCCCCAACCCCCTCCTCACCGCCGACGCCGCCCGATCCCTCGTCGACTCCGTCGACGCCTTCCTCTTCGACTGCGACGGTATCCGATCCATCATCGTCTCGTCTCCTTCCCTTCTTTTTTCGAGGGAGATTTCTTGGGGGTTTTTTTTTTGGGGGGGAGTTCCTGTTCGATTGTGAAGCTGTGATTAGGGTTGTTGTTTCTGTTGCTCTCCAGTAGTAACTTTTTTTTTTGGTTTGGATTGCAGGGGTGATTTGGAAGGGGGATCAGCTCATCGAAGGGGTCCCTGAGACTTTGGACCTCCTGCGGAAAATGGTTTGTGCTGCTAGCGACAACATTTGCTTAGTTCGTTGTATCCTGCTAGCTGTGATTAGGGTTTTGTTTGGTGATTGGAATCGTTAATAGCAGTAAACCACAGTTACAACTTAGTACAGCTGCTCTTCTTGTATTCTGTTAATTGTTTTATAAACTCACTAATCGGATGGATCAAAGTACATCAAGACTGTGAATAGGAAAAGAAAATGATATGTTTCTTCCTAAGTTGCTGATGTTTTTTTTTTAAAAAAAAGAAGTTGTGAATTTAAAGTTGCTTGTGTAATTCATAGGATACCATCCTGAATGAAATCTTTAGCATACTCTGGACCACCGTTCAGTTATAGATAAAATGGAAGAATTAAGACTAAGAACTAAATTTGTATTTGTTTTCTTCTTGGCACACCAATTTTGACCTTGATGTAAGACTAGTCTTTGGTTAAGAGAAAATAGATCTCTATTTCATGACTAGCGGATGAAATGACTAATATATATGGCTGTGTTCTGTATTGATTACCCATTTGGTATTTTGGATACTCTGTAAGATGAAGGAAAACATCAACTTCTGCATACTATGTATTTTTGCTGTTAGCTATCATAGTTACAGAAGTACATAAACATTGTTTATAATACATGAAAATGATAAATAGAAGAAGCTTAGAGGATTGATCTGCAATGGCAGGTTGAATTAGAGGAGAAGCAGAAAAAGGGTGGAGGAGAAACGGACGAATGTATATAAAAACAGCAATATTACCTGTTCTTAACACCTTTTTTTTCCCTTGATGATGCAATATGGTTTTGCTTTAACATGGTTCTAGTGCTAATTATTTGAATAAACTGTAAGTTTTCTGTATATAATTATGAGTTATGACATAATAGGCGGGGCATAACATAATCCATCATAAGTCTTTACTACCTTTATCTTGGGCATTTAATATGAAACTTAGAACACTTTCTGAGAACATCACTGTATTTAGGTTAGCTCATAAATACAGCACCAGTCCATTATACATAGGTTAAGTAGATGATTTTATTGCATTGACTTGGTGCAGGGCAAGAAATTAGTTTTTGTAACGAACAACTCTAGAAAGTCGAGAAGACAGTATTCAAAGAAGTTCAGAGCACTTGGACTTGAAGTTACAGAGGTAGTTTCTATACATCCAGATTCCTCTGATGATAGTTTCCTGTATCGTGATTATTTGTTACATAGTAATTGTTATCTTCTCTGCAGGAAGAGATCTTTACATCATCATTTGCAGCAGCCATGTTCTTGAAGTTAAATAATTTCTCTCCAGAAAAGAAGGTACCACTAATTCATATTACCTCCATTCTTTTTATTTGAAGCCCTGAAATACATGTGGTCAACCTTTCTAAAGTTTGACTACTGACATGTTTGAAACTATTTTGATTTTTTAATAAAATGTGTGCCATTAGATTTGTTATTATAGATGCTTTCACAATTTCATAATTGTATTATCACATCTTAAAAGTTTATAATAAGTAATAGTCAAAGTTGCATCTTGAAGATTGTGGAGGGTCAAAATGTCAAGTAAAAAGGCGCAACTGTACCAAATATTTGAATTTAATATTTAGGTATTTTTTTAATCTAATTTCAATCTGCTTTCTAGACATGGTGTTGAATATCTTCTGTACTAACAGTTACTAATGTTTTCATCAAGAAAAAACTATGAAGGCACTTTAACAAAGCATTGGCTTAGGAGTAGTGTAACACATATATGCAGGAAGCTTCATGACATAAAGTGACTCTCACATTTGTTATTCCGTTCTACTTTCTGAGCCTTTTTTCTTGCCAGTAACACTGTTGGTGTGACAGCTTTGGTTACCACACCACCAGACCATCCTCATGAGCAATGGTATGGCGAGGCCAAACTCTTGCCACAGCACGACTTCGCTCTGGTGCAGAGCTGTGTTGCTATTCCAGCTGTAGCCTGTATGCTAGAGAGGCACAGCAAAAAGGGTTTAGATGTTGAAACAAGATGCACATGTATTTAGTCTTAAATTGTATTAGAAAAGGTTAAAGAAATAAGTGCATAGTTTGTGTGTAGCTGTGTGCTAACCTCCAGGTTGAAGCTGTCTATACAATAATACAATATACACTCAATAAAGTCAATTTTAAGTTGTGATAAGCATTAACTATGATATGACTGATAAAACTACCTCCACAGGATTAAGAATTGGTATCTGCTAAAGATATTTAAAAGACCATTTATGCAAGGGACAAATAGTGATGCTTGATCTTACCATGCTACTTAATTTATGTTAGTGTACCACAAAACAGTGGTTTTTCATGTATTTTGTGCCCTTGTTATCACTCATGTAATACTGATCAAAGTTGAAACTTCTCTTCTTAAGGTTTATGTTGTCGGTGAGGATGGTATTTTGGAAGAGCTCAGATTAGCCGGTTTTGAATGTTTAGGTGGCCCGGTAAGATAAGCATGGCATCCTTACTCCTTCCTTACAAATTAGGTAGATTTTCCTTTATCCATCTCCGGTTCATGTTTGCAGTGGAGGTTCCTCTTATTTCACTATGATATTCTATTTTTGGTGCATCTAATGCTTCCTAGAATTTTGACTTCTAGCAGGTCTCCTTTATGTTGAGTTCAGTTACCTAACACTGATGATGCATCGGCATAGTTCTAATATGTCTCCTATGCACTGTTATATTGAGTCTTATTTTTCTAGCCACCGGTGAAGAAGCTATAGTAATTAGTGGGCCACTACAGAGGATATATGCTTACCATAGGCCACGTCCTATGGTTTGAAAGTAATAGACACAGCATCACCAGTGTTGTTGAAAATAAAATAGGCCAGAAGTATCCACACAAATTTGAGTTTCTAACAGCTGCAGTTGGACTTGGATAAGTATTGTAGTCAGTGGCCAGAGGAATGCTTAAATATTGTAGTCACATAAGCATGTTTCTTAAATGTAGCATGGTGGATTTTCCTTTATCCATCTTAAGGGACAGTTGCTGAATGACTGAAAACTGAAATTCCCCTTCCAGGGATATCTTACCATATTTCACCTTCCCATTCAACTAATGATGTTTTCTACAGGAGGATGGCAAGAAAAACATATTGCTGGAGGCAAACTTCTACTTTGAACATGACAAAAGTGTAATATCAAAACCTCTTCATCGGAGTTTTGATCTTATGTAGATCAGTCTGAATGTAATCATGCAGACTAAGCTTAATGAAATATCTATTCCAGGTTGGAGCTGTCATTGTTGGACTTGATCAGTACTTCAACTACTACAAAATGCAGTGAGGCCTCTTATGATCTTATCCTTTTGTTTTAATCTTATCTTCGTTGCCAATCACAACACGTGCTTGTTTCAGTTACCCATATAATGTACCAAATTTAACCTTTGCGCCTTTCCCTTCTACATTGTATTAGAGGTTTACTTACTGGCAGATCCATGAGAAAGCTGTGGGGTTAATGGACATCAGAGTATCTTTTACAAAAAAAGAAAAGAATTCTGTACATCTTTTAAGCTTTTAAGCATAACCACAGTCCACAGGAAATGTGAATCATTGACGCCGATTGCCCTACTGGGTAAACTGTTGAATGATCCTCACTTGTGGGGAAATGGCACACAAATAGTTCAGGCCCATTGGTCTTTTTCCCCCTCCTTTCATTCTTTGTGTGTTGGATGCACCACTAATTTTACAGCTGATGGTTAAGATTTCTATCCTCCCTAGTACCTTCACAAGTTCTGTAGTACCTTTTGCTTCCTTTTCTCTTTCTGTCTGTAGCTTCCCCTCTCCTTAGTAGAATAGCTTAGTATCACTTGGAAGTTACTAATAGCTGTTTGCATGATTGTCAAGAGAATATTCAGGACATAAGAATTGAAACAAGAGTCAGCAAGAACACTATATTTCTACCAAGCATTCTGTTGATATGATGTTTTATTCACCTTGTTAATAACTTGGAGTGTTTCCAAAGTTTTCAATTATTTTATGCAAAATGAAAATTTATGCCTAAATTTAAAGAACAAGTCCATTTTTCATCCGTCAACTTTTACGGACTCTGAAAATCAACTACTAAGCTGTTTGAAACACAATCTTGAACAAGCAAAACTAATTCATTTGGGTACTTCACCCATTCAAAAGTGGATGCTACATCGTGTTTTGTTCCCAGATTTTGGGGGTAAAATTTTGCTTGGCCACTGCCTGCGTTCTTCTGCGGCTGCTGAGGTCTACCCTGCTTTACTTTTCTCTGATCTGATGGCAATGTGGGAGGCATGTGGTTATAAACCATGAGCGGTGGCCACAACACCCTGCTAGCTCCGTTCACTATGCTTGCTGTGGGACTAGCTTGGAGGTCATTCCATATGTCCGGTTAGTCATTCCTTGGCCTTGGTTCAATTCTCGCTCCTTCTGCTCAGCTTAGGAGGAGGAACAAGTGTTAGCAGTAAAGGATGAGTTGCCAGAGGAGCTTTCCCTAACCAGTGGGCTCTTCCATTATTTTTTTGTTTTGTATCAGCATGGCAAATCAGCAAATGTTGTCTATTAGGATGCCACATAGCATAAAACCACCGTTAGCTGAGTAAAACCGGGGTGATTTTAAGTGAAAGGGGCGTTTTGACCGGTTTTAATAGTTCAGGGATGAATAGTGGGCGGTCTTATAGTTTAGGGTGTTTTCTGGACCAATGCAATAGTTCTGGGTTGAACTGTGGGTTTGCTCCTTTCTTGATCGTTTGCATCTTAATAATTTAGTTTAATAAAACATGTTTTAATAGGGATTTTTGGAAAATTAGTTAGTTCTTACTTTGTTAGCATAATAGCAGTGGATAATTTATTTGGTTTAAAGAGTTAAGGGAGGTAAATCACGGAGACAAGAGTTAATGGTGGTCAAATAAAAAAAAACCCTTATTTACATAATAGTTTGTTTGACGGAAATACTAAAAAAAATGTTAATTTGGTCTAGAGTCTAGACATTAGAAAGTCTAAATAACCAGCTGAAAAATCTCTCTTACATTCCTCCTTACTTGCTCTTCTCTCTGCTCTTGAATTCCACAGCCAAATCTTGTACAGAGCCCTTCTTTTCCCCTATTCAATCTCTCCACAAATATGGATTCGTTGGCACTGCAGGCATCAGGTCAAATGGACACCTTGTGGTCAGCAGTTGCTAGCTACTATATGTTCTTGATGTCGCTGGTGGTACAGAGTGATGGCTCAGCAAGCAAATGGTGTAGGACAAGGTGCTGCAGGAGAAAAGAGGGAGTGGGGGCATGGACAATTTCAGTTACTCCTGATTCCGGTTGCTGCCAGTGATTTATTAATTGCAACAGTCAACAGATTATTGTTGTATGGAGAAACCTAGTGTTTGTTTCTTAGATTTATAGTATGGCCATGGAGTTTTTACACCCTGCAAGAACAGAAATAGTGACCACCCATGCAGAGGGAACTGTTTGTTTTTAATCAGAACATTGGAATTTTGTCTATACATTATACAGGACAACACATTTTTCCTAATACATAGTTTAATTAGTATATCTAAACAAAGATTAAAAACAACCACCTAAGCCTATGTCCACTATTTTCTCAATGAAATTTTGTAATGATTAAATCATAATGCTACTCTTGCAGGTATGCGAGCTTGTGTATTCGTGAGAATCCAGGCTGCCTTTTCATTGCGACTAACCGTGATCCTACTGGTCATATGACATCCGTTCAAGAATGGCCAGGTTTGAACTTATTGAACCATGATCCTACTGGCCATTTTCTTTATTGCTTCGTTTCCTGATCACTGTAAGTAACAGGAGCGGGAACTATGGTTGCTGCTGTTAGTTGCTCTGTGCAGAAAGAGCCCATTGTTGTTGGAAAACCTTCAAGCTTTTTAATGGACTTTCTCTTGAAAAGGTTTGTGAAGTACACACATAAGAAAAGTGGCATTTTGTTAGTCATTCAAGCATTTGCATTATCAATTCTTTGCAACAGAAATCTAGAAACCTTCTAAGATTGTTTAAATGTGCACTGACTAAACAAATTGGCAATACCGACCAATTTAGAAAAACAATTCCATGTAACCTACATGAGGGTTTGCTGTGTGGCTAATAACTAGAGATAGGATACCAACTAATAGGCTCATGCAATTCATTAGTTTGGATTTTTTTTACATGATTGGTGGGGTTGACAAATGACAAGTAAGTCATATTTGTGAATTGTTGTTAATAGAACTCCAAGCCAGAAACATATATTCATTTTTTTCCGATAATGGAAGCTTTATTAAAAAAAACTCAATCAAATACACCAAGATGATACATTCTAACTGAGCCCACTCCCGGCCTCTGTATGAAATGCACATAGCCACAAAAGAGGACCTAACTACACCCTCAACACAAAACAGGGAAATTAGTGACTATCAAACCGTAGACTAGATCGAAAAATTCATGTGCCACCTGATCCAAACGTCGCGATACCACCACAATAGTATCCTGAAGACCCGGTTTGTGGAGGATAGACCAGGTGCGTAGCCATCGGGTGGCTAAGGCAATAATCTGCAAAGGAGGAAAGACACCACCTTCTTGTAAAAAATGACCCCGTTTCTGCTTAGCCAAATGGACCAACAAAGAGCTGCTGCACCCATCAAAAACAGATTTCTCATGTCTTTAGGAACATATGTAAGCCAACGCCCAAACATCTGAGTACCATTTTGAGGAGGTTGTAAGTTAGAAACCATATGAATAACGGACCAAACCAAACGAGTAACATGACACTGGAAGAACAAATGTTGGATGGAGAAACATATATTCATAAGTATTTGTTTTGGTTGGAGAAGTGTTCTGTTAATATGGTTTTTATGAAAGTGTTGTGAAATTTTTTTTAAAGTAAAAGTGCTGTGGATACTGCATTAGGCCTCAAATTCTCAATTCAATTAGGGTTTGGTTTGCTTCTGTTTGGTAGCCTATCTCCTATTAATTGGTACGCAGTAGTATCACTATCACCTACTAGTTAGGAAGTTGTCCTTTGATCAAGTTTTTCATTAGGGCTGCCGCTAAAAAGTCCTGACAAACCTGTTGATTTAATCGAGCAAAGAGCTAACAAAATCGTACACATATTTCTTCTGTCCTCCCTGCGGAGATCTCTCCATCTTCTTACTATGGCCATATGATCTAGTGCTATTCCTCCCATCCCAACGCCCATGGCCAATTTCATAATGTTTCATCCTCATTAAGAAGACAAGACACACAATGATTTCGTTTTCCTGTATTGATTTACAGTTACTGCTTGGGTAAATCTTTATTACTCTTTGAAATGCTGCAGCTTCAATTTGGAGACATCAAGAATGTGCATGGTCGGTGACAGACTAGACACTGACATACTATTTGGCCAGAACACTGGTTGCAAAACACTACTTGTTCTGTCTGGTGAGGAACTTCTCTTATTATTCCATGTGTAGAAAATCTTACTCCTTATGCCCAATCAAGTCTCAAATGCCGTTTGGACTTGCATTGTAATCGCAGGGGTGACTACCTTACCAGAACTTCAGGACGCTTCAAATACTATCCATCCAGATCTTTATACAAACAGCGTATATGATCTGGTGGGATTATTGCAACAGTAATATTTGATTTGCCATTGAAGATACAGTTCTATCAGTTCTGCCTGCCCCCACCAGAACTCTAGGATGCTTCGAGTACCACCTATCTAAAATATAACAACATATATGAATATATGATGCGCAGTTGGGTTAATTGAGCTGCCTTCTATTCTTTGGGTTAGCTGATTGATAGCAACCCTGACCTCTATACTACTTACAACAAATTTAAGTGCTACCATTTTGAAGTCAATTTCACAGCCCCATACATGTAGATTGCCATTGGTACTGAGGTACAGTTGTCAGTCTTGAAACCTATATGGAAAATAAAGATGCATGGAGTTCATTATGGTTTGCCCTTGTCTTCCCAGTCTACAACGGACTTGCTATAAGTACGTCGTCAGTTTTTTTTGTTAAAAAATAGTTGATTTTTTGGCCATAGGATATGTATTAAGATTCGTGCTACGCAGCAGCAGGGAGTCGATTGCTGATCTGCTCAGTCGTAGAGAGCTCCTAACCAACCGAGCACAGTAGTTGTGTTGACTCAAAAGCCAAAATTATATTAATATTCAAAATGAAGTAATTACATGGTACTTGTATATACAGTTACACTGTAATTACATTCTATCCCAGTGTAATTACATTCTATCCCAGTGTACAGTTACAGTGTACAGTTACACTGTACTTATATACCAATCACAATCACATTATAGTTACATTGTATTTATGTTGTAATTTTTACTAGATTGGAGTATTATATAGTGTTAATTATATGGTTTGACAAATAAAGTATGTACTACTCCCTCCGTCTCTAAATAAAGAATTTTGGTAGGATACGAATCTGGATAGGCTTCTATCCAGATTTGTTGGATTAGGACATGTCACTTCGAACCAAAATCCCTTATATTTAAGGACAGAGGGAGTAGTTCCTAATTAATCGTGCAAGTCTGTACGTGGAGGCTCACTAGTCACTGCTCGTCTTGTGGTAAGGATTAGAGATTGACCAAATTTTTGGCTCCGTTTTGTGTCGAAAGATACAACGATGCTATGGATCAGATGCTCGATCTTTTAGACTAAAATCTAGCGCTATGCCCTTCCTTTTATTTAGCTGCCTACGTGCATGATTTACTTTAGTTCTATCTATCAGCTCAGAGTACTTACCACACATGCTCTCATCCTCTATCTTTAACAGACTTAGGTTGTGTTCGGTACCCTTTTTTCCAACCCCTCTCTCTCGTTTCCCACGCTCACGCTTTTCAAACTGCTAAACGGTGCGTTTTTTTTTCAAAAAAGTTTCTATACGAAAGTTGCTTAAAAAATCAAATTAATCTATTTTTTTAAAAAAATTGCTAATACTTAATTAATCACGTGCTAATGAACCGTTCCGTTTTCCGTGTAGAGGAGATGGGTTCCCAACCCTAATGAGCGAACACAGCCTTAACAGTGTATGCATCCATCTAAAGTTGTTTTTTAATTAAACTTTTAAAACAATTTTTTAACTACTTATCTGATCTGGTAACTAATTGCACCGTTTTATTTGTTGCAATTAAATCTTCGCAACAAGATCTCACATGTTTATGTTTCGGATGAAAAAAATCATGTTATTATAATTTTAGTTGAAACATATTTATATAACACATGAAACATCAACTTTATAACTATTGAAACATTACAAAGTATTTATTGAAATAATGCAACATTTACAAATGAAGAAATGTGCAACATAGTAGATGATGAGTTGAAACATTTTGCTTTTACGTGTGAAACATTAAACCAAATGATTGAAACATGTATATATTTATAATCATATGATACTTTCTTGTAAAGATTTAGTTGAAATAAATACAACGGTATAAACGGATCCTAAATTGGATAAATAATTTTGAAGATGCGCTGTTGTGCATGATGCGCTGCATGCAGAGAAAGATCATATGCATGCATGATTTATGACAGAGGAAGCCCGAAAAATTTTAGCGTGCATGCAGTATGAGTTGGGCGTCCGATTTTTCTTTCCATATCGGGCACCCGATTGTAAGCATTCTTTCGAAAGATAACCTGTTGTTTGAATATTTTATTTCTAGTTCTTTCAGCTAAGGAATTCTAAAGCAAGACCCAGGAATTTGGATAGTGAAATACAATATTACAAGAAATAGTAGTGATGAAACTTTTTGTTGGTGGAGGAAGGAACATGTAGGAAAAGGTCTATGGGAATTTGAATCCTACGAAAAATCCTCCTATAAATCAAAGGATCCTAAAAATCGTTTTTTTACAGAGTATATTTAGTTTAGCATTAAATAGATCGGTGGCAATGGTGTATGGCTTTCTCTCTTAATTATTTTTCCCATTACGTGCCTTTTGCAGTAGATGTGCATCAAGATGTCAAGATTGATGTTTTTTTTTTTGATGTTGTGTGAAGATTGATGTGACTAGTAACTGAAGTGAATACTACGATAGTTAGGGATTTAATTCATGAAGTTCGACACATCAAACTCTTGCTCTTTATGGGGCATAGACGTATGGTCAGTAGGACTAAAACGTTCATCGACAAAATCAGTGGCGGTGATAGGAATTTTATAAAGTTTGGGTAAACATAACTAAAACCGCTACCCACATATTCAACAGTTAAAAAACTAATTTATTATAAAATAAACTATAAAACTGTTTTATTATAAAAAATGAACTATAAAACTATTTTATTATAAAAATGAACTATTAGTATGGCTTATCTCTTGCATCGATGCTTAATTAGGCATTGCTAATTTCGCTTAATGAATATTTCTGGCATCAAGTGCATACACAAACAGACTCTTGGTTCTTTTCTGATTAATATTCAGATTTTGCCTTGGTTTTCGTTAGCACGTTTTTTAAACTACTAAACTGTACGTTCCGTGTAAAAAACCTTTTATATATAACTTATAAGTTATCAGGTATATCTATGTTAAGTTAAAATTAAAACTTAATTAATCATATGCTAATGATTTTCTTGTTTTACATGCATCAACTTAATCTTCATTTTTCATCAATTTCTCCAAACGTGCATGCACGCAACGACAAGAATCAAGGATATCGTCATCCTGCCAAGTTGAAATATGTTACTCTTAAATGAGGCGCTTAACCTACTTTTTTTCCTGGAGGTAAAACAACAAATCAGCGTAGAGAAATCACTTGGCATTAATGGGTGGTGCATGCGGAGCGTGGGTAACTGCCAGCCCTAGGCGGGTGGTGAATCAGCTAATGAACGAAATACTGACCCCAACTTGTGAAAGAACAAAATTTTCTATACATGTATCTACGGATTATCACGATTACACCTCCTAAACTTTTAAACAATACTCCTACATTTTTTTTGACAAAAACTTTCTTCATCGGTGTTTTTTTTAAAACCTTTTTAAAATCGCCTTATCAACTCTAATTTGTATTATTTAATGCAACAATTTGCACTCGGATAATGACTATAACCTCAATTTTATCCATTTTGTGTAATTTGTTGAGGACGCAACCATAATTGCCAACATGAAACTCATTAACTAGAAAACTAGGTGAAATCCCGCGCATTGCTGCAGGAATTTATTATGATAACAATAAAAAAAATATGTAAGATAGCTAGATAACATTAGATTAAGTAAATTAATGTGGTTTATGATAATTTAAATTTAAATAGTATGTAGAATGGTGATTCAAACGTAAAAAATAAGGTGGTATAATTTTATGGAAGAAGAAAAGTAGGAAGATAGTTTGGACCGTAGATTAATCATCTAAAGGCTAAAAACAATTGATGTGATATGACTTAATTAGAGGAAAAAAGGAAAAAGATAATTTGGACCATAGATTAATCATTTAAGCACTAACTAATTGAGGATGAACTATATAAGTATATAGGATATCATAAAACATAATAAAGATATATATTAAAACATTATGTGAATTATATTGGATGATAATTTAACATGTTTGTATTTGAAAAGCTCTTAAATTATAAAAATATAAAGATATAGCATGTTTGCATGATGTTTAAATATGATGATTGTTAGTGGATGATGATGTGGCATCTTTGCATGTTAAGTTTAAGGAGTTAGTGGGGAATAACTTTATAGTAAGATAAGATATCCTTCAAATAATCCACATAAGTTCCATCCAAGTCGGGTCTTTCATTGCAGCAAAGCAACAAATAATGTTCCCTTTACTGTAGCATGTCAAGTAGCAGAAGAAAACAAACGGTTCATCCAAAGTTACACTTTTGAGACCTCAGTGAGTTTTGTTTTAAAATATTCACAATATCGTTGAAATGGATTATTTGCTTCACACTTTAAAAAATATTTTTTTGAAAAACTTTCTTTACTTATATTGTTTAGACCACTTATTTTAAATTATTTATCAACCTTCTTTATTAAAATATTTAATTCGTGAGTAAATTTCATAAAACTACATATTTAACATCAGTGTCATCATAAAACTTTAATTTCCGTAACCCTAATAGTGTTATGACTATAAATTCTAATATTTATAGTTATTTGATAACTTCATCACTAAATTTATAGTTTTATGATACGATGCTTTAAATCTGTAGTTCTATGATGGATTTGGCGCTAAATTTATAGTTTTGTGATACATATTTTTTAATATGTAGTTTTGTGATAGTTTGGTCAAATTATTTATAGTTTTGTGAAATTTACTCTTAATTTGTCGATTAAAGTAGATATTCAAAAACCCATCCTAGTCATCAAAAAGTGAACATATATTTGGGAAAAAAGGGCAACTTAGAAATAGCTGATCAATGGAAACACAATTCAAAAATATATATTACTATGATATACTTCCTCCATCCTACTCCCTCCTTTTTTTTAATAGATGACGTCCTTAACTTTTACACATGTCTAACCATTCGTCTTACTTAAAAGAAAAGTTATGCAAATGCATAACATATAAATTGCACATAAAGTATTTTTAGTGATAAAATAAATCACAATAAAATAAATGATAATTACTTAATTTTATTAAATAATATGAATGGTCAAACATGTATCCAAAAGTTAAAAGCTTAATTAATAAAAATTGGAGGTAGTATAATACAAGGATTATGTCATTTTTTGTTTAGAAAATTAAGAAAGTAGCAAAAGACAAGTCATGGTTTAAAATGTGGTAGTTGGGAAAAATAGTAGGGAAAGGACTAGTCATAGTTCAAAATGCGGAAATTTGGTTGTAGCCACAAAAGTTGACATGTGAGAATAAAATATGAGAAAATCCCCTGTGTACCCTTGAAAGTTCACCTAATCCCTTCTGTACCCTTGAATTTTGCTTAATCCCTTACATATCCCTGAATTTTAGTTTGGATCCCTTCCATACCCTTTCCGTAGTTGACCGTTAAATTCTTATAAAAAAGTCCATTTTGCCCTTTGGTACAAAGAAGCATATAAATTAATAGAGTATATTGTTGAAGCATAGAAATTTGTTATATGAGACTATTATGTTTATGAGATAGTTATGCACCATATTATTTGCGACAAATATACTTTTAGATATGATATAAAAAATAATATTTATTTATTAGTTATTAAAAGTTTTTTTAGCATATGTGTTCTGATAGTAATAAATAAATATGTTGTATTACTATGAAAACACATATGCTACATAAAAGAACTTTTAATAACTAATAAATAAGTATTAACTTTTTATATCATATGTAAAAGTAAATTTGTCACAAATAATATGTGCATCACATACTCATAAATATAATAGTCTCATCCAATAAATTTTTACATTCCAACAATATACTTCATTAATTTATTATGTTTCTTCATAGCAAAGGGCAAAATGGACTTTTTCAAAAGAATTTAACAGTCAACTAACGGTCAACTAGCGGAAAGGGCATGGAAGGGATCCAAACTAAAATTCAGGGGTATGTAAGGGATTGAGCAAAATTTAGGGGTATAGAAGGGATTAGGTGAACTTTCATGGGTACATAGGGGATTTTCTCATAAAATATTGTAAAAGATAGGTGGAATACTGTATTCGGACAATAAAATCCCTTATATATTAGGGTTAATTGGATCCATGCCACTACAAATATGCCAAATTAGAAAAATGCTACTACTATTTACGATATCGGCTACGTGCCACTGAAATTTAGGGAAATTAGAACCGTGCCATTCCGTCGCGTTTTCCATCATCCCTGTTATTTCTATCCTTGCCGTCCTGCTGACATCTCCGAGATCACGCCACCGCAACAATGAGCAGATGGGAGGCAATGGCAGCGGCGGAGGAGCAACCCGAGAATGTGGCCAGTGTTGGTGGCGCCCGGGAAGCTGGTAACCCCCGAGCAGTTTCAGCAATCCCTCGCCGCTGAGCAGTTTCAGCAATCCCTCGCCGTACCCCGCGTCAGCTGGCGGTGCAAGCGGTGGCGGCGGCGTCCCCGTGGCAACTGCGCTCGCTCGTCATGCAACAACAACAGATGTTGCAGTCGACGATCTTTGGGCAGCCGTCCGCGCTGATGACGCAGCAGGGGTTTGGGTTCGGGTGCGGCGTAGGCGTTGGAGCGGCGTAGGCGTCGCCTTCACCGAGGGGGATGGGGATGGCGGCGAGGCCGCATTGCAATGCAGTAGTTGATGACGACGATGACGATGTAGCAGCAGACTAGAGGTTAATCGTCCCCGTGTGGTGTGGCGGCATGGGGATGCCAAAAGGAAAGGGATGGAGTTTTTCTCGCTTTTGGCGTAGCAGGCCTCCCAAAGGAAGGCCCGCGCGACGGGCTATTAGCTCAGTGGTAGAGCGCGCCCCTGATAATTGCGTCGTTGTGCCTGGGCTCTGAGGGCTCTCAGCCAGTTGATGACGATTTGGGTTCAGCGGCGCTAGACTAGCGGCAGTGGCGGTGCCTTCGCCGCGTGGGATGGCAATGGCTGTGGGGCCGGGGCTAGAGCTGACGCGGTTGGGTGAGGCTTCCCTCATCGATGACGAGCGACTGGAGTGGCAGCGGCTTGGGTGCGGGAAAGCGACGCTCGGTCTCGATGCGGCGGCGGCCTCTACAAGTGGATGAGATGGCGGCGCTGGCCTCGGTGGAAGAGACGGAGGAGGATGCGGATCTAACGGAGAATAACAAAAAAGTGGACGTCGATGGCATGGTTATAATTATACAAAATTTCAGTGCACCCCAGCCGATATCACGAATAGTAGTAGCATATATTTTAATTTGGCATATTTGCAGTGGTATGGATCCAATTAACCCTATATATTAACACAAATTAAGAGTAGCAGAAAATCAAGATAGATGTAGTAACTCACTACATAAACACACAATTATAAATTTAAACAACAAAATATGCTTTAAATTTGCAGAATTTATATTTTTATGTGTAGATCAAATTTAGCTATTTAAGTTTGTATAAATTCCAGCTAGTTAGAGGCACTTAGTATACATACATAGTATATCAAAAAGAGAGTTGTCGACCTCCTCCCCACCGTTAGTTCCCCACTAAAGTACTGTCATATAATAAAAAAAGAATGAGAAAAAACTATTCACCGAAAATACCAGTGTTTTCACGTGAAAATGAACTTGAAAAAAATTGAACCTATTGAAATTTCGTTAAAATGCATGGTATGGCAGACAGTACTTAAAAATAAAAATAGCTAAATGATACCCCGTGCTTTGCTACCGGATATATGTTAGATATTGTAGAAATAATTAAATGATTTAGATTGAAATATTGTGAAAATGATTTGAAAAGTATGTGTATGTTTAATTTTTAATGAAATAAACTGTAGATATAATTACTATATGGTTGCACATTGAGTTTGTGTGTTTAGTGGGTTGATATGGTATGTTTGCATGTTAGTAATTAGGATTGCTAATAAATACTATGCAAGTATATTAAGTTTTAGTTGTTTAAGGCTGTTCGGGAGGAGGGGTCCCGGCACGCAAAACGAAGCTCGTATTATTGTATGGTTAATTAAGACTTAAGTATTAACTATTTTTTTTAAAATAAATGGATTAATATGATTTTTTTAAAACAACTTTCATATAGAAAGTTTTTTTTTTTATAAATCACACCGTTTAGCAGTTTGAAAAGCTTGCACACGAAAAACGAAATAGGTGGGTTGGGAAAATGGGGGAGAAGAATACAACCTAAGTGAGCACTAGCTTTGTAATACCCTCGTCATAAAAAGATTGTAGTTTTGCACTGTTTATGTCCAACGTTTGATCGTCCGTCTTATTTAAATTTTTTTTATGATTAGTATTTTATTTATTATTAGATGATAAAACATAAAGCAGACGGTTAAAAGTTAGAAACGCAAACTTACGACTGTACTTGAAATAGGACGGATGACGTAGAAATAAAATATAATTAGAAAAAAAAAGAAGAGAACATTGTTCCCCTCCCTTCCTGCTGGGTGCTGGGCTGCTGGCTGCTGCTCCTACAGAAAAATGCAGAGCGAGGCGTCCGTTCAGACCAAAACCCTCCTCTTTCTTTCTCCTCACTCACCAATGGCGTCGGGAACCCTCCTTCCGCCACCGACGACGACGGTCGCTGCCCTCACCGACGACACCCTACTCTGCATCCTCCACCGCCTCGCCCCCGCCGACCTCCTCCGCGCCGCCCTCGCCTGCCACCGCTGGCGCCGCGCCGCCGCACGCTGCATCACGGCCGCGCCTCCCCCACTACTCGGCTACTTCTTCCACCCCGCCGACACGCCCCTCACGGCGCACATCGTCGCACCCATCGCCGCCCTCCACCCCGCCGCCTTCGCCCCCCTCGACTCCTCCTCCTCCCCCTCCTCCCCGCGCCTCTCCCTCGACGGCCTCGGCGGCGGCGGGACCAAGGGCTTCACCATCTACGACGTCCACCTCGGCCTCGTGCTCCTCCTCCCGGCGTCGCTCCCCTCCGGTGTCCTCCCCCGCATCCTCGTCCTCGACCCTGCCTCCTGCCGCCGCGCGCTGCTCCCGCAGCCCCCGCGCGACTCGCTGCCGGGCGACCGCTGGCGTGGCCTTCGGCACATCGTCGGCGCCGCCGTGCTCTCGCGCGCGCACCCGAGCAGGCTCTGCTTCGACGCCATCTGCCTCACCGTCGACGACGAGCACCCGCGCGCCTGGGTCGCCTCCTACCGCGGCGGCGAGTGCAGCTGGAGGGCGCTCCCGTAGGACACCGGAGTCACGGTCGCGTTCGACCCCTTCTGGTTCGAGGGCCGCTGCGTGCACGCCGCGGGGGACATCTACTGGCACATCTGCAACTCCGGCCGCCTGCTCAAGCTCGACCCTACCACGCTCACCTTCTCCTACCTGCTGGCGCCGTCCGAGCTAGGGGACAGGAACAAGAAGTTTCGAATCGGGGAGGCGCTGGAGGACGGGAGGCTCGGCATGGCGGCCATGGAGGACCAGGAGATGCAGTTCTGGGTGCGCGGGGAGGCCAGCGGGAGCGACAACGGCTGGTTCCTGCAGAAGAGGATGAACATGCGCAAGGTGTTCGACACCGTGCCCGGGCTGCCCAGGGACAAGTTGAGCCGGACCGTGTCCATCTGGCTCAGCGACATCGACGCGGGGCGCACAGGGAAGCTGTTCTTCGAAGGGTGAATAGCCAAAGTGGTCCTCCAAGTTTCATCCGAGGCTCAGTTTAGTCCTTAATGTTTCAATTTGTCCATATTAGTCTTTCAAGTTTTAATTTTAGTTCAAACTTATCCTTGAATCCACTTAAAAGCCACATGGCTCAACATAACCAACAACTCTCTCGATAAATAACACTTATACCCCATCATACGCTTATATAAGAGAAAAAATTGCATGCAATGAATTTTTTTTATAGATAATGCATATTATAGTAAGTTATGTACAACGAAAATAAATTATGTACTTGCAAGTGTATACGATAGCCATTAGGTTAAGTTTCATGTGCACATGTTGAAAGAATGGGAATTACATATGCAACATTGTTTATTCATCTTGGTTTTCTCTTTTCTAGTATATAGTTGTATACAAATTAAGGGCAAAAGGGATATTTTCTAATAGAAATGTTAACTAAAAATAGCCATATAACATATTAAGTGGGTAAAAGGATGAATTTAAGCCAAAACAAATATTTAGAGGACCTGTATGGACAAAACGAAACCTGAAGATATTAAGTGGGTAAAAGGATGAATTTAAACCAAAACAAATATTTAGAGGACCTGTATGGACAAAACGAAACCTGAAGGATCAAATTGAGCCTTCAATAAAACTTGAGAGACTAAATTAGCTATTCACCTTTCTTCGAAACAGAGGGGTATGGGCGCTACTCCTTCCATATGGACACAGGCAAGCTGGAGCGCTTGGCCACTGAAGATGGAAAGGAGTATGGCCACCCCATCTATGCCTACTTCATGGCCTGGCCTCCTGCCTTCCTGGCTCCAGAAAAAGCTGAATTTCCGGTAAATGCAGAAACCTCCCATAAACCTTCACCGATCTTATCATTTTTGCTTATGCCGAATTGCTTGAGCAATGCTTGAGTGGATTGCTTCTTTATGCCATTTGTTGCCTGTATGTTACATCTACCCTTTAGTTCAACAATCTACCCTATATAATTCAACAAATACTTTCACTCATCACTCATTCTTTCATTCCTCATGGAACGGTTCAGATCATCCAGGTAAAAATCCAACGGTAGAGATCGATCCACCTCCCTGAATCGCAGTTCTCGCTCTCCTAGATCCGCGTCTTCCCCCCGAGGCCGCTCCCTCTCCCCAAACTGCGCCGCCGCACTAATCGCCTCCTGCCGCCGCTGCCCTAATCGCCGCCTGCCGCGTGTCGCTGCTGCCGCCGCATTCGATCCTCCGTCTTCAAGGGCGCCGGCTCGCCGCGGTCTCCATCGGCGCCCTCATCTCTCCCCTGCCGTCGCCGCTTTCAATCCTCCGTGGTCAAGGGCGGTCTCCATCGCCGCCTGCATCTCTCCCCTGCCGCCGCCTGCTGTGAGTCCTCGACGGTGGTGAAGTGGTGGCTGCGCGGCACTTCGTTTTTGACCGAGGTGGCGCGGTGGCTGGAACGACAGTTCTCCACTTCCACTGTGCTGCCGCTGTCATCATCCAACACCGCGAGTTGGCCCTCCGTCCACCGCATCCTCGCCGCCATTCACAGTCGTCCTGGAAGAACGCTGTTGCAGTGCCCAAGCTTAGCCTCCGTCATCGACGACTGCGGGTCTGTGGCACTCCATTGACACCTAGCTACGATCGCATCCCCCGGCTCTGCTAGCCCCGCCGATGAGGTAACTATATTTATCGTTTTCTTTTCTTTGGTCCGATCAATTGATGGCCAGGCAACAAGGATCGCGACCAGCCAGCTAGTTATCTGTTTTGGTTAACTGATGGATTTAAAGCTGCTTGTCATGTGCTTTCGGGTAGTCATTCTTAACAACTGCCACAAGTTTAGAAAGCTGATAGAACCAAATAGGTTGAACTATAGTTAGTTACTTAGCTGCCTGTGCAGTGTGTCTCTCTGGTCCAAAGGCACCTTACATTGTAAATGTTGCATAAATGCTATTTTTTAATCATTGAATTGTTCCGCACTTGAAGTGGAAACATTACCACTATGTATTATAGGTCCGAATTAGATCAGCTAACTAATCCACTCTGGTAGCTATGCACCAGGGTAGATCATTAATCAGCTGCAGAACATTGCCTGAACAAGTCCAAAGAAATTCCTTTGAAGTATCCTCAAGTCCACATTTGAAAAGTATACATCTGCTCTTAATCGCCTGCTTCCCATTATCCTGAAGCTTCATACATTTGGGCTTCTTCACCTGTTTCATGCTTTGTGATTTGTGTTGTCAACCTAACTCCATGCATTTTCTTTGTTATGTTATAACTATATTTATCTCGTGAAATACATTGAAGTTATGGGCGTGCAGGAGCTGCCAGAGTGCGACAAGCAGCTTTGGTCGAAGTACATGATGGCTTTCCAGCGCCCAATTTAACCATGCTTTTTTTTTAGTTTGGGTTAGCTGTTCTGTCTTCTCTCTCTATTGTTGTATTTAACAATGGCCTTATCACTCTTAACCGTAATGTTGTGCAAGAAATTAACAAGTGATGAGGCAGATTTGCCAAGCCAACATGTGGACTCTTTTGTGTAAGAAATTAAGAATACATGTTTGCATTAATGCTGTTCTAGCTTTGTGATCACAGTGCGATAAATTTAGCTTTATCAACTGCCATATTGTTTATTCTGTAATCGAAAGGAAAATAAATTACAAATTTCAAGTGGCAGAGCATCCAAAATGCATGTGTATTATTTGCTTCTTAATCCTGATCATGCACATATTCATAAATTTAGATGTGTAAATGTGTTGCAATTGAATGGTTAATCTGCACCCCTATGGCTGCCGGTTGTTAATTTTTACGAGCTGATGTTTTGGCTGACATTTTTAGTTTTCTACGACAAACTGCTCTCAATTATGCCCGTGGCAAATTTGCTCGGTCAAGTTATTTTATAAGGATGTATAAATTTTATGAATTAAAACTTATGTTTGTGATGTAAATTTAAGTTCACACTACGGTTAACTATATACAGTATGTAGGGTTAGATGAAAAATCACCGTAGCGTTAGCACGGGTAGAGTCATGCAGACATGCAATTTTAAATGTCTGTGGGTAGACAGTCATGCAGCTTGAGTATTAATTTTAAATCAGGCAAAATGCACTTGAGGCTATACAGTCATGCAGCTGAATGAGTATTAATGTCATAATCATGCAATTTTTGAGAGCCAATTTCTTAACATTTGTTTGCAGCTATTGAATGCCTCGTTTGGTAAAAAAAAAATTCCTTTATTGTGTGCATGGATTTAAAATTCCTTTATCTCGAACTATGTATATTCTACTCTCTATATCTGTCTACTCTTTATGATCACATAGTATTGTCTCAAATAAATTTGATATGTAGCTTTGGTGTCTTTAAATGACATGGTTGTTTTATAACACCTTTTATATCATGATTTCTTTTATAACATTTTTCATTGAATGCTTTGCTATTAATGCTATCCCCTCAACTATCAGTAGGACCAGTTGGATCTCTCGAGTCTCATAAAGAAGAGGTGCTTGTGCTTGTTGGTTCATCAAACAGCTCCATCAAAGTGGTAGGGCTTGGGAGAGGCCAAAGGTATGGTTTTTTTTTTCAGCTTTACATTTTTTTCTTACTGGAATTCGTTGGTATACATTCAATGATTTTCAAGGTTGATACGATAGTGCATTACTGTTCTGAAACGAGAAGCTTATCCTGTGCATCTCCAGTGATTTGTGAGTATTTCATCCTAGAAGACTGCAATATTCGCATTACATTAGTTTCCAAATTTCTGAAGTTTTATGTTATCCTGTTGATGCTGGTTGCCTGAGTAAGGAGATGGATGCAGATTGTTATGTTCATAATATATATTACAGACTGTATATGGCTGCAAATGAAATTATGTATTTGTGTTCAAATGCCAATGTCGGGTAAAATCTGAATGCAGATTTTTTTTCCTATATACCTTAGTTTGGTGGCTCAGATGGTAAGATTTACAAATATGATTGGATTAAATTATTTAAAGAAACCTAAGAAGTGTCAGCGTTGCTACTTATAATAGATTTCATTCATGTTGTGTGGTGGACTTGATTTTGTAATTTGAACCATTAAAAAGGAACCTCCTTTTACTGTGGGTGCGGCGGGCCTGGCAGCGGGGTGCTGTTGGCGTTGGCGGGGTGGTGTGGGCCACCGCTTTGACCTCACACGGCATGGTGCATGCTGATATAGTGTCACGCCCGGAATTTCTATCCAAAATTCCAAACGCTTACATATGTGTAAACCCTCGTCCAGGAATCAGCCGAGGCACACAATAACAAATTGATAATAGAGTACAATTATTACTCTAATTAATAGGCGAATAAAATGTCGTTACAGAGGTAGATAGTTCCTCTCAAACATTAAAGATCTAAGCAGCGGAAAATAAAGATAAACGGCGCAGACGACACCACTCCACAGGCAGCTTGACAAGGACTACGCCAAATCCTCAACACCATCAGCATCACTGTAGAACTCCTCTTCTGATGAATGATTGCAAGGTGAGTATATGACATACTCAGTAAGCCACGCAGCAAATATGCAAGTGCACAGGATAACCAAGGATGGCATAATATAGGTTTCTTTGCATAAATAGCATTTAAGGAATATTTCAGAATTTAATAAAACATTAGAATATTAATTAAACAGTATTAATCCAACACTATACAACATACCCTGTTGTATAGGCCCAACCATTCTGAACAACTAATCCCGGCTGCACAGTTCTAATCTCCAAACCAGAAATATACCATTCCAAACCAGGAGATAACCAATTATTACCAGTATAACATCTTTCATTATGGTGTGAAGGGTGAGACTAATCACGAAAGACATTGTTAGACCCACCCATAACCGCGGGCGCGGCTATTCGAATAGTTTTACTCTGATCAGAGGTGTACCACTGTACCCACAAGACACAGCCCCACATCATGTCACCATGTGCCTTAATACCACCACGGTACCTCGGAAAGGAGCTGTGACAGTACCCCTCGCACAACACAATTCACTACAGTGCACCATTCCTGGATCATAATCACCCCCTTATAAACAAGGCATGGACTCCCCAGCGACCCCCGTGGGCTTATCTCCGCCACTTCTCAGTCTGGTGCCCCGCAATAAACTATGCTATACAAAGGATAAAGCCGTTGCCCACGCTGGCTTGTGGTTGGCACGGTTAATGTTTCACAACCGAAACTCGTGAATCGGTCCTTAATTGTCATGAGCACGACCATCAAAACCATGTACTCACAACCCACCATTATCAGGTTTTAGTTGCCAAATTAATTAATTAACCAATCACGATTGACCATCGTGAACTATCATTAAGCCATCATTAAGTAATAGTGAATCATAAGTTATCCCATTAGTGTGCTAAAGTTTCTAAGCATGGCTAAGCAATTACATCTAACACCTAGTCGAACCAATATAAAGCTCAACTAGTCAAGTTATAATAACCCAAGTATCAAGGAATAAGGAAATCAAGAACAACAGGGGCTATAACAAACAATAGGCTAATTTCACCTAATGACATTCGAAAATAAATGCAATGGTTGAATAGAATCAATAGCTTTAAACGGGATCAACATGCTCAAAGGATTGATTAGGATCTGTGTGACTTGCCTTGCTGGCCTTGGAATTCTTCTAAATCTTCTCCTGCGAAAACGGACTCTCCGGAAACGTCGGATTCTAAACAGAAAAGAGCAAAAACACCAAAACAGCACATAAGCAATCATGAACAGTACATATGGATATTTTTAACATGTAGATCTCAATTTTAGAAAAATTTAGAGACTTGAACCAACTAAATCCGAGCTAAGATGAATTAGTTATGAATTTTTAAAGATTTAATCGGATTAAATCATTTATATAAATTTTAATTGAATTATGACGCAATAATGAATTATTTTTGAAAAGGAAAAAGGGAATTATTGCGTCAGCGGCTAGGGTTTGCGGTGGACCGGGTCCACGGCGGCGGTTCACGGGATCGGACGGCCGAGATCTAATCAACTCGAACGGACGGCCGAGATCTATCGGCTCACGGCGGCTCACGGGAGACAGCGATGATGCTGACGTCAGCGGCGGGGACGTCATACCGGCGGCGGCTCGGGCGGACACGCTCGCCGGCGAACGACGGCGCGGCGGCGCGAACGGAGGGCACCAACGAGTAGCGGACGGCACGGCGAACTCACCGGTGACCAAAACGACGGCGGAAGATGACCGGACGGCGACGGCGACGAGGTTGAAGCGGCGGCGGTCTTCGGCTTGTCGACGGCGACGGTCTCCCGGCGGTCTACAGCGACGGCGAAGGGTCGGACGAGGATGGCGACGCGACGGCGACCACGATGACGGCCTTCCCGAGCGACGGCGACGGCTGGAACGACGGCGGCGCACGGCTGGAGCGGCGGCGGCGACGGCGGCGCTAGGGTTACACGACGCTAGGGCGCTTCGGGCGACGAGAGGCGAAAACAAGGGCGGCGGCGGGTAGAGGAGACACCGGGGATCCTTTTAAAGGGGTCGGGAGGCGGCGGCGAAGCCCACGGCGGCCCGGCGACGCGATGGAAAGTTAGGGTTCGGAGGAGAGAAACCGAGTCCGATCCGAGCTCGAATCCACGAATTTCCAAACCGATTCGGCCGATGATTCCATAAGAGAAAAGGTAGAGGAGATCACGGGGTGCATTTCCCCTCAATCAATTGCACCGGAGAAGGAAAGGGGCGGCCGAATTGGAAGGGCGGCGGCGGCGGCGCTCGGCTAGGGTTTTGGCGCGAGGAAGACGACGACCTGACAGGCGGGCCCCACCTGTTAGCGACAGCGAGCGCGCGCGCGGGCGGCTCGGCCTGGACTGGGCCGACTTGGGCTGGGGAAGGGGAGAGAAGAGGTTTTGGGCCGATTTTCGGCCCAAAGCCAAAAGAGGATTTTAAAAATCTTTTTCAATTTAAATAATTCATGAAATGCAATTTCATTTATTAAAAATACTTCCTTAGCTCAAATAAATCCCAGAAAAATCTAGGAATTATAGAATTAAGCAAAGTATTTAATAAAATTTTATCTGGCCCAATTTTATATTGGAATTTATTATTTACAATTAGATCTTTTCTTCTAGGCTTTTAAAATCTTTTTCTGATAATTCCATTTAAACAATAATTTATAATTTTAGGGTTTTTAGGGTGTGACATATAGCCCTGGGTCACCCTCTGCATGATGATTCTAGGTTTCGTGTTACTAAACTTGAGATGTTATCCACCTTCAGATTCCTCTCTTGCTTTGTCACCCGATCTCATCCAGGCAATGACTACTAAAAGATTGGAAGGCAATTGCATCTTTTGGGATCCTTATTTTGTAGGAGAATAATCAGGATGTTTATATTCTGCTTCTTTGCTTATTCATCGAACTGAATGTCAGTAATTTAATGCTTTAGTTTTTGTTACAAATTAGAGGATGTGTTTCAATATATAGATTTTGCAGAAGTACCCAATCCCACACAGGTTCAGTGGTGACCCAAGGCTGATTTGAAACTTTGCGCTTTAACTTATGTCCAAGTGGGTTCCTTTTTTGTGAGCAGATATGTCTTATTTGGAAAAAAAATGGCATTGTTTTTCCAGAGTTTGGGTGTGCTGATGAGGTAGCAAGGTAAATCGTGCATAATTGTTTATTCTTAGTATCTTCTATGATGCAATTTAAGTACACGAGGTTGCTTTGATTTTAAATGAATCTTGCTAGAATTTTTATTAAAAAAATATCATTCATATATATTGCATAATAAAGAGAAACCATTTATAAGTTGTAACGAAATCATTTGTCATATTAGAAACTATTTTAACAAAAAGGTGACATTTTGCATAAATATAAACGTTGTGCTTAGAACAATTAATTATCATCCTTATGCAACGATCTACTACATTATTATGATGTGCTCCGGAATAAATATATAGAGTAAATAACAATAATTTTAATTCAAGATATGCTCTGCTCAACAAAAACTTGTCTTTTTTTATCGGGTATAAGTTTGTAATAATCTATAACTGTTCTTATTATCTGCCCCTACAAGCATTTGCTATTTTAAAAATCTTTTTGCTTATATATGATCCGAATTAAAAAAAATAATCTTGCCATGGTTTGCCATGTTTTTATTTCTACAGTTTGCCTGTTGGATTAATGCTACTATACACATTCATCTACGTTGACCAGTATATACTTTTTGACAGGTGAGCTTATTAATATTTGAGATGATGAATATCACAGAATCTGTTGTAAATACTTGTTGGAGCTAGAGGTGATACTATGAGTTTGCAGCTTCTAAAGAATCAGGATTTTTGTATTTGATTGTTAACCTGGAAGACCACAAATGTTAAGTCATGCTATATATTGATATGATTGTTTTAATCTTCAATAGGCTGATCATCATATATCTTGTTATATCTGCACACATGAATTTTTTTAAATTCTGCAAGAAAGCTATTTTAGCTTTGTGATGCTGATTATTGTTTGATTTGCATTATAAAATATCACTGTAGCGTTAGCACGGGCCTATTACTAGTGTGCATTAGGTTAATAAGATCTAGGGTCAGATTCTCAGATGTATTTCTAGATAAGGAAGATGATTATATCCCCGGCCTCTGCATTGAGGATGCACATAGCGAGAATCACAAGTTTTGTATTACAATTTGTAAGGTTGTAGTGATTGACAAACTAGCTGATCAAGTGTTGCAATTGTGCTGAAACTTGAAAGCCGTATGGTATCTTAAGCAATCTTTGCAACTAGAATTATGTCTTTTAGTGCTGATAAAACTGCTGCTCTCGAATCCTGTTGTTTCGAAGTAATTTGAGATAATAGATGCAGTCGGTAGAAGAGTATACTTCCGTCCTTTTCTTTTCTTGGTTCAAACACATGTTTATGATTTTCCATTTGCCCACTATATCTGATTTATCCTGATCATTTTATTCATGCCAGTTTTGTGTATGTCATGTTGCTTGTTCCATTCGTCTATTTGGGCGCCTCAGTTGTATTTGCATTACCTTTACTATGTTAGTGCTGGACTTTGTTGTGAATTGAATTAATAATGCTGCCTTTTTTTTGTTAATGAAACACATTTTTCTATGTGTTTGCCCTTAGTAGCTTGTTGCATGCACATGAGCTTTATTTGGCTATTTAGCTTGGGAAAAGACAAACCGCACAAGTATGTCTATTCGTTTTAGGATTTGTCTTCTAGGTCACAAATAGAATGGTCTGCAGAGCCTACAACCTATTTAACTCTTACCGAGTCTCAAGTGTTAGCTGATTATTGTGGCATCGGTTATTACAGGAATCAGATTTATCTTTGCAACTGTTTATGAAATTAATTCAGTCAATTTGAGGATAATAAATATAGAAGATATTATTGCTGTCATATACTTTCATATAGCAGCTCACCATTGTTTTACTTGTTGCTCAGTGTTCAATTTTCATTGTGAAAACAATTGTAGGCTCAGTACAAATAGCTTCTCTTTTGTTCTGGGACGTCAAATTTAGCATTTGTTTTCACAATGAAAATTGAACACTGAGCAACAAATGGCTTATGTTACGCCCTCATATGGAAGCATAATAAATTGTGGTCATGGGCTTAAACTAATGTTCTGATACATGTTTTTTTTTTAGATAATGAATGTTCTGGTACATGTTAGTGTAATTTATCCATCTTTTATTATGTAGTACTTGCAAACACCCTAGTTCTTTGATTCATCGATACTGGGATCTATGCTGATTATTCTGCCATTGTTGTGATTTAGGGTGGTGACCACTGAGACTACGTTATCATCCAGCTCACTCCCTTCCATTTCTGGGTCACCAGAATGCCATGCCTCATTCACTCATTAGCTACTGAGCATGGTGGGAAGTTATGAGTAGTTTTGTTGTTCTGCATGAGACTATCTAATTCCTATTCCTAGCAGAGTAGCAGTTCTTTTGCTGTCATTCAAGCATACTTTAACTAGATTAAGACAATGGGATGACATTGCACATTATGCTGGGTTTTTGTTTGGCAAATTGTGGTTTGAAATATGATATTATTCTCTCCTACCTTGATTCATACAGTTCTCTCCTGCCTTGGTTAATTTCATATTTGTGTGCCATGCCATGGTGAAATAGCTTAAATTTTTATGGAGCAATAGATAGTTGAGCATGTTGAATTTGCTTGGTTAAGAGCATTCCCAGCAGATACTCCATCCAGTCCTCTATCCATAAAATAGAGGTTGGGAGAAGAAAAGTGAGCTCCAGCAGACACTCCATCCCAGCATCCAAATTTAGCTATCCTCCATCTGGGGAGAGAGAAACATCAAATTTGACGTTTCTCTCTCCTCACGCCATCCTCCACATCCTGTAACCGCCAGCGTCCCCCGCCCCCATCCGGAGTCCGGATCGACCTCCCCTCCGCTGCGACCTCCCCAATGTCGTCGTCGCTGCCGGCCGGATGTGCATTTTTTTCCAAGGAGTGAGGGTGGAGAGGGAGAGACATACCAGATCTGGAACCCGCAGCCCACGCCGGCCGTTGCGCCGCAGCGCCCGTTGGCCGCCTCGCATCCGCGCCCGTCGCGTCGCCGCGTCGCAGCCTCCGTTGGCCACCGCGCCCTTGCGCCCGTTGCGCCGCAGCGCCCCTGTGCCGTCGGCCCGTCGCGCCGCCGCGGCCGCCAGCCTCCGCCTGCACGCTGGGCGGAGAGAAGAAGAAGAAGAGGAATAGAAGAGGATAGAAGAAGAGGAATGGGGAAGAGGAGAGAAAAGGAGCAAAGAGAAGAGGAAAAAACGGTCGGGAATATTAAAAATACATCCATTAAAATAAACTCATTTAGATTATCGGGATAAATAACACTGTTAAAATTTAGTTGTTTAAAATATAGTCCTAAAAAATAATACAAATGTATGGTTAGTTGAAAAATATTAGTAAAATATAGGAGGGAGTGATATGGAAGATGCAATATAGATGATCTGTTGGAGTGAGAAGGAATATGGATGAGGAATATGGCCATCCACATGAGTATATGGAGGATCAAATATGGATGAACAGATGGGGATGCTCTAAGCTATGTAGCTAGTAGCTTGACTTAAGCTATTGGTCTTGATCGGATTTTGTTTTGCCAAAGGGAAAGTTACGTGCATCTTGCAAACCACTTATGTAGCACTAGCATCAAAACTGCAGGTATCAAGTTCGAACCAATTGTGTAGTAGCATAACCAAAACTGACTTTCACAGGTTCTAGTTAGGGCCTGTTTTCCCAAACAAATTTTTTCACGCTGTGGCATCAAATGTTTGGACACATGCATGGAATATTAAATGTAGATAAAAAACCAATTACACAGTTCGTTAGGAAATTGCGAGACGAATCTTTTAAGTCTAATTGCACCATGATTTGATAATGTGGTGCTTCAGTAAGCATTTGCTAATGATGGATCAATTAGGCATAATAAATTTGTCACGCAGTTTCCTGGCGAAATTTATAATTTATTTTGTTATTAGAATACGTTTAATATTTCAAATATGTGTCCCTATATCTGATGTGATATGCAGAGGCAAATTTTTTTTCCAACTAAACAAGCCCTTAGTTGTATGATTTACTATAAAAATGACGGTCAGGCACAATTCCCCCTTGCATATTCAACGTGTGAAGGGCTCAAAGCCATTGTTAACTTTGCCAAAGCTCAAAGTTGCATATATAGCTACTATAGCCAACCAAACAATATGCCACAGGACTCACCGCTACTTCGCGTCGGATCAGATCCTCTGACTTTGGGCAAGAAAAGGCAGAGGCGCGCAGTATTTTGAGTCCTGAGCTATAGTATTCTGCAGCGCTGCAGTGTCACGAACCAACATATTCTCCCTCAGATCAACACAAATCATAGCGGAGCAACCACCAATCCAGAGCCAAATCACAGCAGTAATCACTCAAGTACTTAGGATGCAAAGTAGCAGAACGGAGTCCGAGAATACGCCGGCGTCACGCCAAGCAAGATCTGGACTCAGGAGAAGAAATCAAAGTTGGGGGTGGAAGAACTCTAGAGAGGAGGAAGAAGACGAGGAGGAGGAGGAGGAGGCCGCAACCATCAAGTTCTAATTCCAATCATCCCCCCACTGCCTAGTGCTGCTTCCCTTTATATAGTATCTCCTTTGCCTCCACTAGGCCTGAAGCCGTACTTGCTCGTGGGCCGCCGACCTCGCATGGATCACCTGGGCCGGCTTCGTCTTGTCTCGCAGCCGATGCTGATGGTGTTGCAGCCGATGCCGATGGTGTTGGCGTGACATTCCTCCCTCCATAAATTTCGGCTTGTCCCCAAGCCGATTCAACATAGCCACCCAGATCCCAAGTCACCCGCACCAGGGGTGTTGTACACCATGCCAGTTGCACTTGCTCCTGAAGAATTCTGCTGTCAAGGCTTGGGCATTTCCCTCACTACAATTCTGCTGGTGCTCAGGAATTAGTCTATAGTAATCACTTACACCTGCCCTAGGACCCTGGTATCCTCCATGTCGTCTGGTTATCAATTGCATCTACATTTGACAGAATGCTGTTAGCACTACTTCACATTGTGTCCAGACCATATACTATTCTCGAAGACGTCCAAGTGCAGGAAAAGGCAATGCGAAGGTCATGGGATCAAGGTGGAGGAAACAAGATTCTTCAGGAGCAAGTGCAACTGGCATGGTGTACAACACCCCTGGTGCGGGTGACTTGGGATCTGGGTGGCTGTGTTGAATCGGCTTGGAGACAAGCTGAAATTTATGGAGGGAGGAATGTCACGCCAACACCATCGGCATCGGCTGCAACACCACCGACATCGGCTGCAACACCATCGGCTTCGTCTTGTCTCGCAACTGTCCCTTGCAATCTAGACGGCTACAGATAACTCGAAGTCAAAATACTGTACGCCTCTAACTTCACTGCATGAAGTCAGAGGATCCCAATCCCTCGACCATTCATTCTCTCTTTTATTTAATTATAACCCTTCATTCATTTTCCAATCACAATCCCACCTCTCATTTTCCATTATCCAAACATAGCCTCAGCATCAGCGATGGCATGAAATGTGCCAATAATAGCTGTAGCCTGTACTGTAGCTGGGACAAAATCTGCAGTTCTGCAACAGTGGGGCACGTGCCGTCTGCAACAGTGGAGCTGCAATGCGTGAAGACAGGCAATTTCCCATTTGGTGCAAAACTTTAGTTTGCGAAAAGAAAATTTTTGGGGTCACACCGAATGTCGGAAGGTGTTTTCGGACATGAATAAAAAAAACTAATTTTATAACTTGATTGAAAACCGCGAGACGAATCTTTTAAGCGTAATTAAGCTGTCATTAGTATTGGTGATATGCCCTAGATTCAATCATAGAGATGATTGTATCACATACTATGTTTATATATTTATCTGACATTGTTTTTTGAAGTAGATAACTCATTATTGGTTAATGAATATGTGGTTCTTTTATGAGACTCTTTATGTTGTATATTGCTATTTCTAAAGGATCCCTGATCAAATATCACGTGGAACAAATATGTTTAAATGATTAGCACATGTATTAATTGATGAACATATCTCATGAATCATGGTATAGAGATACCAAATTAATAATGTGGACACATGTTGGGGAACATGTTGTTAGATAGACCCAACATGAGACACTGCAAAGAGTCATATGTGTTGTGTCATCAGTGATCTTATTTAGTGTTGGTATTGAATCCTTAAACCTGAGATTATCATGGTTCCTAATATGTGTAGTAGCTTAATTAGGGATTGTTAAACGCTACTCTGTAATTGGGTAGTTATAAAAGTAGTTTTCGGGTATGCTATGAAACATGTAGTGACATATGAATAATCAAGATGGGATTTGCCCCTTCTATGGATAGATATATCTGGACAACTCAATGTTATAGATTATGGAAGTGCATGGCCATACCAAAGGTGATTGAGGAGTCAATCACAAGTTATATAATCTATCACAAGTTCAAGTGAATGATTGAGCTATTAGAGGATGGCACATATCTAGCCATGAGCTTAATCGATATCGTGAGGCAAAGGGATTCATACAAGTACTACCTCCGTCCCAAAATATAACAATTTTTAGCTATGAATTGGACACATGTGTGTCCAGATTCATAGCTAAAAATGCTTACATTTTGGGACGGAGGGAGTATACACTAGAGGTTCAACCGATATGATCTTTATGTATGCCCGGTGGATCAATACATTCTACTAGGGGCCGTTGTTGACACGTGGATCGAAAAAGAGTTTTCGGGTTACATCAGTGTACATGAACCTACAGGGTCGCACGCTTAATGGGCCGGAATAATGGGATTGGATGGAGATCTAATATGAGCTTAATCCGGATAGGGATCCGAATAGGAGTCCTATGGGCCTTGCAGACCCGGGTCATGGATCCTATATATTCGTGAGGGGTGTGACCGGCGGTGAGATCACATCACGTGAGAAACCCTAGCCACCACTCCCCTTTGAAGCATCTAGGCCCCCGTTGTTAATTTTGGTAATTAATAACAAGCGCTAATTGTGGACTAACCGTTCTTTGAGCTATATATTTTAAGTTAGGTTCACATTATATGTGTGCATGGATGATTACCGATGGATTAAAATTTGATGGTGCAAAGCGAAGAGAAAAAGACAGTAAACACTAGTGCTTTAATCTCAAATTGATCGAGGTGTAGGGCGATCAAATTTGCTAGTTTATTTTTAGCTTCGCTATACTATTAAGAGGGGTAATGACCTAGTAAAGAGTTGATTTAAATTGCCACATTAGATCATTTGCATTTACACTTTGCTCACATTTCCATTCATGATATTCTCTGAGTTTGGCCTAACCAGGGCCGGTCTGTCCTCTGACCGCAGATCCCTGGCCAGTCTGGCCGGCCCTACAGTGGCGGTCTGACCAGTCTGAACGGCCGGTCCGACCGGCGCCTTATGGGCGGTCTGACCGGCCTCCTGGTGGCCGGGATGGTGTGCTCTGGGATGGCCGATACAGAGCCGCCGGAGCCGTATTCGGTCAGATCGAGCTGAGGGCAGTCTGACCGAGCCGAGGCCGGTTTGACCGGCCAGGCCGATGGGGCCCTCTTACAGGGCTAACGGCTAGAAAACTAGCCGTTGTAGAGTAGCACGGTCTGACCGGCCACATACCTCTGGTCAGACCAGCAGTGCACAGAGTTTGGGGATTTCGCCCCCAATGGCTAGTTTTGGTTGGTTGGAGTATAAATACTCCCCCACCAGTAGCAAGGGGACTCTCTTGGCACCCACTTCAATTGCATACACCCCTTGCACCTCTCTCACACTCATTTGAGCTTAGCGTTCATCCACTTAGTGTGTTTGAGGATAGTCTAGCCAAGAGTCAAGTGCATTGCTTTCATTTGTTGAGCTAGTGTGGCACTTGATTATCTCCGAGCTGGGTCATCGCTTGTTACTCTTGGAGGTTGCCGTCTCCTAGACGGCTTGTGGAGGAGTTGCCCGGTGACCTCTCCGAGAAGATTGTAGAGGAGGCCCGACACTGGTTGTGAGTGGTTTGGTGTTCACCATGTTCGGAGTGAAGGAAGAACTATACCCCGAGTGATCGAGGCTTGGGTAGTCCTCTCCGTGGGCCGGCTCCCGCCTTGCCCACACCTTGACGATGGGGGCGTGCGGTGGCTTCGTGGTTGAGCGGTGGAGTTGGGCTCGCCTCAATGGGGAGTAGGAAACCGGTGATTTCCGAACCTCGGTGAAAAATTTCTTGTCTCATTGTCTCTTTTATTTGTCGCATTTACATTTGTGCAATTTACATTCCTAAAGACATACTTGAGATCATATCACCCTAGGATTGCTAAACTTGACTTAGGAGTGTGATTTACTTTTTTAGTGATATAATTGAGCTACTTTCACCCTAGGATTGCAAAACATAACTTAGTTGCTTAGTTAGACTTGTCCCTCACCGAGACTAGCAACTTAGGTTAGTTTTGATTAGGTGTCATTTAATTTTAAATCTCCTATTCACCCCCTCTAGTCGACATCTTGATCCTACACCCTCCCTGAGCAAAACCCTAGCCGCGCGCGGAGGCTAGCATGTTTGTGCGTGACATTCCATCCATGTACGTAGGGCTGAAAACGGTATGGAAACGATGGAAACCACCTTTATCGTTTTCGTTTTCATATTTTTTTCGGAATCGGAAATGGAAACTCCAGATACGAAAACAGAATCGAATATTATCGAAATCGAAAATGGAGCGAAACCAATCCGGCACGAATACGGTAACGAAAATTTATCGTAATACAAAAACCCCTCAAACTGATACACATCCAATTCTCAAGTCTCAACGGTCAATAATTCATCATAAAACACAATCATATAAGTCCAATTTTTAAGTCTCAATAGTACAACACAAAACACAATCTATGAAATAAATTATCTATATTTAAAAGAGTAATGTTGTTGATAAATCCCAATGCAGCAAAAAAATATTCTTATGTAACTTCACATTTGTATAACAAATATTTTTAAAAAATAACAGCCAAACACCATGATATTCACTATTCAGTGCTTAAAAAAAAATCCAGGGTATTTCAGTCACAAAATTTCTGGAATTACGAGAAAATTTCTGGAAAGTTTCCAACCGATTCCGAGTTCCGACTGAGACTGCCCTTATCATTTCCGATTCCGTTTCCGAGAAAATATTTCCGAATTTGTTTCCGTTTCCGAAAAATTGCAAAAAAATTCCGACTGACAGATTCCGTTTCCGAAAATAGGTCCGGAATCCGGAAAGTTTCCGTACCGTTTTCACCCTAGGCTGTACGTGTGGATACCGGTAGAGGTGTCGCTGGTTTGCGGTGTTGATCGGTGTGAGAGCACGGCGAAGAGAACGCATGAGGAGGAGAACGTCGAGCTTCTGCGATCGACTACTTCCTCTACACCGACGCGCGCTATGTCTCCGACGTTCCTTCAGCTACTTAGTGTTACTTCCGCTGGCGTCGAGTGGTAACAATCTATGATATAATATTTGCATGGTTCCTGCCTCCTGGTTTACACGGTAAATTTTTTTTAATTTATGCTATCGTAGCCTACGTGTATCCCAACAATTAGCACCATGTGGGTTACTGTAGCACTTATGGCAAGCATGGACTAATTAGGCTCAAAAGATTTGTCTCGCGATTTCCATGCAAACTGTGCGATAATATTTTTTGTTTTTTATTTATATTTAATGCTCATGCATGTGTCCAAAGATTTGATGTGATATTTTTTGGAACAAATGGGGGGTTTAGATGGGGCTAAAAAGTCTTAGTCCCTGTCACATTGGATGTTTGGACACTAATTAGAAATATTAAACGTAGATTAATGTCAAAACCCATTCCATAACCCTGGACTAATTCTTGAGACGAATCTATTGAGCCTAATTAATCCATGATTAGGCTATGGGATGCTACAGTAAACATTTGCTAGTATGGATTAATTATGCTTAAAAAACTTGTCTCGCAGATTAGCTATCACTTATGCATTTGTCTCGTAGATTAGCTCTCATTTATGCAATTAGTTTTGTTGGTAGTATATGTTTAATATTCCAAATTAGTATCTAAACATCCGATGTGACAGGGACTAAAGTTTAGTCCCTGGATACAAACAACCCTAGCCGAACTTGGAACAGCAGCTGCTCAGCTACTCCTTCCGTCCCAAAATAAACACAATCATGAGTTTCCATTATCCGAGTCTTTTACCCCTATGGTATTAAAAAAGTTGCTGCTTACCTGTGTGCCACAAAAAAGTTTGGAGTCACCTGTATGCCATGAGAAAAACTTTCGTTGACCTGTATGCCATTCCGTCCACCTTCTGTTAGAACTTAACAGTTCCATAGCTCTGACATGTGGGACCCATGTATGAAAATGACTAATTTGCCCCTGAAGGATTTTCAGCTCTATTCCTCCTTTAATCCTCCTCCTTCTCTTCATCTCTTCTTTCTTCTTGTGCACAGGGAGAAGGAGAGAGGGCGTGGGTAGAGGAGAGGGAGGAGCCTCGGCGGCTGGTGCTCGTCGGTGACGGCGGCCGGAGGTCGACGCCGGGAATGGAATGGCGGTGGCCGGGGAGGCAAAAGAGGGCGGCGGCCGGGAGGATTAAAGAGAGGGAAGAGAGAGAGAGAGAGACGACGGTGGGTGGTGGCACGGCGTCGTGCGGCGGCGGTGGAAACAATGGGAGATGGCGGCAAAGCGGCGGGCGACGACGACTATGTAGCGGCGGCGGCTAAAATGGCGGCGGCGGTGTTTGCTCTGTGGATGCCACGATGCGCCCCCGGTTTGTGCGGCGATGGCGTGGCAGCGGTGTGTTGCCGGGATTGCCGGATCTCCGCCACCGCTACCGCAGAAGAGATGGCCGGAGAGGAGGAGGAGGATCGGGCGTGACGGAGCGCGGCGGGCGGCCTCGCCGCGGATCGCATCGCGGGAGGCTGCGGGTCGCCGGAGGAGGAGGACGAGGGGCTCGCCGCCGGCGATTTCCCGGGAGAGGAAAAGTGGTGGCTCTGGTTGGTTATTGTACACAAGGGCAAAACTGTCTTTACACAGCACCTAACACCTTTGTTATGTCTCCATCCATCCAAAATGGCACACGTGTCAATGAAAGTTGGGCTCATGACATACAGGTGACTCCAAACTTTTTTGTGGCACACAGGTAAACATCAACTTTTTTAATGACATAGGGGTAAAAGACTCGGATCCAACTTTAATCGTCCATCTTATTTAAATTTATTTTGAAAAAAAAATAAAAAATATAAGTCGCGCAGAAAGTACTGTTCATATTTTATAATCTAATAACAATAAAAATGCTAATAAAAAAAATTCAAATAAGACGGACGATCAAAGTTGGACATGGAAACTTATGGCTACGTTTATTTTGGAACGAAGGTAGTACCCAATAGAGGTTAGCGGGTCAGTACCGGTTAGGGTTAGGGGTCAGTAGGGTTAGGGTTAGCGTTAGTGTTCGTAGCTCACTTGTTCTCACTTGTCAAAAGATCGTTTTGCTAGGATGCTTGCTTGAATCTAGTTACTATTGTTCGATCCGATCGTTCGTGTTACGAGCGCAAGCGTCGGCACGGCGGCCTACCCCGTCCCCTTGCCCAACCGAAGTTAGGCCTGTCGCCAGCTGCAGCGGGGCAAGCGGCGATTGCGCGAGAGTGTGCAGAGGTGGAGCAGAGTGGGATGGATGTAGGAACGGAGAGGGGCGGGATGGCGTGGCGTGCCCAAGTTGCCGACATATTTATAGCCTCCGGGTGTGTGGCCTGTGCGGGCGAGGTGGCGAGTCGTGATTGCTTGGACGGTGCCTAACTCAGGCACTCAGCACTGTTTGTGGGTGGGTGATCGAGCGGCTCCTCCCGCCATTAACTCGTCGCGGAAGTTACGGCGGCGTTCGAGCGACGGCTATGGTGATGGAAAGGACGATAGAGTCGGGCAGGGATCGGCGGGATGACGAGGCGGTCACTACCCGGGCTGACGCGTGGTCGTGCGCGAGGACGGTTGTGTGTCGATTTTCGTTTTAGGATTTATAAATTATCTAATAAATTATTATTAGAATTTATATTAAATGTTCATTAATTTACAAGGGAAGTTAAATGTGGAAAATAAAATTTCCTAAATATAAAGCATGGATGGATTTAATTTTTATTAAATTCTCCATGGTTAATTATACTCTCTAAAATTTTCTCGGATTTTTCGGAGCTCAACTCTTAATTTTAATCATACAAACAACATTTCAGTAATTATCTATATATTAAATTAATCATTAAATGGTCTGGTTTTAATATTGTTAAATACTTTGAGTGTCCAAGTATGTTCAAGATTTTTCTTGGAATTATTTGAGCATAGAAAGTATTTTTAACAATTCAAACATCATTTCAGTGATTAATTTAATTGGAAAAGTAATAATAATCCTCTTCCTAGTTTTGGGCCCTTTCCAGCCCATCTCCCTCTTTTGTGTGCACGGCTGTGCAGCACAAGTCGGCCCAACTGAGCTTCTCCCTTCTCTTTCTTTCTTTGCTTTGTTTTCAGCCAGCCCAAGACGGAAAGTCTACATTTCCTCCCTGTCGCTACAGTACCTTCTTCTACCCCTGGACAGAGCCCGAGCCGTCCCGAGCGTGTGCAGCCGTGCCGCCTCTCCTTCCAAATCCGGCCTTATCTCTCGTGTTATTTCAAAATTAATTGAGGGGAAATACTTCTCTATATCTGCTCTATCTTTTCCCCCAAGAATCGGACTTTATCTTGAAGAAATCAACGCGGAATCGAGCTCGATTCGTGTTTATCTCTCCAAACCAAACCCTAGGTTTTCCAGCGCGATTCCTTGCGTTCCAAGCCCGATCTCTCTCCCATGCCTATAAATAGAGTCCCCTCCCTCTCCTCTTTCGTTTGCCACCCTCGCCCGAGCTCGCTGTCGCCCGTAGTGCCCTAGCCGCCTCCACCCTAGCGCCGCCGTCGTCGCCGAGTTTCCATCCGCGCCGTGCCATCACCTCGGTCGTCCCCGACCTGTGCCGCCACCTCCCTCGGCATCGCAGCACCGAGAAGAAGCCCTTCCACCCCTCCGTTGCCGCTGCTCGTCGCCGGAAAGCCACCGCCGTCGTCGTCCTGACTTCACCGCCGTTCGGAGCTCGTCGCCGGCCGTCTCCCGTCATCGTTCGTCATCGTGCCACCCCTCAGTGAGTTCCCCGCATCGTGCTCGTCGCGTTGGTGCCCTCTGTTCTCGCCGCCGTGACCTAGATCGCCGGTGACCGCGGTGTCCCGAGTCTCCCGCCGGCGATGACGTCATCGTGATGTCATAAAGCCCTTTTCCCTTTAAAAATAAATCTTAAAATCAGTTTAATCTTGTAAAATTCATAACTGCTTCATATGAAGTCGGAATGAGGCCGTTCAAGTCTCTAAATTCATATAAATTCATATGTTTGTTTACTTTATATGTACTGTTTATTTGGTTTTTATTAGTCTTTTTCTTTGTTTTGCGTGTTAGCTTGTCGTTTCCGTCGTTGCGTAGGTTCGTGAGTGCGTCGGAAGTATTCAAGAAGATTAATTGAAGACCGATTATTGCAAGGCAAGTCACACAGATCCTAAACACAATCCTTTGAGCATGTTGATCCTATATTTAAATTCTCTATTTATTTCAACTGTGCATTTATTTTCGAATGTCACCGGGTGGTGTGAACCTATTCCTTTGTTATGGCCAATTTGCATTGAATGCCCTATTCCTTGATACCTTGGGTAATAAATTGATTAGCTTGAACCTTATGTATTGGTTTGGTTCAGCTAAATGTTATATATATAATTGCTTAGCCATGCTTAGAAACATTAGCTCACTAATGGGATGAATCATACTATATTATTATTTATAGTTATATTTAATGGTAGCTCACGATGGTTAATCGTGTTATGATAATTAATTGATAATTAAAACTTGTCAAGGGTGGGTTGTGAGCATATGGTTTTGAAGGTCGTGCTCATGACAGTTAAGGACCGGTTCGCGAGCTACTGTTGTGAGACATTAACTGTGCCAACCATAAGCCAGCGTGGGCAACGGCTTTACCTTTTGTATAGCATAATTCATTACGGGGCACCAGACTGAGAAGCGGCGAGAAGTCCGTGGGGGTCGCTGGGGAGTCCATGCCTCTGGTTATATTTATAGAGGGGGTGATTATGATCCAGGAATGGTGCACTGTGGTGAGTTGTGTTGTGCAGAGGGTATTGACACAGCCTCTATTCGGGTACTTTCCAGTATCGCGACGCATGGTAGACATGATGTTGAGGCTGTGTCTTGTGGGTACAATGGTACACCTCTGGCCAGAGTAAAACTATTCGAATAGCCGTGCCTGTGGGCATGAGCGGGTTGAGCAATGTTTTTCGTGATTAGTCTCACACCTCTCATAAATAATTATTGATGCTATAACTGGTAATAATTTGCTTAGCTCCTGGTTTGGAGTTATATCTGTACAGCTGGGTATGGTTGTTCAGAATGGTTGGGCCTGAGCAGTATGGGTGTGCTATTCAGTGTTGATTAAAATTGATGATTAATTACTCTACTGTTTTACTACTCTTAAATGTTTACTAAATGTTGCTTTTGCAAATGAGCCTATATTATGCCATCCTTTGGTGTCCTTGTGCACTTGCATATTTGCTGTGTGGCTTGTTGAGTATGTCATATGCTCATTCTTGCAATAATCAATCAACCTCAGTTGAAGTAAAAGGATCCAGATGGAGAAGACATTTGGCTTATACCCCAGTTGAGCTGCCTGTGGGAGTGGAGCTGAAGCCATCGCTAGACCGTTAATTCTGCTGCTGTTTCTTTTCTTTTGTAAGTATGTAACGTTACTATTATGATGGATTTGTATATTAAATTGTCAGTTTGTGCACCTCGGCTTATTCCTGGACGAGGGTTTTATGCACAAATAAGTTCGGAAATTACTAGTGAATTTTCGGGTGTGACATTGTGGCCCATGGTGCGACACGGCACCGTGTCGAGCACCTTGTGTGCACACGGGCTGAGCGGCTCAGCGGTTAGGTCTAAGGCTTGATACGGCGGCTCGGCGATTTCCTGGCGTGCCAGGGCACGGCAGAGAGGCTGTAAAATCAAAGGTGTTTATTATTATTATTATTATTCTGTGATGAACAATTGGCATCTAAGATTATTGGTTTTGATATTTGAAATTTATTTGCGAAGTGGTTTTGGAGATGATTGGATTTTACAGGTGATCGATAGGTACTGCTGTGATTTGGGTCCGGTCAGACCGGGCTGTGTATGCCGGTCAGACCGGTGGTGATCGAGCGGTCAGACCGGCCAGCCTGTGGTCTGATCGGCTGACTCTGTGTCGGTTTCGGTTTCGGGTTGTTTATTTGGATATCCGTGATTATTTCATATTTATAGCTTCTAGATGGATACTATGCATATGTAATACTGTTGTTTGCTACTAATGAGTCAAGTTGAACATGGGTGTGGCTAATGGGCGATCGATCGCTCCCCATGCCCCCTGGACACACCTCTCCTCTCCTCCCCTTCTTCTCTTCCTACTACACTATAAATTTTTTAAAAAATAAAAAAACAAAGTTAGAAAAATTTATGTATAGAAATACTATATATAAAAAATATTTGAATTCAAATTTAAATTTGAAACGGGTATGTAAACTTTTGACTTATAAAATTTGGGTCTATAAACTAATATTTGAATTCAAATTCAAATTTGAATCGTGTATGTAAACTTTTGACTTATAAACTTTGGGTCTATAAACTATAGAAATACTATATATATAAAATATTTGAATTCAAATTCAACTTTAAATCGGGTTTGTAAACTTTTGACTTATAAACTTTGGGTGTATAAACTTTAGATGTATAGAAATACTATATAACAAAAATATTTGAATTCAAATTCAAATTTGAATTGGATATAATTCAAATTCAAATTTGAATCGGGTATATAAACTTTTGACTTATAAACTTTGGGTCTATAAACTTTAGGTGTATAAACTTTAGATGTATAGAAATACTATATATAAAAAAATATTTGAATTCAAATTCAAATTTGAATTGGATATATAAACTTTTAATTTATAAACTTTGGGTTTGTAAACTTTAGATGCGTAAACTTGAGGTGTATAAACTTTACGTGCGTAAATTTACTAAAATAGGAAAGTAATGCGGTGCCAAAAAAGGAAACTAGGTGAAAGGGGGGGGGGGGGGGATCGCTCCTGGCGACCAACTAGGAGTTTCGGTTGGAGATAGCTTAGTCTCGGAATATGGTTTTTTTTATTCATGTGTGGTGACTTGATGCCTCAGGAGAGTATTTGCGGTGATGGATCGGGAGTCGGCTTGGGGATAAAACGATGTCTGTAACGGTCAGATATCATGCGGGATACTTAGGCTAAAGGTTCAATGCACGTAGTTGGTGAAGATTCCATATGGCATACGATGGAGGTATTGTGTGTGTATGGGATGCGGAGTCGAATTTGGAAAGAGTCCAAATTTGGTATGATTGGTTATGTAAAGTTTGTTTCTTGTACGAGAAGGTTTCCTATGGGGATTAGGACTTCTAGTATGAGTTTGGTTCGTGGGTTTAGGCTGCCTACCTCATGTATAAATAGAGAGGGAGCGTGAGGCTTCCCGGTATCGGTTTTGAGAGCAATTGAGTTGATAGTTTAGTTAGAGTTTCGAGTTTAATTGAGATTTTTGTAAGGAGTATTGTTGTTGTACTTTGTAAACACAGAGAGAAGCAATAAAGTTGTCATGTACTTTGAGAGTTCTTCGATTTGTGTTTTATCAGCTTCGACGGTCTAACCGGCAACTCAACGATGGTCAGACCGACGGCAAGGCGGCGGTCAGACCGGCGGAGCAACGGCGGTCAGACCGGCGGCGAATTCAGACGACGATGGCTAATCTCGGCGGTCAGACAGGAGATATAATCTCGGTTAGACCGACGGCTTCCAGGCGGTCAGACCGGTTTATCAACTTCGGTCAGACCGCGATCCGTCGACTTTGAGGGTAACTTTTATTTCCGCTAAAAGTTTTGGTTTTTGGGTATACCAACCATTCACCCCCCTCTTGTTGGCTTAGTTCTTGTGTTTTGATCCTAACAAGTGGTATCAGAGCCTTGTTTTCTTCTTTGGATTTTGAACCGATCTAGAGTTGTTTTGCCATGGCTAATATGTTTACAACTAGGCCCCATGTTTTCGATTGAACGGATTTTTCTTATTAGTGTAGTAAGATGCAATCTTACATTATGGCTAAGGATTATGATGTTTGGAGAAAAGTTGCTAATCCTTATGTGATTCCTGAACAAATTAATGCTGCTGCTTTAAATACTGAGTTTGAACAAAATTGCAAAGCTCGCAATATTCTTTTGAGTGTGATTTCTCATTCGGATTATGATCGTGTTTCTCATCTTCAAACCGCCAATGAGATTTGGAATGCTTTGAGTAATTTTCATCAAGGAACTACAAATATCAAAGAACTTCGTCGGGATCTTTTATAAAAGGAGTACATTAAATTTGAGATGAAACCTAGAGAAGCTTTGGATGATTATCTTTCTAGGTTTAACAAAATTTTGTGTGATCTTAGATCTGTTGATTCTTCTTATGATGTTAATTATACACAATCTGGGGTTTCTCGCCACTTTTTGAATGGTCTTGACATATCTATTTAGGAGATGAAAGTTACATCTATTCAGGAGTTTGTTGAAATGTCTACTTTGACTTTGGATTCGCTTTACACAAAACTAAAAACACATGAGACGAATATTCTTTCTCGTAAAGTTGATTCTATGTCTAGTGCTATGGTTTCTTCCTCGACTTCTTTGGATGTTGGTGCTTCTTCATCGAAGTATTTTGTACGTGCTTTATTTAATGCCATGTTCGATGAGCAACTCGAACAGTTCGACGAGGAGGACATGGTTTTGTTAACTAACAAATTTTCTCGAGCTATGAATAATGTTAGGTATAGGAAAAGAAGTGGACCAAATCGTTGCTTTGAGTGTGGTTTGCCTGATCATCTTCATTCGCATTGTCCTAAGCTTGGGAGAGGCAAAAAGGAAGACAATGGTGGTGAGAGGAATAATGATAACAAGCCGAAGAGCACATTGAAAGGGAAGAAGATCAAGGAGACTCTCAAGAAGGCTTTTGATCAAGTCTATGCCGCTTTTGAGCCACTAAGCGATATACATGGTGAAAGTGGAGATGAAGATAAGGGAAAGAACATCTCCGGTGTTTGCTTCATGGCACGTGGTGAATCGGATTTAGAGTGTGAAGACAATGAGGTACGTTCTTTTGAGGAAGCTATTCTTATTTTGAGTGCAAAAAATAAGAAGTGTGAGAAGATGTATAGAAAACATGAGTTTATTATTGAATCTCTTAATTCTGAAATTGCTAGATTAAAATCTCTTATTCCTAATGATGATGATTGCAAAAGTTGTGAGGTTTTAATGAATGAGATTTCAAGAATTAGAGATGTCAATGCTGCACATGATTTGAAAAATAGATCTTCTCTAGCTCTTGGATTTTCTTTGCACACACGCACTTTGGATGAGTTGTTTTTGACTAAAAAGTTCCTGCAAAAGTATCAAATTGCTTTTCGTACTAGTTTGATGTTTAATGTAATTTGTGCTAAAAAGTTAAAACAACCACATGATGTTTTGGATTGCTCAACTTGCATATTAAATAAGATGAAACTAAAAGATGCTTTAGGTCGTGTTGAGTACATGGAAGATATTGTGAAAACCAATGAAGTGCTTTCTTGCCCCAAATGTCGTAAAAGCAAAGGTGTCATGGTAAATTGTGAAAACTGTGCTAATTTGGAAATAGAGGTTTCTTATTTGAAAAGTTCTTTGCAAAGAGTTTCTGATGGTAACAAACAACTTAACATGATTTTGAATCAATCAAAGTGACTAGTTACAATAGGGGTGTTGGTTTTGATGTTCATGATTATTTCACCAAAAATCAACCAAATGTTTTGAGTATAACTGAACATGGTGACATTTTTGACAAAACCAAGTGCTAAGAAAACAGTTTTTAAATCTGCTAGAATTTTGCCTTCTCTTTCTGCAACACTAAAAGAAAGAAAAACAAATCTTTCAAAATCATCTTCTTCTAAAGAAAAGTATACGTGCTTTTATTGTGGTAAAGATGGACATCTTGTTGGTTTTTATTTCAGATTAGCCCGTAAATAGAAAAATGATAGAGAAATTGCTTTTGCAAAATTAAAGTGGCAAAAATTTGGTTTTCCCTCGAGGAAACCGGTCAGACCGCAGTGGGTTCCGCGGTTAGACCGGCGACCGGTCAGACCAGCTACTGAGCGGTGGTCAGACCGGCGGTACAGAAGTGGTCGGACCGGCTACTGTACCTCGGTCAGACCGGCCTCGCAGAGATTTTTCTAAAAATGCTCAAACTATTTTTGCACATGGATATATGCCTATTGGATCTTCTGGTCGTGTGTCTCAGTACTAGATTCCTAAATTTTTATTATCTAACCCCAGTACTGAGGCTTCGACTTCTTCTTGTGTGTAGGCTTTGGTGGCGAGGAAGGAGAACGTGTGGATCGTGGATTTCGGTTGTTCGCGGCACATGAGCGATGATAAAAATTGGTTCTCCTCCCTCAAACAGGCATCCAAGACTGAATCGATTATCTTTGGTGATGCTTCTACTAGTGCCATTTTCGCTACAGGTTTGGTCAAGGTAAATGACAAACTTGAATTGAAAAATGTAGCTTTGGTTGAGGACTTAAAGTATAATTTGCTTTCAATTTCACAAATTGTTGATGAAAATTTTGAGGTTCACTTTAAGAAAACTAGAAGTATAGTATTTGATTCCTGTGCTAATTCTGTGCTGAATACTTCTCGCTATGGAAGAATGTTTAAAGCAGATTTTGAAAATCCTGTTTCACCTGTGATAAAATGTTTGGTTGCTAAGTTTGATAAGGATGTGATGTTTTGGCATCGTAGACTTGGACATGTTGGTTTTGATCATCTCACGAGGTTAAGTGGTTTGGATCTTGTTCGTGGTTTGCCTAAACTTAAGAAAGATCTTGATTTGGTTTGTACACCGTGCCGTCATGTTAAGATGGTTGCTTCTTCACAAGCTCCTATTGTTTCTGGGATGACGGATGCACCGAGACAGCTATTACATATGGACACTGTTGGTCCAGCTAAAGTGCAATCTGTTGGAGGAAAGTGGTATGTGTTGGTTATTGTTGATGATTTTTCTCGATATTCTTGGGTTTTCTTCATGGCAACTAAGGATGAGGCTTTTCAACACTTTCGTGGTTTGTTTCTTTGATTGGATCTTGAATTTCCTGGTTCTTTGAAAAGAATTCGAAGTGATATTGGTGTTGAATTTAAAAATACTTCATTTGAACAATTTTGCAACGAAAGAGGTCTTGAACATGAATTTTCTTCTCCTCGTATTCCGCAACAAAACGGTGTTGTTGAAAAAAAGAATTGTGTTTTGGTTGAGACAGCTAGAACGATGTTGGATGAGTATCACACTCCTAGAAAATTTTGAGCTGAGGTGGTTAATACCGCATGCTATATTTCAAAGCGAGTTTTCTTGAGGTCAAAACTTGGAAAAACTTCTTATGAGCTTCGATTTGGACGTTAACCCAAAGTTTCACATTTGCATGTTTTTTTGTTGCAAATGCTTTGTCTTGAAATCTGGAAATTTGGATAAGTTTGAGGCACGCTCTACCCTGCACATTCACGTGGCTATCGTGTACTTGTTTCGGAAACTAACAAAATTGTTGAGACTTGTGAAGTTTCTTTTGATGAGGCTAGTCCAGGTACTAGACCCGATATTGCAAGTACATTGTCACAGGTTTAGGGGGAGGATGGTCGTATTTTTGAAGACGAGAGCCACGACGACGACGACGAGGTCGGCTCGGCTGGTCAGACCGGGTGCCATGCTGGTCAGACCGCCGGCACACCTCCGGTCAGACCAGTGCATGACGTGCGGTCAGACCGGCCAGGTTTGTCGGCTTCCGGTTCTGTTGACGCTGATTGAGATGGTCCTCCAGAGATTACAACTTCGACTAGTGAGGATACAGAACGTGAAACAACTTCAGTAGTCGCTGCTCCTTTGCATATTCAACGACGACATCCACCGGGACAAATCATTGGTAATCTAGGTGAGCGGACTACTAGGTCTAAGGTAATGACTCATGATGTTTGTGCAAATTCTGCATTTGTTGCTTCTGTTGAACCCAAAGATGTTACTAATGCATTAACTGATGAATTGTGGATTAACGCCATGCATGATGAACTTGAAAATTTTGAGAGAAACAAAGTTTGGACTTTAGTTGAACCACCTTATGGACATAATATTATTGGAACCAAGGGGTTTTCAAAAATAAACAAAATGAGGATGGTTTGATTGTGAGAAATAAAGCTAGACTTGTTGCTCAAGGTTTTACTCAGGTGGAGGGTTTGGATTATGATGAAACTTTTGCTCCTGTTGCTAGAATTGTGGCAATTAGACTTTTGTTGGCTCTTGTTGCTTCAAAAGATTTTAAATTGTATCAAATGGATATGAAAAGTGCTTTTCTAAATTGTTTTATACAGGAAAAAGTTTATCTCAAACAACCACCAGGTTTTGACAATTCTGATTCTCCCAACCATGTTTTTAAATTTCTAAAGCTTTGTATGGCTTGAAACGAGCACCTAGAGCATGGTATGATAGGCTTAAGAACTTTTTGCTTGTGAAAGGTTTTACAATGGGAAAAGTTGACAAAACGCTTTTTGTTCTTTAGCATGGTGATAATCAACTGTTTGTTCAGATTTATGTGGATGATATCATATTTGGTTGTTCAACTCATGCTTTGGTTGTGGAGTTTGCTGAGACTATGCGCAGGGAATTTGAGATGAGCATGATGGGTGAGTTATCGTACTTTTTGGGATTGCAAACTAAGCAAACACCTCAAAGTACATTTGTGCATCAAACGAAGTACATGAAGGATCTTTTGAGGCGGTTCAAGATAGAGAATTGCAAGCTAATATTAACACCAATTGGTTCTACAGCTATGTTGGATCCTGATGAAGATGGTGAAGCTCCTGATCAAAAGGAGTATAGAAGTATGATTGGATCCTTGTTGTATTTAACTGCTTGTAGGCCAGACATACAATTTGTTGTGTGTTTATGTGTGTGCTTTCAAGCTTCTCCTTGGGCTTCACATCGTCAAGCGGTCAAGCGAATAATGAGGTATTTGAATCATACACTTGAGTTTGGAATTTGGTATTCTACTTCATCTTCTATATGCTTTAGTGGATATTCCGATGCTGATTTTGCTGGTTGTAGAATTGATAGGAAAAGTACTAGTGGAACATGTTATTTTCTCGGTACATTATTAATTGCATGGTCTTCTAGGAAATAATCTAGTGTTGCTCAATCAACTGATGAATCTGAATATGTTGCTGCTGCTAGTTGTTGTTCACAGATTCTTTGCCTTATTTCAACTTTGAAAGATTATGGTCTTACTTTTGAGAAAGTACTTATCTTTTGTGATAATACTAGTGCTATTAGCATTGCTAAGAACTTTGTTCAACACTCACGCATAAAGCACATTGATATTCGCTTTCACTTTTTGAGGGATCATGTTGAGAAGGGAGATGTTGAACCGATGTTTTTGGACACTAAGTTGCAAAATGCTGATATTTTCACTAAACCTTTGGATTCTAATCGCTTTGCTTTTCTTCGTGGAGAATTGGGAATAATTCATCCTTTTGGCATGATTTGAGGGGGAGTTTTGTACCTCATGGTTTTATCAAGCAATAATTTGACAATAAGAAAAATTGAGAAAAGAGAGCTTTGTTCTATACATATGGCACTTTCTTGTGCTTGCTAGCAATACTATGAAGGTTTATTTGTCTCTAGCAGAGCTTGTATGTATTCTAGTCTTTTTATTATGCTTAGATATTGCTTTTAGGGGAGATGATGCATGACACTTAAATTCTATACTTGAATTAAGCAAATGTGCAATATTGATGCTAGCATATGGTTTGATTTATAAATGCTTTATATATATGCTTTATTGAATTGTTATTCCTCAAATAGCTTTGTAATTGCTCATTGTACAAAGAGAATAAAAATATCTATGAAAAAAATGAATACCGAATCCTTGGAAACACTCTTGACGATAAGGACGTATTCGATGTGAGCAAAAATAATGGGTGCCGAATCCTTGGAAACAGTCTTGACGACAAGGACGTACCCGGAATAATTGAGAGAAAAAATATGAGCAAAAAGGCTCAAGAAAAGAAAAAGTTAAAAATTCTCTTGGTTGTTTTGTGCTAAAAGCTTTGAGAAAGAGTGATAAATGCAATAGGTATATGTGTATAGTGTTTATTTTTCAACCTATGTGCTTGTTAAAATATTGCATTATAAATCGAATGAAATCATGAATTTTGATTGTTGATTCAAACTTAATTGTAAAATCTTTGGTTCATGATTATACTTTAATGCATGATTGCTATATTATAGATGGGTTCATTTTCTTTTTATTGCAACACATGACTTGATATGCTATATGTATGCTAAGCTCTTGAACATTAATAAGCATAATTCCTATGCTTGATGAAATCATTGTCAAAAGGGGGAGAAGCAATGAGAGTTTTTGAAAGAAAAGGTGAATTTTTGGAGAAGCAAAAATGTTGAGAAGAGCATGTTTTTTTGGTTTCAATTGAGAATTTCTTTCTTTTCAAAAGTGAGAGAAATTTTCTTTTGGATTTTTTAGCACGATATGTACATTTGTACGAGGTGTGCTTTTTACCACTTTTGTTTTTATTTTTCCAAACCACAAAAGATTTTTGATGGGCTTGCCAATATGTTCATCAAGGGGAAGATTGTAAACTCAAAGGTGTTTTTGTTTATTTTTCTGTGATGAACAATTGGTATCTGAGATTATTGGTTTTGATATTTGGAATTTATTTGCGAAGTGGTTTTGGAGATGATTGGATTTTACAGGTGATCTATAGGTATTGCTATGATTTGGGTCCGGTCAGACCAGGCTGTGTATGCCAGTCAGACCGGCGGTGATCGAGCGGTCAGACCAGCCAGCCCGCGGTCTGACCAGCCGACTCTGTGTCGGTTTCGGTTTCGGGTTGTTTATTTGGATATCCATGATTGTTTCATATTTATGGCTTCTAGATGGATACTATGCGTATGTAATACTGTTGTTTGCTACTAATGAGTCAAGTTGGAGATAGCTTGGTCTCGGAATATGGTTTCTTTGTTTGATTCATGTGTAGGTGACTTGATGCCTCGGGAGGGTATTTGCGGTGATGGATCTGGAGTCGGCTTGGGGATAAGATGATGTCTGTAACGGTCAGATATCATGCGGGATACTTAGGCTAGAGTTCAATGCACGTGGTTGGTGAAGATTCCATATGGCATACAATGGAGGTATTGTGTGCGTATGGGACGCAGAGTCAAATTTGGAAGGAGTCCAAATTTGGTATGATTGGTTATGTAAAGTTTGTTTTCTTGTACGAGAAGGTTTCCTATGGGGATTAGGACTTCTAGTATGAGTTTGGTTCATGGGTTTAGGCTGCCTACCTCATGTATAAATAGACAGGGAGCGTGAGGTTTCGCGGTATCGCTTTTGAGAGCAATTGAGTTGGATAGTTTAGTTAGGGTTTCGAGTTTAGTCGAGATTTTTGTAAGGAGTGTTGTTGTTGCACTTTGTAAACACAGAGATAAGCAATAAAGTTGTCATGTACTTTGAGAGTTCTTCGATTTGTGTTTTATCGGGTTCGACGGTCTAACCGGCAGCTCACGGGCAGTCAGACTAACGGCATGGCGGCGGTCAGACCGGCGGCGGATTCAGGCGACGGCAGCTGATCTCGGCGGTCAGACCGGAGATACAATCTCGGTCATACCGACGGCTTCTATGCGGTCAGACCGGTTCAACAACTTCGGTCAGACCGCGACCAGTCGAATTTGAGGGTAACTTTTATTTTCGCTGAAAGTTTGGGTTTTCGGGTATACCAACCATTCACGCCCCCTCTGGTTGGCTTAGTTCTTGTGTTTCGATCCTACAGAGGCGGCGCACGGCGGCCAACCTACTGGCAAACAGCGGCCTTGCGAGTTGCCTCGGTTTGGGCCAGCGACGGCCGAGCGGCGTAGCACGGTGCAAGAGGAGAGGAGGGGATCGGGCCGATCAACTTGGGCTTGGCTCGGCCGACGGCTCACCCAATTGGCTCGGCTGCTTGGAGTGGCTGGGCTAGAGAGGGGAGAAAAGAGAGGAGGAGTGAAAGAAGGGAAAAGGGACCAAACCTAGACTTTTTCTGAGAAGCTTAGTTAGAAAGATCTCTCAATTATTTTAGGTTTATAAGGGTTCCAATTAGGGTTACCTTTTATTTGTAAAACAACTTTTGGTGTGAAGTTAATTCAAGGAAATGGGTTCTTGGAGGAGTATTTCAATATTTGTTTTCTATGAATAATCAAAATAAACTTGGGAGAGAAACTATGTGCTGTCGAAAAGACAACTGCGTCACGTCGAAGGACGTGGTTCACTCAGTTAGATTTTGGAATAGTAAAAACAATGTATTTGTTGGTAAAAATTTTTGGATCCCCCATTACATGGCCGTAGGGGCTATTTATAGTCTTAGTACAGGCTCACACCCTCTAGGGTTTAGTTTGTACAGGGGAATTTACATGGATACTCTTATGATAGGGATATTAGTGAGGGCATACAATGTCCTTTGTAGTCATCTGTAACACCCTGACAATTCGACAAAATAAAACGAAACCCGAAATTGAGTACTTTCAAAAACTTTTAAATAAATTTGCATCATGCCGATAATAGTTGACTAAATCTCGGTAGGACCCACCACATACCATGTCTTACACGGAAACAACCTTCGGATATAGGAGGAGTTCCGCATAAGGAAGGATGAATAGAGTTCTACATGGAAACGATAAGGACTACTCGGATTGTATCCATATTGGTTTCCCTAGTTCTACTTGGACGAGGGGACACCTATGGGTATAAATACAAGGCCCCCTAGAAGGAGAGGGGACAAGGAACAATAGATCTAGACAGAATCAACATACAAGCCAACATACGCCAAGACAAGACGTCGGATATCGACTTCAGAGATAAGCATGGCTAGTCCCCTATGGTGTCTACGGATACTGTCAGGAGAGACATAGCGCTGTCTTTGATCTTGCCGGAGGCGGATTCGAGGAGGAAGGCTACCCTGTTGTCGACTACGAGTCAGCACTTCAGACCGCCAAATCGACAACAGTTAGATAGGCTACCTCACATATTGTACTGGTGTGATTATGGTGAATAAAGAGCAACACCGGCTTCGGCCAACAGGATGTAGGGCTATTACCTGACAATTTAGGGGCCCGAACCTGTATAAAAATCCTTCTCGCCATCTTTTACTACAATCTCGCATATATCGTAGTATCAACGATCCCCATACTATGCAAATACCGGAATCGCGACATCAAATGTTGAGACCGATGTTATTGGTTCTTTTGTTGTGCATCATGATGGATGTTATGGTCGTTATCGCTTGCCAAACTATAAAATGTCACAATTGAAAATTAAGCTAAAGCTATACAACGACGTAACAATTATAAAAATAAGATATTTATTCTGAACCCTGTAAATATATCACTACCTATGTAATTGTCCCATAAGGATATCTTAATCAACTTCTAGGGATATCAAAACCTCTAAATTATCTAAGTTATTTTTTTTGGAATAATTTAATGGAAAGCAAATTCATTTGGGGCAAAACAAATAAATAAAAAAAACAGATGATTCAAAGGAAATATTTGGATAGGAAACATGTCATCGTTGAATTCACACAATCTGCACAAGTCTGGCCCTTCCCATTTTATCTTTTCTTTTGTTTCCTTTTCTTTTCTTTTCCAGCTGTCACTATTCATTGTCCACCACTTGTTCGACTCAGGCCCAGTCCAATCCAAACTCAACGCAGCAGCCAACTAGTATCTCGTACACCACCACCCAGATCGATCTACCGCGCATGGAACAGAGCAGCTTCAGCCAGCCGCGCTCACGCCTGCATGCCGTGTGTCGCTCCCATGTACCGCGCCGCGCCACTTCGCGCTCGTGTGGGTCTCGCCGCCCGACCGAGCCACCGAATCCCCGAGCAAAAGGTGCGCCGCCACGGGAGCGAACGTCAGTGCCGTCGCCATCTTGCGTCGCCTTGGAGTCGAGGGATAACGGCCACCACCTTGCCTCGCGTCACCCCTAGCCCTAGCCAACCACCCTAAGCCGGAAATCCCCCTCTCACCGAGCCACCACTCTGCCGTCGTCCATGTGTGCGCGTCATCACCGTCGCATCCATGATGCCGCGCCATGCCAGGCGGGCCCGCGATCGGACCCCGGTCAAGACGTCGTCCTCACGAACCTTCCACTCCAAGGGTTGGGGAGCGAACCGAGTGGATAGGCGCGCCGCTGTGGCCACATCCGCCGCCTCATCCACAACTAATGATTACTAGCGCCCTTCTTTGTGTACGATGGGTAAAACGGAGCCCTCTCCCTCCCTAGCACTAGAACACCCAGTCTATAGGCTATACAAGTGATGATTAAGCCTCAGAACCTTAATGGAGAAGGAGGGGAAAGCTTAGCCGCGTCAACCTCCCTAAACCTAGGCCGTAGACAGCCATCGAGCGCACCTGTCATCGACCTTATCCTCCACGCCATTCTGGCTTATCTCCAAGCAAAACCCCCAAAAAACCCCATCCCTCTCTGCCCTTTTCATCAAATACATTTCGTCGAACACCTTGTGTGCGTTTCTCCACTGCCATGAGTTGAAGCCGGAGCCAGTGCCTTGACCACGGGAGCTGTGACTTGTGCCGCCTCTACTTCTTCTGCTGCCTTCGATCAACGCCGGGAGCTGCTGGACGTCGGGAATCACGTGTCGAACACTTTCGGGCGTCGCCAACCGCTAGCCGTCTCTGCTTCGTCCGCACTGAATCGTGCGCCACTGAACTTTGTCATCCCGCCATCTCTTGGTAATACCTCGCTCCTATAGCTCCTCCTAGTCTAGTAGTAGCTAAATCCCCCACCAATTTTGGCGATTAGCACCCTTCGGCGTGCCGTCCCAGCCGCCTCTGCGCCATTGGCGGGCTCGCCGTGGGTAGGTCACCTCGAGCACTCTCCTTCCCACCTAGCTAGCAAAATGGAATCACCGTAAGCTGATGAAGCTCGTGCGCCAAACTAATTGGTTAGATACCTCGCCGTTTGCCGAGTCCCCTTGCACCCTGGAGCTCGGCCATGGCGGCCATGCCGCGCCGCTCGCCCCGCGCCGCCCTGTGCTGTGGCCGACGGCGGAAGGTCGCCGGACCCTCCTCCACGCCTCCCCTGACCGCCGCCGGGTCGTCCTCGTCCAGGCTGGGCCACACACGCTGCGCCTCTGCTCTGCTCGATGGCCGGCGCGAGGTAGAAGACGATGGGGAAAAGAAAGAACGAGAGAGAAAGAGAGAGAGAGAGATTTTATGACATGTGGGACCCACATCTACTTAGCGCACAGTAATCCTCTTCCAATGATGATTATACCTGTGCATGACGCGTGGGTCCGGATGATTATAAATTTAATTAAAATCAATATTAAGTTTACTCTCCATGACAAGCTGGACCCACTGGTAATTTAAACAGCCGGTTTGACCCTAGTCAACCTGGGCTGGTCCCACATGTCAGCCAATGTATCTTATGTACAAAATAAATCAATTATGAACAGTATCATTTCACAATTATTGGAATTAATTCAAATTTGAATCTTTAAACTTACATAACTCACTCATTTTAACTCAGATTCGAATGAACTTGAACCTAAATTCATCTAAAATCAAGATCTAACTGTTGGTACCACTTTCTCAATTTACTTTGTACTGTTTGATTTTTTTGGTGATTTTATTTGAATTCTAACTGAATTCAAATCAAATCTTTCGCACGTAAATTTAGATTCCGAAGGAGTTGCTGAGTTAATCGAAGATCCGGTTCAGCAAATCTATGAGCAAGGCAAGTCATCACTAATCTTTGAGCATGTTGGACCTATTGCGAACTTATTTTGATTTAAATAAAGTTTGCATGCTATTTATATGTGTATGTCCTATTTTGATATATGCCATACCTTTGATATTGATTATCCATATAATCTTTGTAATCCATGATATCGTGTGTCTTTAGTCAATATTTGACAAATGCTTAGCCCATGCTAATTTAGATCCATGCATATTCATATTTGTCAAAATGCTTTATGCTTGGGCAATTACCTTAGGGAAGGTAATTGACATACGGCATGTGGAGACATGATCGCTACATTGCCATGATAATGATGAGATGATTTGTGAAAGAAAATTAAACTAACCAAATGTTTTCGACTGGGGTAGTTGGAGGACTTGGGTGGTGTCCGGTAAAGGCTAGTGCCATCCCTGGTCAGTCAAGGACCGAGCCATGAAGTTAAGCATGAAACGACCTTAGTATAGCCGTACTTCTCGAATGGGTATAGACCTAGCGGAGTAGATAGCCGAGCGGAGGCAGTATCCCTGCATCAAAAATTTTGACAATTTGACCCTTTACAAAAGCTAATTCCGAAAATGGATCGCGCCAAAAACTTATTGCAAAAATGAACTGGGGGTTCAGCGCCAAATAACCTGGCGCTGATCTTAGGCATGTCAGCGCCAGGTCAACTGGCGCTGAGTACCGTGCCACCGTGGATGGCTAGCCGAGTCATCCGTCCGACGTGTCGAATGTCAGCGCCACCCGACTCGGCGCTGAGATGTGAAAGTTCAGCCCCAGTCGATGTGGCACTGAACTTTGAGTCTTTTAGGCCCGCACGAGCCGGCAGAGAGAGGTATCCTATCTCATTTAACATCCCTCCTCACTCGACACAGGCGGCGACGGCGACGGCGCCTCTCCCCTCCAAGCCCTAATAATCCTCCATTTGTTGGGGAATCAAGGGGGTTGGGAGGGGATAAGTGGTGGAGATTGTGGTGTAAGGTAATACCCTCGAAAACATCCGATTTTGTTTGCAATTTGTGAATTGGTTGGGTGAAGAAAGTGGGTTGGAAGGGATGAGGGATGAGGGTTTAATTCATTCATCGGTTATTTGAGTTGGATAGGGTAATTTACAGGGGAATACGATGCGTTGCTAAGGAACCCAAGTTGGAATGAGGGATTTGGTTTAGGGTTTAGTAGTTTGGTTAGGGTTTTGGATTAGGGTTTGGTAATAGGTTATGGTTAGGGATTGGTTAGGGTTTTGTAAGGGGTTATTTTAACATTGTCATAAAGTTCATAGAGAAATCGTACGAGTGACCGTAGTGTTATAGTGCTTGTTGTGCTATTTAATTGAAATAGTTGTACTAATAGTCGTGATTATTTTCGATGGTGGTCGTAATTTGTAGATGGAGAGAGTTGTTTGTGTGCACTATGGTGGAAGTGTGAAAGAGTCGAGTCATGGTGGTAGTAAGTTCGAAGGGATGTCAGTGAAGACCATTGTTTTTCCATCTAAGCCTAGCTTTGAAGAGCTCGTGTCTCGTATGAAGGATATTTTGGGTTGGTCCGACGAGGTGGTTTGCATGCAAGGTAGATATGATGTAGGGGGAGGGCCAACTTCACATAAGCAAATGCTAGAGTTGAACGGCGAGACCGAATGGGAAGCATACGTTGAGATAGTGAAGGAATCACAGTTCAAGTCTCTTGATGTGGTTGCCACTAAAGAAGTGAGAGAAGTGCGTAAGGGTTGTATCGTGAAAGCAAAACGAGCCCCCGAAGTAGATGAGCCGCATCTGTACTATGAGCCTAGCAATGAAGCAACGGGCAATGATGAGTATGAATCAAAGAGTGGTTCATCCACGAGGGCGTCAGGTCGAACCGTTGTGCCTGATAGTGAGAAGGAGGAGACAGAAGACTTAGGAATGGATGAACCGAGGAGAAATGATGAAAGAGTAGAGGGAGATCATGACTATGAGGAGGAGTTTGAACAAATGACTGATGTCAGAAAGTAAGTGCTCTTCGAGATCTGATGCGGCAAGGGGCGTGTACTTATAGTGAGTGTGCTGAAGCGTTAGAACATGACAAGCTGGACCCTGCATTGTTGGAAATGCATCTAGATTTTGACAAGTGCTCATTTATGACATACCCCACTTCCAGTCCGCTGCAGGTCCCATGTCGACTCAAGTCGCCACCTTAGCTACCCGAAACGGTGAACTAGAGGCTGAGCTTCATCGCCTTCGCTCCAGCTTCAACATCCTCCAAGCCTTTGCCACTGCCATCGTCACCATTGTCATATGTATCATCGCCGTCGTTGCTTCTCGCTTCGCTTGATGGGACCGGCACCAAGTCTGGCACTACTTTACTTTTGTGGATGCTCCTAATGCAACTATCGTAGTTCAAGGGCTAATGGTTCTCTCGTTGCAACCACTATAATGGTACTGCATGATTTGCCCTCCTAGTTCGGACTAAGGCCTGAATACTATTGTAAGGACCTATTAATGTATGCCTGCTATGTGTATGGACCTACTAAAACCTCGTTATGTACTTAAGTAATGCATGGATATTTGCCCTCAATGCTTTGCTTTCTTCTTCTTTTCATTTCGCAATGATGCTTTCCACACTCGTATTTCATGAAATGTGCTGCCTCTGACTGTTGTAATCTGACTAAACCCAGGACAAAAGGCAGTATATAACTAATGTCTCAACCAAGGCTCAGCGCCAAATCCTATGGCGCTACTATTCGCAACCTCCGCGCCAAATACGTTGGCACTGAAGTGTCTGACCAAGCACATCTCCATGAGCAAACTTGCTAAGTTTCCCACTTCAATGCCAAATAAGTTGGCACTGTTGTTTGTCATCTCCGCGCCAACTCGGGTGGCGCTGAGGTTCGCCATGACATCCTGCCAACTCGGCGACCCATCCACGGTGGCATAGCATTCAGCGCCAGTTGACCTGGCGCTGACATGCCTAAGATCAGCGCTAGGTTATTTGGCGCTGAACCCCCGGTTCATTTTTGCAATATAAGTTTTTGGCGTGGTCCATTTTCGGAATTAGCTTTTGTAAAGGGTCAAATTGTCAAAATTTTTTATCCATGCATAGTGGTTTCACTTAGGTGTGTGGATGAATAAGCAGTCTGTTGGTGGATACCCGATACGGATGGCCAAATGGCGGATACCCGATACGGGTGGCCAGAGACTGACTTGTCAAGACTACAAGACTACAAGACTACAAGGAGATACCCAAAATAGGACATCATGGATTGGGTTCAACTATAGGATGCAATGTTAGGCTTGCGTGAGTTTTCCTCCTCGGGAGCACCAGAAACCGTGTACGCCTAGAGTGCATGAGGACTCAAGTTCATGGAGCGGGTACTGCCAAAAGTGAGGTTGTTGAAAGGCTTTGCCGTGGCAAGTCTCATTCGTTGGGACGTAGGCTCATGTGTTGGGCAAGTCACGGAGTACGGGTAAAGTGTGCATCCACTGCAGTATGAGTAAACCAAATCTATTCGAATAGCCGTGCTCGCGGTTATTTAGCATCGGGACATGCATTACACTTGGTTAGACTCTAAACTCTTAAAATGATGGGTGGGATATACATGATGATTTTTAGACTGGTGGATCAACTTCTCGAGAGGCGAGAAGGGGTAGACCCCAGAAAACCATGACGACTAGTGGCGGGAAGCTATCCTTGGGAACACAATGGATGGTGGACAGAACCGTCGCTGTTTAATGAACTATGGAGATAAAATTTGATCAGTTTATGCTAGGTCTTAGGCTTGTGAAAAGAATTGCAAAAATTGTCTTTATGCAAATAAACCATTAGCCTTTCATTGAATATCCTCTATCATATGCATCGTTGTTGTGGTGGCTTGCTGAGTCCGGTTGGTACTCACTCTTGCTATTTACAAATTCCATCAGAAGCCGGTGATGAAGTCTCGGATGACCCATATGCTTACTACCAGGAGGGTGAAGAAGATGGCGGCGCTTAATAGGTCTTAGTTACGGTCGTTGCCTGTGGCAATAGCGTCGCCGCTGCCTTGATTCCGCTGCTTATCTATTTCTGCTTTTGGTATGTATTCCGGACCATTTGGTCCTATGTTCTAAAACTGCCTGTGGGCCTATGATGTAATAATTCGCGCTAGACAATCTATGTATGAGCGATTGATATTCCAGCAATGTAATCGTGAGTACCATACTACTTGATCCAGGGAAATGGTACTATTAACACGAGAGATTCCTATTATAAATACGGGGGTCTACATCATGGGCCCTTAAGTGAACTCCTTGGGCCGGCCCATAAACGACGAAAGGCCTCCATGGGCCGCAGTGTCTCCCAAGCCCTTAGCTGAAGCCGCTTCCAACTCGGGCGAAGCCCTCCTGCTTCGCTTTATGGCCTTTGCCCATAGTGATGGCTTGTCGGGATAGTGGGTTGGTGGCAAACCCTTCGGTCTTCATCTTTTGGCTTCGCCCAACTGCTTCGCCTTACGGCTTCGCCCCAGACCCCTTCTGGTGGTTTCGGTAGGTTCGGCCGAAGGCCCTCGTGACATGCCTCCAACACTATGTAATAACGTGTTCTTCGTGTTCATTATGCACCTATCTACATTATTCAACTAGATAATTCCCTGTGCGTTGCAGCGGGAATTTACAGAAAAAAATGAAAATGTTGTACATACCATAAGCTTGACAAATGAAAAAAGAAACAATTCAAAGCAAGGAAGGAGCTATATGTTTTCTAAGAGATTATGCAAACCAACTCCTCGAAGTCTTACTTCGAAGTATGAGAAAATCCATAAAATGCCATCGACAAGCACCATAATCCCAGAAATGCCATCGACAAGCGAAACTTCCTAAAAATGCCATCGTACAAGCCTATTTCTCCCGGAAATACCATCACACCGTTAGTCCACACCGTTACAACAAAAAATTTTACAAGAATGATCAAATTGCCCTCACTCCAAATTATACATCCCAATCTACCGGTAAAGGAAGAAAAAAAATTGGGAAAAGATGAAACCCTTAACCTAACCCAATCCAGCTCCTAATGGGCGAGGCGGCGCTCCCAGGCGGTGGCACGGACTCCCAGGCGGCAGCGCGGTGGTCCCAGGCAGCGGTGCGGCAGCAGCAGGCGGCCGCGCGATGGTCCCAGGCGTCGACGCGATGGGTGGCGAGGAGGTGGTAGGCGGCGGCACAACGGGTGACACAGGGGCCGCATGTGCCGACACGGTGGTCGCAGGGGCCGACGAATTTTGACTTGATTATTAGTCTGCACGTTCAGTGCCTGAAATATGTAAACCAAGAAATTGAAAAATGATTGATGGTAGCTCGATTTTATTGTCAGGCAATTTACATGTTTGTGAAATAATTTAGATAGCAAAATGTGTGAAATTTGCTTGTGAATTTAATTCTGAAAGAATTTGATTGATAACAAAATAATGATGTCTGTGAATTTAATTAGAAGGTAACATAAATATGCATCAATGCAAAATAATGTTGTGTGAGCAAACAATGTAGAATGATGTGTGAGCAAATGGTTGCGTAGGGGTGAGATTGTTTTTTCATACAACTTAACAGAGAGGTGTTAACAACAGTTACGATGTGATGGTATTTCTGGGAGAAATAGGCTTGTACGATGGCAGTTTTAGGAGGTTGCGTTTGTCGATGGTATTTTTGGGATTAGGGTGCTTGTCGATGGTATTTAATGGATTTTCTCTTAAAGTATATGCCATACTGCCCATATGGGTGGTTTCCAACAAAAAAAAAAGGCAAAGGACAACTGTTCTTGTTTGGTTCGTTGTAAAAAAGTAACAAAGTTAAAAGAACTTCATGGAAAGTGCTTTTTGAATCAATGAGCTTCATGGAACCAATTGTGCCACAATAACATTGAGCGAACTCATGTTGAGTGCTGAGGAAATCTGGTAATTATATCTCACCTAGGTCATGCAAGATGAACCCAGACAATCGTTCTTCTATACAAAAAAAATAGTCTTATACTAGTTAGGTGCCCGTGCGTTGCAACGGGAAAAGGTATGCCTCAATTTCAAATCACACCAGGTGAAATAATCACTCAGTGTAAGTTTGTCCCCTAAAAACATGATATAGATAATGTTCTACTGCTTAATAATACAAAGGGTACACGGCACCAATGTCGGCAAATTGAATGCTTGAAAATAAGAAGGCCTAATGCATGTTGTTTCATCGATGAGCAAGCATCACAGCAAAGTTGATCAATCACTTTATGCAAAGACCTACGTAACCTCATTGAGTAATGTCAACATCACTTCAGCTACGAATCACAGCATGCGACGCCCCATTGCAATTTGCAAGTCCTGTTAACAGAGTTCTCCATTAGATTTTGAACAAAGTTAAGGCAAAAGCCTCTGAAAATTTAGTAACTAATGTGTATCATAAAGTGCTTTAAAAAAAACTAATGTGTATCATAATTGTCAATACGGTGGCTACCTTCATTTAGCGAGGCCAGCTTGGTGCGCTCAATCATGCCAAAATTCCCTCATGTAGTCAAGACGAGGCTTGCTGCAAGCTTGAAAACGCATTCTAAATCAAATAGAACCTGTACAGTCTATTCCCTAATTTTCAGGGCACTATCGGTAATATCAGAAGCTATGTGGTACTGTCTAGTTGTTGGGCACATCCATTGTCTTGTTTGTTCTAACAAGATCAGTATGGCCATGGCACCTGCATAACTGCTCAAGAAGATACAAACTGCTTAAAGACAATCTGCTCCTATCAAAACCAAGAGAGTGACCCAGTGATTCGTATTGTATACTCTGCACTACAGAGACAGCTCAGAAATCATCATTAGACTATTTTGCATAATAGAAAAATCAGATAAATTACTTCTATTATGCATTACTGTAGGAAAACTCCAATCAACTACAAAAAGGGTGATAGACAAAACCACCAAAATAGATTACAATCTCGCACATAAAAGCTTGGACAATTGCTAAAGATTCGATAGGATTCATGTTCTTCTGCTTATAAATTATAATATTTCTTCAATCCAAAGTGGCCCTTAACTTCCAAAGTTTGAGCATGTAATTATATATAAGTGAGGAACCACACCTTATCCAAAATCCAAATATAATTATATAGGATACTATGTAGAATTTCATCAATTTCAGACAACTATCTTTAACTGCAGAACTGACCCAATGGCATGATGTTTGTCCTTCTAATACAGTTAATTTTCCTTGACTCAACAAAGTTAGGCTGCATGACTAAGAAGGCAATTGCATGGTATAATACTGGATTTGTAACTGAAATATGTTCAGTATTTAAATAACTACATCACTAATCCCATTTTCCAACTCTGGCATGAAGTTGAGATTTTCAAGTAGTCGATCTCTAAGTGAGTCATATAAGAATAGTCTTGTGTTAAATGTCCCCTTGGCCATCAGATTTTCCTGAAAAATTCAAAACATTTCAACACAAAAGAGAAATTGTAAGGGGACAGAAGCAATTGATGTTTTGTTAACCTAGAGCTTTGTGTTTCAAATTATTTTACTTAGGTTACCTGGTGACTGCTAACTTCAGATGACCCTTGTGGTTACCCCCTTGTACTTGACTGGGTGAGAAAGAGAAAGCACCGTGTTTGCATTTACCACTATCAACATGCAATGCTACCACCTGGGCACCCGTTAAAATAAATACCATTTCAATTGTGCGATGATTGAAGATACCATGTGTAGAATTGTGTTTCACAACAAAAAATTATCTGAAGAAAGAAGTTTTTGTCTTAAAAAAAAGATTAATTCAACTAAGGATAGGTAGAAAGTTCAGAATTCAGATTTTACTTCTTAAGCCAACTGCCCAACTTCATTTGTTCTGAACATTTCTTTTTTACTATTATAAGTTGAAAAGCACACTGGAAACATTTGATATGTGAAACAAGAGTAGGTTAGTGGACCAAGAAATTATGTTTACCTCCACTGTCCACTGCTCTGGATGCCCTGTATCCGATCTTTCTCTACCTTTCTCTACCTAGCGCAACAGGAGCATTCAACTCGTTTTGGCAGACAACAGCAGCAGTTGTACATGCGTGCGTTGGTGCGCAAGGGCAGTCAAGACGTGAATAGATTTGTAAAGCCTGAATAACAAATTAAAATCCCAAATTGATAAAACAATTACTTACCACCAGCCATCGTCGCTGCCATCTCTCCCGTGTTGGTCGTTATCCCATGGCAACTCCATCCTCTGTATCCTTGGGATCTACTGCTATTCATGGAGGAAGGGATGAGCCGTGGGGTGGTGGAGCACCGTTGTTTCTATGTCATGGTGTGGAACAGGGGCACATGCCGCTCCATCGCATGTTGGAGCCTTGGAGAGCCGGGGGACAGAGTGATGGAAACACCGAAGAGGAAACCATCCTCATGAGCAACCACAAGGGCAGGTCCAGGTTAAACTTTTGCTGCACATAAACGTGGGTAAAAACATGTACAAAGTACGATTTGAAAAATATAAAATGAAACAATGTCAGTTTCTACGGGACTTATAGATGAATAGAAACAAAAATAATTAGTAGATCCAACATTTTAGTGCATCCATATAGTCAGCAAACTTGTACTATATAGCAAATAAATATTAGGCAAATTTTGCTATAGGACATCGCGACTTTGTGGTTTTAGCTCCAGGACACCGCACGAAGTCACTTTTGGGGGAAAACACTCTCAAAACATGGTTATTTGCCAGTGAACACCGCGCCCATTAAAATAATAATTTTCGGTTGAAGAGGAGAAAGAAATCGCGTGAAATATCAAAAAATACCTTTGGACCCACATGTCATTTCTCTTATCTCTCTTCTCTCTTTCTCCCTCTCCCCTCACCGACAGCAGCTAGCCGGCAGCGGCGGTAGCAACAGCAGCGGCAGTAGGAGCAGTAAACGGCAGCGGCAGCAGCAAGCAGCGGCGGCAGCGGCAGCAGCAGCAAGCAGCAGCAAGCAGCGGCGGCAGCGGCTAGCCGGCAACGACGGCAGCAACAGCAGCGGCAGTAGCAGCACGCCTCCACGCAATATTCAACGGGATTTGCACGGATTAGTTAGAGTTCGCTGGAAAAATAGGAGATGAAATCTGCTTCGAATCCACGCAATATTCAAGTGGATTTGCTCCGATTCTTGAGGGGAATGAAAGAGGAGGATAAGAGGAAGAAATCCCCTTAATGTTTGAAACGAGTAACGGGATCGGCCGAATTTGGAGGGGAGGTGGCGGTGTGGCGCACGGCATGAGAGCTGGAGGTTGAAGACATACAGTAGCACGAGGGAGAGAAATTAGACTTTAGATGTGCAGGGCAATTTGATCTGGTCGCGTCAAAATGTGGGCTCGCTCAAGCCTAGCCAGCACGAATACACTAAATAAGTGGGCGCGGTGTCCTCTGGCAAATAGCCATGTTCCCCCAAAAGTGACTTCGTGCGGTGTGCTGGAGCTAATTTCACAAAGTCGCGATGTCCTGTAGCAAAATTTGCCTAAATATTATATTCTCTGAAGCTTCGATTCCCACAGTTCATAAATCAGTTAAATGGTGAAAACTATATTGTACTTGATTGAAATAGCTCTTAAAATACAGATGGACAAAAGTTACAGCAATGGTAAATATAACACCATGAACTATCTTAACGCACATCTCATATGTAAGCAAAGAGGATTCATGTTGACAAGTAGATATAAAACAAACATATTATGAAGTTAAATTTGTGTTACCTAGAGAGATATCGTCATTGTGGTCGCACTCATTTTGATCGTTGCCTTCAAAAAAACTGGATTCATATTGACTTTCACATATGTTGTAACATAGAGTCAGTAATATATATTGTAATATAGAAATTTATAAATGGCAACAACATTGTAATCCCATTAATAAAAAGATATTAGCATACCTGAATTATGAACTACAAAGTCAGAAGTATTCATGTTTAGGGTTGTTGTTTGAGTGACGCAACTCATTGGAACTTCGTTGGGACCATAGTGAGCTACATTGTTGATGATTGTAAATGGGAGACGTCTTGGTGTGATATTGAGATGGGAAGCTTCACTTTCTATTAAAACATAGAACCATCAATTTCCATTCAGTCGAATAATATACAGTTGAACCAATATGTACAAACAATAAAGGCATTACTTCCTTGACGCAGTGGGTTAGAATCATTCACTTCCAATTGGCACTTCGTTATATCAACAGCGCTTATATTTGAAATATCGCCAAGTGGGGTTGTTCACACGGCGAGAATTTATAATATTGTTTCGCATAAATTGCTAGACATATTCTTATTTGTACAGATAAATATTATAGCTTTACAAGAAACTTGAGTTTCCTCCTTCTTTCGTTTCCTTCTTTCACGTGCCTTCTTGTTCCTATCATCTTTTTGCTCTGGGGTCAATGCTACGTACAGGTCTCTAGCACGCTTTCTTTTAGTTCAGCCACATTAAGGTGACTAACATCTTCATGCGAACCTGTACACATATGCACATTGCTGGGTGTATTTAAGGACGCATCACGGTTTTCCGCACATGGATGACTATTGGGCGTCACCACAGGATGCACAACTTCATGGCCAGCATCACAAGTATATACTCATCACATTAGTGCTGGTGGATACAGATTGAGATTGAATTAAAATAGGAAACAAGCAATATGGAAAAGATACCATTTGAAGCAGTTAGAGTGTTCTTTCTAAAGGCATCACAGTTCTCGTCGTATCTTCCAACGGCACGTAACGAGTTGTTTCCACCCTTGCCTGTCTATTTGTCAAACCGGAACCACTTATATTTGTTATATCAGCAAGAGGGCCTAAGAAAGGAACTCATGGGTGAAATTAGCATGCAAAGGGTTTACATTCGAGTTAATAACATGCACATAACTAACCTGATTTTGTACTTGATGGTGTGGAGCCCCCAACAATCTTATCCATTTCTGGAAATAATTGAGATGATAGATGAAAAATTATGAATGTGTGAAAGAACCAACTTAAACATGCAGTGCACATGTTTCATTGACAACGAGGATAGCATTTTAATGACATGATAGTTCAAAAATAGAGATAAAATAGTGAACAAAAATGAATATTAAAGTGCTCCCCAGCGTACCTTTGAGCCGTATTTTTGGGTGAGATTGTCTCAGATAAAGGCTGATCACGAGCTGTTAGCGAGCAACAAGAAATGATCAGGAAATTCCGTCGACGGCAACTAAGAGCTTGATATGACACACGTTTTCCTCTCTGTAAACCAAATATGACATTTTAAAGGAAAAATTCTATCACTGCACAAATAAAACATTTTCGAAGGCAGAAATTATCACAGCTCAAATTAGAACTTTCTACTTGTGGTCATTTAATACTCTCTATACTTGACATTATCATGATGATGATATGAATATATCACATTAACTTGCTTTTCTATTCCAAAAATTTGTGCATTTGCAATCAATATAATCATTCTGACTGAGATAACAAACGTAGCAAAAAAAAAATCAATATCAGAAAAAAGGAGACAATTTTTCTGTGTGCGGTGTGCAAACCAAATGCAGTTAGTTGTTGACCAATAATGGCTTCCAACTCTGCTGCTCCGCTGCCTCCCGCCGATGATATATTGCAACTCTGTTCTCAACAACGATAGCCTATCGTCTGCAAGAGATTATCAATGCTCAAATTAGAACTTTAAGATGAATCGCCATTGCTGCCATTGCCACTATCCTCGACATCCCGGTGTTCCTCGACACCGAAGAATATAGGAATTAGAAGAACTCGTAAATTGTAAAACAGGAGTGTCGAAACATGAATTCGGCAATAATAAAAAGGGTAGTGCACAAGACCTAAAAGTGGATGGATGCGGAGACAAGGATTTAGACAAGTTCAGGCCCTCTCGATGAGAGGTAATACCCTACTCCTGTTTGGGGATTTGAATCCGCCGGGTGTGTATTGATCTGACGATCAGGTTATGTCATATGCCCCTAGAGGGCCTCCTGCCCACCTTATATAGGATGGGGGGCAGGATTACAAGATAGAAACCTTAACCAATACGGTATCGGTTTCCTAAATCTAATTTACAATATTATCAAACCAGAACTTTAGGCCATTCCGTAATATACAAGGAAACGTAATAACCAAGTCATGATCCGTTACATATTTCATAGAAATAAGTTACCCCTACACCAGTCGGATAACCATGCCGTGTGGGTATGGGGTACCCATAATCTCCACAAGGAGGCGATAATATGTTGTAACAATTCCTCAAACATGTATCCAAGCACAATGGACATCAGCCTTACCTTCTGTTAATATATGCATCCAGCAGCGTTGCCTTGGGAACAAAAATCTTGGCGGCACGGCATCGATTTGGGGGCGGAGAACGGCGATGGAGCCATCGGCGACGAGGTGGGGGAGGACGGCGATGGCAGCGGTACGAGACGGTGAGGGGACGGCGATGTAGCCGTCGGCGACACGGTGGGGGAGGACGGCGATGGCGGTGGTGAGGACAGCAGTGAGGGACAAAGCTTGTGGAGGACGGCGTGGACGGCGGGGATGAGCAAAGGCGGCAGCGGCGGCACGGGATGGCAGGGAGGATTGAAGGCGATGGCGACACGGCACGATTCCCCGATGTGGGAGGGATTAGGCGAGGAGCTGGGTCGGCGACGCGGTGGGGGTGGACGGCGATAGGCGACGCGGTAGGGGAGGACGGCGATGGCGGCGCTGGGTCGGCAACGCGGTGGGGGAGGATGGCGATGGGCGATGCGGTGGGGGGCAGTGACGGCGGCGTGGAGGCTGTGACGATTGGACGGCGTGGGGGAAAAGGGGGAGGGGAGAGAGAGGGGCGGCGGCGACGCCGGCGTAGAGGCGGTGGAGTTGGGGAAAGTGGGGGCTAGCGACGACGGCGTGGAGGCTGTGATGGTTTTGGGGAGGGAGAGGGGCGGCGGTGACGCTGGCGTGGAGGCGGTGGAGTCGGGGAAAGTGTGGGGCGGGGGGGGCGGCGATGGGTGAGGACTGTGAGGGCGAAAAGGGGATGGGGAGGTGGGAGGGGATCGTTTGGCGGAGGATCGATCTGGATCGCTGGATGCAGAGATCGTATGGGTAATATTGCCGCCACCACTACGGAATTTTAAAGTAGTAGAGACATTGAGGGCACATAAAATATCATAAAAAAAGTTGTCTTGGCAATGAAGAATGAGTTATAAGACTTTAAGACTATTTGGAAACGAGTGTTCCCAACAACAAAACAGAGCGGCCCATTAGCACGTGATTAATTAAGTATTGCCGAATTTATTTTCAAAAATGGATCAATATAAATTTTTTAAGCAACTTTCATATAGAGATGAGAATGATAGTTACAAAAGTGACAAATTCCTCCTAAACAACTGAAGTTTACATGATAAATAAATGAGAGATAATAAGGGTCTTCATTCGAAAACAACAATTTGAGTATCAATCTTCATTTCCTTATGAAAGCCATCACAAGTTTTTGAATGCTGTCAAGTACTAATTACTACATGTATTTTTCACGTTCATGCTCTTATGAACTTTTTAAGTACCTAAGAAAACAAATATATTAATGACATGGTCCATTTTTCTTGTTTGGTTTTCCTGGATATTTTCTATAATTCAGTTATTCAAATTCCATCTCAAAGCAACTTTCAGGTTTGAAGCATATGATTCGAACAGTACAATATACTCTTTTCACTAGTACAGATCCTTCCATCTGTGACGGCCCCTAACAAGACTAGAAATTGCGGGCCGTCACAAGGAAGTAATTAGTTTCACCCGATTGAGATATGGTCGCACAGCCATGGTAGATCGGCATAAAACTAGAGCCCGTCACGGATAACACTTATCTGTGACGGGCCATAGTTGAGGCCCGATTGAGATGAGGGTTCCGTACCTCAATCGGGCCCTAAAAGAAGCCCGTCACAGATGACGGTCATCTGTGACGGGCATGCCCGTGACAGATGACACTATTCTTTGACGGGCTTTTATGAAGGCCCAATAGAGATTACTTGTATGCCCGTCACAGTTGATTGTTTTAGGGCCGTAACAGATATTTGTTGCACAGTATAAATACCTCCCACCACCTAGTGTAACTGTATCCCACTATTCACTATTTTGGTGGGAGTCTGTAGGGGGCGATTTTTTATCTTTTTTCCAAGGAAAACAGAAAATTCCCAAAAGTGATCAAAATGGAGCAATCAAGTGAGTAATATTAATCATTAATTGAGCAATTTCATCACGTCTTATTTTAGCAATACTGATCTTATAAGATGTGCCTCTAATTTGTTTTTTTTTTATTTTGTAGCAATTGATCGAAGTTGGATGTATGCGAAAAATTTGAAACGTCACTCTACGGAGTACAGAAAGGGCGTAATAAATTTTATGAACGCCGTGGAGGAGGATAGGAAAAGAAGAAATAGTGATTACATGTGTTGTCCATGTGCAGATTGCAAGAATGAGAATATGTTTGATAATAGAGAGGATGTACATGGTCATCTGATACAACGAGGATTCATGAAGGGCTATACATGTTGTGTAAAGCATGGAGAGCAAGAATTAGGAAGTGGAGCAGCAGCAGACAGAAGTGGTGCGCATAATCAGGAAGATGAATATGAGCATGACATGTATAGCCCTTCTCCATTGGGCGGTGAAATGGTTGGTGTGGATCACGATCTGCTGCAAGACATGTTACGTGACATTGAGGACCCAACCCAGAATGAGAGAGATTCCATAAAGTTCAGCAGGTTGGTCAGTGATTCCGAGACGCCTCTGTACGCTGGATGCAAAGCAAAACACACTAAGTTGTCAGTTACCTTGGACTTAATGAAGCTAAAGGCAAGTAGTGGATGGACAGACAAGAGTTTCACAGATCTTTTAGGAATTTTGAAAGCTATGCTTCCTGCTGAGAACACATTGCCCGAGACGACATACGAAGCAAAGCAGGTTCTGTGTCCACTAGGGTTAGAGGTCCGTAGAATTCACGCTTGTCCAAACGACTGCATATTGTACCACAAGAAATATACGGACTTGGATGCTTGTCCTGTCTGCAAGGCTTCCCGATACAAGTGAAAGAAAAGTGTTGACGAAGGAAAGAAGTCAAAGAGGGGTGGTCCGGCAAAGGTTGTGTGGTATCTACCTATCATTGATTGTTTCAAGAGAATCTTTGCCAACCTGAACGAAGCGAAGTTAGGATGTTGGCATGCCACGGAGAGAAGGAATGACGGTCTGCTTAGACACCCAGCGGATTCGATTGAATGGAGGAATATCGATCGAAAACACAAAGACTTTGCTGCCGACCCTAGAAACATGAGGATATGTCTGTGCATGGATGGCATGAATCCTTTCGGTGACATGAGTAGTACTCACAGCACTTGGCCAGCTCTTATTGCGAACTATAATCTCCCGTCATGGTTATGCTTTAAACGGAAATATATTATGTTGTGCTTGTTAATCCAAGGTCCGAGGCAACCTGGCAATGATATCGATGTATTCCTGGAGCCTGTTATCGACGATTTTGAGATTCTTTGGAAAGAAGGTATGGAAACTTGGGATGCATATGGTCAGGAGAACTTCAAGCTAAGTGTTCTTTTGTTCTGTACCATTAATGACTACCCTGCACTCGGTAATCTTTCCGGACAAACTATAAAAGGAAAGAAGGCATGCTCCGATTGCAAGGAACATACACGAAGCCGGTGGCTGAAGAAATCACGAAAGATGGTATATATGGGTCATCGGAGGTGGCTCCCACTACGTCACGCATTTAGAAGAAAGAAGAAAATTTTTAACGGTAAGAGAGAACTTCAGCCTGCTCCCAAAGATTTGTCTGGAGATGAGGTCCACAATATGGTCAAGGACATAAGCAATGAGTTTGGGAAGAAAAGAAAACGTAGCAAGACAAAGGAGAAGGGTATGTGGAAGAAAAAATCTATATTTTGGCGGCTACCTTACTGGAAAGATCTTGATGTCCGTCATTGCATTGATCTCATGCATGTAGAAAAGAATGTGTGTGAGAGTTTGGTTGGCCTGATGTTGAATATTCCCGGGAAGACAAAGGACGGGTTGAACGCGCGCCTTGATCTACAGGACATGAATATTCCCAGTGAACTCCAGCCCATACGAGATGCAGAGACAGGTAGAGTGTACCTCCCTCTAGCCTGCTACACATTGTCGAAGAACGAGATGCAGAGACAGGTAGAGTGTACCTCCCTCTAGCCTGCTACACATTGTCGAAGGATGAGAAAATCGCAATGTTATCATGCTTGAAGGATATTAAAGTTCCAACGGGCTATTCAGCGAGGATAAGCAAGTATGTTAAATTGGACGATCTAAAACTGGTTGGAATGAAGTCTCACGATTGCCACGTGCTAATCACATAAATCTTACAAGTTGCTATCAGATGCATTCTACCACCGAAAGAGCGTCACACGATCCAATGTCTGTGCGCCTTCTTCAATGCAATCGGACAGAAGGTTATAGATCCAAAAGATCTAGATGGGTTGCAGACCGATATTGTGAATACCCTCTATCACCTGGAGATGTTTTTCCCACTATCTTTCTTTGATATAATGGTTCATCTCCCTGTTCATTTGGTGAAGCAAACAAAACTATGTGGTCCGGCTTTTCTAAGGGAAATGTGGCCGTTTGAAAGGTACATGGGAGTTCTGAAGTCGTACGTTCGTAACAGAGCTAAACCCGAGGGGAGCATCATTGAAAGTTACACGACTGAGGAGGCTATTGAGTTCTGCGTCAATTACATGTCCGATGACAATCCTATCGGAGTTCCTGTGTCTCGACACGAAGGAAGGTTGTCAGGTGTTGGCACAATCGGAAGGAAAAGAATTAGGCCCGATCAAGCGTCCTACGCGCAGACTCATTACGCTGTGCTCCAACATATGGCAGAAGTTGGCCTATACTTTGAGGAGCACTTAACGAAAATCCGAGATGAGAACTTGGGGTGATCTGATGCATGGATTAACAGAGAACATAATTCTCGGTTCAACGAATGGTTCAAGAATCGTGTGACAATGTCCACGGATGTCCCAAATGAGACAGTACAGTCGTTGGGGATGGGACCGTCTTGAACCGTAGACACATGGCAAGGATACGATATAAATGGATACACATTTTACACCGTCAAACAAGATGACAAAAGCACAGTGCAAAACAGCGGCATCCGTATAGATGCATTCTAGGACCAAGTTGGGTCAAACACATACTACGGCCGCATTGAGGAGATCTAGGAGCTAAACTACGTCAAGTTCAAGGTTTCTTTGTTCCGCTGCCGTTGGGTGAATCTACGCACTGGTGTCAAAGCTGACAAGGAAGGTTTCACTTTAGTAGATCTATCAAGGGAGGGATACGCCGATGAACCATTTGTACTTGCGAAACAGGTCGAGCAGATATTCTACATAAAAGACCCTTCAAATAAGAAGATGCACATCGCGAGGGATGGAAAGCGCCGAATTGTAGGAGTTGACAACATCGTTGATGAAGAAGAATACAACCAGAATCTTCACGTAAGACCTCACATTGACCTTGACGATGATCCCCAAGAGCCTGTGTCATATGCTCGTTCAGATCATACGGAAGGCATAACCTTGTGACCAATATGATGCATTTGTACTTATCTATTGTAATGAATGAAGTATTTTGTTATATTACAAAGACTTGATATGTGCAGCCATTTATATGGCTAATTTTGTTTTAATACAAATGTTGTTCAAATATGTCATACATTGAAATTGGAAATGTTGTGTAGTCATTTAAATATGTTGTGTAGTCATTTATATGGCTAATTTAAATGTTGTTTAAATTATTGTATAGCAGCTATGTATTTTGCATTCACAAATATAAAGACTTGATTGGAAAAATGGAAAAATAGTCATCGGTGTCGGGCCACCGTTTAAGGCCGACAGAGATTAATCTATCTCAATCGGGCATTGCCTTAGGGCCCGTCACAGATGAGTCATCGGTGACGGGCTCCATACGAATGCCCGATTGAGATGACATTCAGGCCCGTCACGGATGACTCATCTGTGATGGGCCCTAAGATAATGCCCGATAGGGATAGATTAATCTCTATCGGGCTTAAACTAAGGCCCGTCACTGATGATAAAGTCTTTATATTTGTTGGTGCAAAATATATAGCTGCTATATAATAATTCATTTTATTAGTCATAATACATTTTCGGATAGTAAATGATTTCAAATGGAAATATAGTCAACAACAAAGTTGTAGAGCCTTTCAAGATGTATAAGTTTTATTTTGGTCATTTTTCTATATAACTTTTTTCCCAACAGTTTTTAATTGAATTTGAATATATGACAAATCTAAACAGCATTTGTAAATACTAAATGATTTCAAATGGAAATATGGTCACAACAAAGTTGATCCTCTCATCATGATGTACAACTTTTATTTTGGTAATTTTTCTATATAACTTTGTTCCCAACAGCCTGAAATTGAATTTGAATATATGACAAATTTGAACAACATTTGTAAGTACTAAATGATTTCAAATGGAAAATCCATAAACAGCAAAGTTGTACAACTTATCAAGATCTACGACTTTTATTTTGGTCACTTCTTTATCCGACAAAATGATAGTTATATTATTCACAAAAATGATATTTCTCTCATCTGGTTTATAAACATCAACACAGATATGTTAATTTTGTAAACATTGGTACTATCACTTTTGTCGGATGAAAAAGTGACCAAAATAAAAGTTGTAGATCTTGATAAATTGAACAACTTTGCTGTTTATGGCTTTTCCATTTGAAATCATTTAGTACTTACAAATGTTGTTCAAATTTGTCATATATTCAAATTCATTTTCAGGCTGTTGGGAACAAAGTTATATAGAAAAATGACCAAAATAAAAGTTGTACATCTTGATGAGAGGATCAACTTTGGTGTTGTTGACTTTTTCATTTGAAATCATTTACTATTTACAAATGCTATTTAAATTTGTCTTATTGTCAAAATCAATTTCAAGCTATTGGGAACAAATTTATATAGACAAAAGACCAAAATAAAAGTTGTAGATCTTGATAACCTCTACAATTTTGTTGTTGACCATATTTCGATTTGAAATCATTTACTATCCAAAAATATATTATGACTAATAAAATGAATTATTATATAGCAGCTATATATTTTGCACTAACAAATATAAAGACTTTATGGAAAAAATGGAAAAATAGTCATCAGTAACGGGCCTTAGTTTAAGCCCGATAGAGATTAATCTATCCCTATCGGGCATTATCTTAGGGCCCGTCACAGATGAGTCATCCGTGACGGGCCTGAATGTCATCTCAATTGGGCATTCGTATGGAGCCCGTCTCCGATGACTCATCTGTGACGGGCCCTAAGGCAATGCCCGATTGAGATGACTCATCACTCTACTATAACTAGGGTTTCTCAGATCGGATCCAAATTTTTTCTAAGTCCCGCTACAATTTCCCGCCTCCATAGAACCCTAGCGCCGCTGTCGTCCTCCCTCGCCGAGCCCGCCGCCATCGCCACCAAGCCCGCTGCCTCCACCGACCCCGGCGACGCCCTCCACCGAGCCCGGCGCCGCCGCCACCGGGCCCGCCGCCTCCACCGACCCCGAGGCCGAGGCCGCCGCCTCCCTCGCTGAGCCCGAGGCCGCCGCCTCCACCGAGCCCGGCGCCGCCGCCAACGACCCCGGCGACGCCCTCCACCGAGCCCGCCGCCTCCTCACCAACGCACGTCACCGACCCCCACCGAGCCCGGCGACGTCCTTCCTCGTCGTCATCGTTTCCTCCTCTCCGACGCCCGACGCAGACCCGTCCGACCGGCGTCTCCACCGACCAGCAACGCCCTCCACCGACCTCCGCGACGCCCTCCACCGAGCCCGCTGCCGCCACCAACTCCTCTTTTGCCACCGTCATCCTCCCTCGCCAAGCCCGCCGCCGCCACCACCGAGCCCGCCACCTCCACCAAGCCCGGCGCCGCCTCCAACGAGCGCGCCACTGAGCCAGACCGGCCATTCTCACCGTGCTAAGGTTAGTCCTCCATCGCGCCCACCATGTGGATGAATAGATGAATAGATGACTAGATGAATAGATGAATAGATGAAATGCATGTGGTCGGATGAATAGATGAAATGTGGTGAATGTATGATTTTAGGACTTGATGATATGTGGAATTATTAGGGTTATTAGGATTGTTGTGACTTAGAGAAATTTAGAAGGAGATGAGATGTGATATTAGGTTTCTTTATGTGAGATGTGCAATTTAATTTATTTATATGTGATATTGAATTCAGTTTATTAGATCTATGAGATGTGCAATTTAGTTTATTTATGTGACTAAGTGATTTTAGAAATTTGGATTCTAAGCCATTGAAGCACTGAATTGTGTATTTTCGTTATTTTGAACAAAAAAGTAGACGATATCTCAGCAAGGCGAACTAATGTCGACGACAACTAGTGGCTCCTCAAGGGCACGTACTCCTAGGACAGGGAACAAAATCCCTAAGGAACGGTTCGGCATAACAGCGGTGAACCAAGTAGGGTTGCCGACAGGACCAAGGAAAATTTTGAGCCGATTTAGGTCTATCTGCGGGGTCATAGTGAGACAGAAATTCAGTATTCTGCAGGATGACATCAAGTAAGTGCCGGCCGCAGAGAAGGATAGTGCTTGGCTAGCGTTCAAGGAGAGCTTCGATTATCCTGCAGAGCACGAGTCCCTTATCAGGCAGGCTGCTTTTAAGGTCATGGGCAATGCTTGGAAGAACTTCAAGAGTAAGCTAGTCGGCGAGTTCGTCTTCAACCCGGCGAATCCCGATCCAACAGAGAAATTTCCTTGGATCACGGAACAGGTCTGGGAGGAATTCCACGCGAAGAAGTCGACCCCTGATTCCAGAGCTAGAAGCGAGGCATATCGCTTGCTCCAGACCAAGAACCAGCATCCGCACCGGCTTGGCACCGCCGGATATGCCGGTAAGGAAGAGGAATGGCAGCAGAAGGATGAAGAAGCGGTGGAATCGAACACGCCGCGGGTGCTTGGCGATATCCCATACCCTCGGGCTAGGAACTGGTCCAGGGCCAAGTACCAGAAGAATGCTGATGGCACAATCTTCATGCACAATCTTCATGCCAAATCCAGAAGATCAACGAGTGTACGAAGCTATAGTAAGTGTCTAGTCAAAATAGATGTTCCCATTGTTTCCTATCATGCAGTTTATTTAACCCCACTAAATTGTAATGCAGAAGGAGTTGGTTGCCAAGCAACAAGCCTCGCAAGAGGCCTGCTCTCAGAGACGCGAGGACGACCTCCTCACGAAAGCGTTAGGCAACAAGGAATACCATGGATGGACACGGGGCGTTGGGTCTTCCGTTCCCTAGAAGTATGGATTTCCAGACTACGTGTGGCAGTACAAGAAGCGCACTTCCAACAAGACGGAGAAAGATGCACGCTTTGAAGCCAAGATCCGAGAGTCGATAAGAGCGGAGCTGACATCTGAATTCGACGAAAAGCTCGAGTCGATGAGGGCCAAGATTAGGCAAGAGATCAGAGAAGAGCAACAGAACCCACAGGCCGCCGCTGCTACTGCGCACGAAGAGTTAGGAAGTCCCACCCAAAAACGCAGCAGTTGCGCATCAACTGAGTTGGCGGAAAATCCAACATCGGTCGAGAGTGCTGTCGACCACATAACGGTAAAAGTTTCGTCCACAATGCATGAAAGACTTAACGAATCCATATGATATATAATATTCTAAAAAAATTGATGAATCTATTGCAGGAACCAACAAGCTGCACCCTCAAAGTTAGGGTGATGTCGACCTTCACGGTTCCAGCAGCCGAGGGACTTGCGTACAAGCCGACCCTAGAGACAAGAGTGCATGGAGCGCAACTTAGGGGCGACTGTGCAAAAGTTCAAGTCGACTCGGTGAAGCCCGAATATGAGCTGTTCCCACTGAAGTATCCACCGAACGACGAGGTCCTCTCACTAGGAAATGCCCATGGTACCTTTATCCAATGGCCCAAGGACCTCATTCAGATAAGGGTTACAGCGAGGCCAACCACTGCACCAGGCGGTCGTCCGCCAAAGAGACCTGCCTTCGCTCCTTCAGCCCCTCCTGCTCAAGATCGGCATGCACAATCTTACAATGTGCAGTTGCAGTACGACACGGATTTTGGGGAGGACCGAACGAAGGCCGACAGCAAGGCAATTCATGAACCCCCACCGATGAAGAAGAGCAGGAAGGCACACTCTTCCCCTCAGAGAATTACTCTCGATAAACCCGAAGCAAAGGGGAGAGGAAGGGGAGGAAAGGTGCAGGCCTCACTTCTAGCTCCAAGGAAGCTAGATCTGGGCAAGGGCCAGGAAGAGACTAAGGGCAAAGAGGTCAAGAAGAAATACGTCGCTCCAAAGGAGTTCCAACTAGGCATGCCATTGGTTGGAGATGACGTGCTTGCCGCAATGGGCACCGCTTGCAAGGACCTTCACGTATACTACATGGAGAAATCTAACGCCAGGAGGCCGAATAAAGCTACCGATATCCTTGGAGAGCACGATGGAAAGCCATTCCTTAGTCCAACAAATTATATCATGGTCGACTTCAAGGATCTATTTGACCTCTACAGGCTCCGTGCGATGGACACAAGCCTCCTTAAGTGCTACTCCTTGTAAGTATTGTCGCCCAACTCACCCTAGTAATAACAATCGGTTTAACTCGCTTACAAGATCATTTATCTTGTGTGTAGGTTAAGTTGGCAATGGTGTCAGAAGAATGCACCGGAAGTTGCCTTCCTTGATCCACAAGTGGTCACTGTCACAAATCTCTAGAATGAGCGTCAAGGAATGGTCAGCTACATCTACGACACGTTGTGGTCCCGCCGAGACAAGGAGTACATTATGTGCGCCTATAATCAATAGTAAGTGTGTTATCTAAATATACACAACAGCATGACACATTCCTTCAGTACTTAATTAACTTTCACTATATTAATGCCGCAGTGCCCATTGGATCCTTCTGGTCATAACACCTAAGTGGAGTACATGTCACTACCTGAACTCCAGAATTGATAAGAACGCATATGATTGGACCCCAATTCAACTAGCGATAGATGAAGCGTGGGACTAATATGTGCAAAGAGGAGGCCTCAGGAAGACAGGACATGACGCCCTCATCCACAAAAAAGACTTCCCGGTGAAGCAACAAATAGGTGACCAGTGCGGATTCCATGTGTGCCACAACATGCGCCTTCTGTACAGAGAAAAGGTGAAGACTTTGGCTGAGTTTGAGGTCGGTGGTCTCAATTGTCATAGACTAACTACATTTTAGTACTTATATATGATCGATCAACTAATCTCGAATCATGACAATGTAGGGCACAATAACCAAGTCTCTGCCTACCAGCTTTGAGGAGATTCGCGAAGAGATAGCCAGCTTCATCCTCCGTGAAATAGTTAACCCCAAAGAAATGTTTAGGCTTAAACTAAAATGATGAACAATGTTGAACTTTTATGTTTAGGCAATGATGAACACTAATTATGCAACTGTGATGATGTAACTGTGATGCTAATATTTATATATATATTTCATATGTTTATGTTAAGACTTGCTAAATAAATATTTGATCCAATTAACTCGGTTTTGCAGGTGAAATATGATAAATATTTGAATGGATGTGAAATATGTGAATGGATGTGAAATATGAGATGGCTGTGAATGTGTGGTTGTGTGAAATATATTGATGTCTGTGTATGTGAATGCATATGTATGAATGGGTGATGCTGGGGGGCTGGGGATATTGGATATCTGTGTTTGTTTCTGTCAATTTTGCAGCGGGCATGGCTAGCAAAGGCCTGAGGCTAGCAAAAAAACAAAATTTATTTTTTGTGGATTATAGTCATCTGTGACGGGCCATAAAATAATGCCCGATTGAGATGATGGTCATCTATGACGGGCCGTACTTAATGCCCGATTGAGATGACTGTCATCTGCGACGGGCTCTAGTTTAGACCCGATTGAGGTTAGTAGTCATCTGTGACGGGCTGTAGTTTATGCCCGATTGAGATGAGTATCATCTGTGACGTGCTCTAGTTTAGGCCTGATTGAGGTTAGTAGTCATCTGTGACGGGCGCTACTTGTGGCCCGATTGAGATAGGTCATCTGTGACGGGCTATAGTTTGACTGGTCGTCTGGGTCAAAGCTATCGGTGACGGGCTCTACTTAGGGCCCGATTGAGATAGATTCATCTGTGACGGCCGTTTGCCCGATTGAGATAACTCTTCACATCAGTGACTTCTAGACTGTGACGGATGCCATGTCCGATTGAGATGGGGCTTACCGCCCGATTGAGATGAGGGTATCCGTTCTAGCGTTTGGAACTCCACATCATGTTCTAATATTTTCATCTTTAGAGTTTAGATAAACAAATGAACACAAGTCTTAATGCCTCACCAAGTCCAAGAGCACCTAGCTGTTTCTGCTACACAAGCCTCGCTGCTACACAAGCTTGAGCATGCTTAGCATTATATATATCAAACATAATGAAGGCCTCACTGCAGCTGCAGTATTGTTGAGATGCCGTAGAGCACAATACTTTATAATTTCTAGAATTTTTCCTACTACAGATCTGCCATACTTTTGCCAAAGCAAGCATATAACGAATAAAAACAGGAAAGATAAGATGGTGTCGGGATTTCTCAAATCTCCCAACAGAACTTTTTTGCTTTGCCCATGTAATGTTTGAAACTGATTCCAGCGGAAAAAAACAACTATAAAAATACCCTCTCACCATCGCAATCTGCAATCATAGGTATTTGTTGTGACCTCAAAGATGAACATCTGCAAGGAAAAAAATAGCTAGCAACACAATCTTGTATAATTGGTCCTCGCAAAGAAAAATCTTGTATAATTGGTATGCAACAAAGGAGAACATGTCAAATCAAATGAATATACTTCTGTATATAACATGGACTCATGTTTATACCTGAATACTAACTAAATAATTAAATTCCAAATCACATTGATTTGTTGTGTGGGATAAATCAAGCAGCTCAGGGGATAGCAGTATCATCCATATATTCAGACCGGTCCTTGCATGAGGTTGGCACATGAAGAACATGTTGTACTGTTAAATTTATTTTGAAACATCCTAAGAATTGGCTCACCAACCTAAATTGGGTTAAAAGCATTGCCAATCTACCTAATCTAATATTTATCAGTTTCACAAGTTTAAGACAATTCATGCACTACAGTCAGTTAAACATTATTTAGGTCAGTTTTGTGGTAATAATCAAATGAAGAATAATATAATGTAGAATATTGGGATCATACACCAGGCTGTTAAGATGAACCGGGAAGAAACCTTTTCTCCTGCACTTGGATCTTTAATCATGTCCGGAGGTAAATCAATTCACACTTGCATTTATAATTTCTTTGAGAATTGTTCATGTTAATTCAAAGTGTGAAATATTACCCTAAACACAGTTCCTGTCATTGTGTACTTATTTTATTTTCTAATCAGAATGTAAAGTAGCTTTTTTCTGCAGGTCTCATGATTTTACTGCAAAATCAACTCACGGTAACATATTCACTAAGCATAATTTTGACGAACATCTACATGCGAAAAGGAACATAATAGTGTATTATATTTTACTAATAGAATCAATAGGAGGAATAAACATTTTGAGAGTTCCAAAACAACATATCTGGAATAGCACAGTCACAAATATCTCCCCTTAAACTCAGTTAGTGAAATATGAATAATCTGCATTACCCTTTTTTCGCTAGTCAGAATATTTCACAATTGCTCTACCATCCTCACTTTGTCTTGGCATTTTTTGACGCTATTCACAATTGATGCCATCCATATCAAGCTGAGCAGTACTGGTGAGGAAAAAAAAAGGGAAGGCCAATGAATGATATTGTATTTGAGTAAGCATTTCATCGAGCAACTTGTGTGCAAAACACACACAAAGACATGGAGAAGAAATTGGGAGGGTGCAGTGTTGAACCTGTCACTAATAAGTACTCTCTCCGTACTTGTAAAGGAAGTCGTTTTGGACAGCGACATGGTCTCTAAAACACAACTTTGACTTCTTGTTTCTATAAAAATATTTATTGTAAAGTAATATATGTATGCTTTTATGAAAGTATTTTTCAAGACAAATCTATTCATATAATTTTTACATTTTCAAACTCAACAATTTGAGAGTTATTTATAATTTATATTCCCAAGGTTTGACTTAAATATTGTCCTAAACGACTTCCTTTATGAGTATGGAGGGAGTAGTTGGTGGGGCAGGCACCTCCTCCTCGGTGGTTCAGTGGATGGGACCGCCTCCTCGCCAACAGGGAATGATTGGGTGATTGGTGGAGTGCGCTTGGCCAAATTCAGAAGTGTCATTAAGGTTTGACGGATCAGGCATCTAACAAAAACAAAATATAAATACAACAGACTCTTGTAAGTTCTAGGCAATTTAGTTCACAAATTAATAATGCCATTAATGCATTTAAAAACAGCAAGATGAGTCCATTTATAATAAGAACATAACAGATACGATCCCACAATCTATGCAATGGAATACATGTGAGCAAGGGAGTTTAGCAAGTAAAACTCACAAGGTCAGTTGTAACAGGATTCTTAAGGAATTTCTGCATGAGTTTCTGAATCTAGGTCTGTTGCATCCAAAGTTTCAACCAAGGTTAAAATAAAGAGAGATAAACTAATAGTAGTAAAGGAAAAAAAAAAGGAAAATATGAAGAGAATAGGACCAAAACTTACTGGTGCTGGGATTCCAAAAGCAAAAATCTTGCCTGTTCTTGTTTAGGTTAACTAACCATGCCATTTCCTTGCGGTGCTGGTTCAGTGACATCTCTCTGCACAGAGGAGCAAAATAGAAGCATAAGATTGTTAATGTAAAACCAGGCCATTGATTCGAACCACTAAATATATGCGAGTAAGTTATGAATGTTGGAAATATAGTCATATATTGGCATATTTTAATCCAAAATATTAATACAATAATTATGGCATGAACAATGTGGGGTGATCTAGTGATAAAATCAAATATAAACAGGAGCATGCTTAAGGTATAATAAGCATCATGAACATACAGTGAACGCAATAGAATTGCGACTAACACGACTAACAAAGATATCAAAAAATGAGTTAACAGTAGGCGAAAGATATACCCCGAGAATGTCCCTCCGCTGGTGAGGCAGAACTGCATCTGTTGATGTTGTCGTTCGCAGCGGCTCCGGCTCCCGCTCCCGGCGCGCCTCCATCTCCCGACGTGGCAGCAGCGGCAGCGGCGGCGGCGGCACCAAACATGGCGACGATGACGAAGAACAGAAGATGACGAGGAGCAGTCGTGCGGAAGCACTCCCCAAAAACCTGATCACCCGCCTACCTGGTGCAGATCTCAGTCGAAGGTGTGGTTCCGGAGGCCCTGCTCGTTCCGATCTCTCGTGCGCGCAAGCGATCAGAAGCGAGAAAGCAGAACAGAGGTAGCACAGGCGCGCGGAGGAGGAAGAACACCACAGATGGAAAGCAAGCGAGAGTGATCTGATCGGATAAGCGGTTTCCTTATAGCGCAGGAGTGATATCCGCCCGTTGCCGCAGTAACGACGTGATCAATTGGAATTGAATCGCGTGGTCGTTATGGAGACAATCGCTTGATTAGTCCGTTGCAAAAAGGATAGAGGCACGCAACGCACGCCTCGCCCTCGCCCCGGCCCCGGCCCGGCCGGCTCGGCGCGCGTGCGTGCACGTGTGGCTTTCCGATTCCCACCTCAACCGGTCAACAGGGAGCCTCCAATGACTCCCTATTTAAGTTGAGATACTCCTCGTTTAATTCCTGAGGTGGTATTATTATCCTTAATATTTATTATGGGCCTTTGAGATTTAATAGAATAAATCGGGCCTAGCCCAATTATTCTAACAATCCCCACCAAATTTCAAGGCTAATAAGAAATGTTCTCAAGGTTGTGCCTGTTTGATATACCAGTGTTTTGGTGGAGACTATTAAGTTGAACTTCCACCTAGGAAATGAGCTACATCAGACCACAACTGAACAATGGACTATGCCTTGAATTGTCAGTCTTGTGTGATCAGGTTTCACCCAAACCCTTGACCGGTACTGGGCTCCCATTCACATCCCCTCTGTTTAGAGCATATAAGTCAAACTCCAGGCCTTTTCATGAGTATCTAGAGATCGCCCAAATCTCATAGACTGTGACTAGCAGTCAAACTCATATAGGTCTGTTCTTTCTGAGATGTTCTGAAGGTCAACATCTCTACTTAGAAAAGCCACTCGGATCACATTAAAGTATGAGCCATCCTACCATGCAGAAAAGAAGAGAAGTACATCATGAAAATGAGCCCTTTTCAAGGGTCTCTTCTCTCAGCCACACAACAGTTTGTTTCGCTATCCAAATTCACGGGATCTCCGATCACAATGGACAGGTTTCCACTATTGTGCAACCTTAGGTGGGTATCAAGCCCATTTCCCTCGATGCACTGTCTATCACATTACGTGGTAGCCCCTTAGTAAACTGATCTGCCAGATTTTTAGCCGTTTGGACATAGTCCAATGCTATCACTCCGGAGTTTTTCTGCTTTCTGACAGATTTCAGTCTTCTCTTGATATGCCTAGATGACTTCATGTTGTCCTTTGAACTGTTTACTTTAATAATCACTGTTTGATTATCACAGTTCATTAGGATAGCTGGCACTGGTTTTTCAACCACCGGCAAATCCATCAGGAGTTCACGAAGCCACTCGGCCTCAACTGTCACAGTATCTAGTGCTGTAAGTTCTGCTTCCATTGTTGACCTCGTTAAGATGGTCTGCTTGCAAGACTTCTAGGAAACAGCGCCACCTCCAAGTGTGAACACATATCCACTTGTGGCTTTTATCTCATGAACATCAGATATCCAGTTTGAGTCACTATACCCTTCTAGTACTTTTGGGTACCCAGTATAGTGAATTCCATAGCTCATAGTGCCCTTTAGATAGCGCATTACTCTTTCCAGAGCCTACCAATGATCATCTCCCGGATTTGAGACAAACCGGCTCAGCTTGCTTACAGCAAATGAGATGTCAGGCCTCGTTGCACTAGCCAAGTACATCAATGAACCAATGATTTGAAAGTATCTCAGTTGATCCCTTGCTATTCTTCGGTTTTTCCTTAATAGCACGCTGGGATCATAAGGAGTAGGAGCTGGCTTGTAGTCACTATATCCAAAGCGACTCAAAACCTTGTCCACATAGTGGGATTGCACAAGTGTAATCCCACCCTCATCTCCTCTTAGTAGCTTAATGTTAAGAATAACATCAGCCTCTCCCAAATCCTTCATTTCAAAACTCTTGGACAGAAAGTCCTTGACCTCCTCAATCACATTGAGGCAGGTTCCAAAGATCAATATGTCATCGACATATAAGCACAAGATCACTCCTTCTCCCTCACCATAGCGATAGTACACACATTTGTCAGCTTCGTTCACAACAAAGCCAGCAGATGTAAGTGTGATGTCAAACTTCTTATGTCATTGCTTAAGTACTTGCTTAAGGCCATACAAGGATTTCAATAGTTTACACACCATTTCCTCCTGACCTTCTAGTACATACCCGTCTGGTTGATCTATATAGATCTCCTCCTCTAGCTCTCCGTTTAGGACAGCTGTCTTGACGTCCATCTAATGGACGAGAAGACCATGAGAGGCTGCCAGAGCAAGTAGTACTCGAATCGTGGTCAAGCGAGCAACTGGTGAGTATGTGTCGAAAAAATCCTCGCCTTCCTTTTGGGTATAACCCTTGGCCACAAGCCTTGTCTTGTACTTTTCAATTGTACCATCAGGCCTAAGCTTTTTCTTGAAAACCCATTTGCATCCTACAGGCTTGCACCCATATGGATGCTAAACGACTTCCCAAGTACCATTAGACATAATCGAGTCCATCTCACTTCGTACTGCTGTTGGCAACTTTTTGACAAGTTGACAAGCACGATCGCAGCACCTTAAGCCTTGCGGTGATCCTAGAGTAGCCAACCACCTCAGTCTAGCAAAGAGCTAAATCTAGATGGGTTTTGATAACTAAACCGGCTAGCGGAGCCGATTTCTAGATAACTACCCGTCTCGTGGGCAAAACAGAAGGTTTTCAGGATAAACCTACAAAGAGATGTCGCACTCTCGCAGCGGCGGCGGACGGTTTACGGCGCAAACCGACAAAGATGGACAAACTAAGAGAAAACTAAAAGAAATATGAAAAACGATTCGATTGATTGATTGTAGATTGGTTTTTTACAATGAACCGGCCATGTCCCTTATATAGGGGTTGGTCTTGCCCTCTACAGGCCCTCCTCCACGTCCAACTCGGGGTAGAAACTAAAGGAAACCCGAAACATGCCTTCCCGAGCAAGGAAACCTCGAAACCCGACGAAACACAGTCGGACTCGGACCTGCTGGTCAAACCGGCCGCACACCGCTGGTCTGACCGGCCCTCAACCGGCGGTCAAACCGCCCAACACACGGCAGTTAGACCGGCCCACTCGGAGGAAACCGGTAGACTTCCAAATTTTGGCAATCTTTCCTATTTTAATCCTAGGTGCTAAATTTGGGTGTAAACACATGCCCCCCTGCCTTTTTGATGAACAACGTGAATCTAAAAGCATAGAACATGTTTTGGTCTTAGGACGATAACCCAATTACCGGCCATAGTACCTCCTAAGCGTCTTGCCAAACACTCAGGAAGTATTTCTTCAAGTATTTCCCGTTGATTGCTCGCTGAAAACGCTCCCCCTGAAGTGTCTCCAAAAAATATGCATTTCCTCGAACAATGCCACATACTTGATAAGGACCCTCCCAACTAGGAGACCACTTACCGAACTCCTTGGATCGAGTACCCAAAGGCAAAATTGTCTTCCAAACTAAGTCTCTAACTTAAAACAACTTTGCTTTCACACCCTCTTGTTGTACGCCTTGGCCACCCTCTTCTTCTCTTTCTCTATCTCTTCCAATGCCTTCAAGCGCTTGTCGATGACTTCATCAAGGTTGTCTCCCATCAACGTCTTGTAATCTTCACTTGACAAATCATCTTGCTTGATATAACGAAGAAAACCAAGATTTACCTCTACCGGTAAAACGGCTTTTTGACCATAAACCAACTCAAAAGGAGTGACTTTAGTGGCACCATGCTTAGATATCCTATGTGCCCACAATGCTTCAGAAAGCACCTCATGCCACCTCTTTGGGTATTCCTCAATCTTCTTTTTCACTAACTTCAACAATGTCTTATTACTCGACTCGGCTTGTCCATTAGCCTAAGCGTAGTAAGGAGAAGAACTCAACAATTTAATACCATAAGATTCAGCAAAATTCTTCACTTCCATAGACATAAAAGAAGCACCTTGATCCGTAGTTAATGTTTATGGAATACCGAATCTATGGATAATATGCTTCATAATAAAGTCAATTACCTCCGTATGAGTCATATTCTTCAACGGCACGGCTTCGGCCCACTTAGTGAAGTAATCCGTAGCAACTAGCACGAACCTATGCCCCTTTGATGACGAAGGATAAAGTTGACCAATGAAATCCAAAGCCCATCCTCGGAACGGCCATGGGGTTCAACACGGCGGTGGGCGCCAATTGAACATTGCCGAACCGTTGACAAGCTTTGCATCCTCTATAATATTTGAAGCAATCATCAATCATCCTCGGCCAATAAAACCCCGCTCTCCTAAGCAACCAATTCATCTTGTGGGCCGATTGATGAGTTCCACAAATTCCCTCATGTACCTCTCCCATAGCCACTTTAGATTGATCTTCGTCTAAGCACTTCAACAAGACACCATCTATATTTCGGCGATACAAATCTCCATCAAGCAAGGTGTATTTGAATGCTTGCCGCCGAATTTTCCGATCAACCTTAAGTGTGGGATCTTTCAAATATCGAATCAAAGGAATTCTTCAGTCCTCTTCTATCTCCTGGGCACAAACATCCGAATTCACAATTAATTCGGCTTCCAAATTTATTGAAACATGCCCCCCAGCGCTCTGCCCAGAACCAGTCAGACGGGCCATACAGGGCCGGTCAGACCGCTCGGGGTCGCCGGTTAGACCAGCGGCATGTGGCCGGTCAGACTGCCCCTGGTCACCGGTCAGACCGGCCACGCAATGCCGGTCAGACCGCCCCTGGTCCCCAGTCTTGCCAATTTCGCACAAAGGTTTAAAATCAAGCACCGGCTATTCCAATACCAGAAATAATCCCTTCTTCACATTATAGCCAGATGCTTGTTGTGCCAAGTCATTTGCTCTAGAATTATCACGCCTAGCAATATGTCTAATAGCAAAATTATCAAAATTGGCAATAATATCCAAACACGAATCGAGGTACCTATTTAGTGATCCGTCCAAGCATTTGTAGACTCCGGCGACTTGTTGCACCACTAATTCCGAATCACCAAAAGCTTCCACGTACTTAGCTCCAACCATCTCCATAACTTGTAAGCCGAATAATAAAGCATTGTATTCGGCTTGATTGATTGTACAATAATACTCCAAACGGACCGATGCTTCATAACACATGCCATTAGGTGAAAACAAAACTACCCCTATGCCTTGACCTTCTTTGCAAGAAGAACCATCAAAATAAATCTTCCAAGGTATAACTTCAACTAAGCAAACCTCTCCCTCATAAGCAATATCTACATGATGGTCCACTATAAAATCACATACAATTTGGCCTTTTATAGATTTCAACAGTTCATAAGCCAAATCATATTCTATCAAAGCATATGCCCACTTGCCAATTCTCCCACTTAGAATTGGCCTTTGCAACATGTCTTTAATAACATCGGCTTGACAAGCAACTATGCATGTACTAGATAACAAATAATGCCTCAATTTGGTACAAGCATAGTATAAGCATAGACAAAGTCTCTCTATAAAAACATACCTCGTTTCGGCATCCAAAAGACGGCGGCTCAAATATGTAATGATATATTCCTTACCATCTTCCTCTTGCGTTAAAACGGCACCAATGACTTTGTCTTCCGAGCCAATATATAACCGAAAAGGCTTTCTGGCTTTAGGCGCTCGCACAACGGGTGGAGTAGACAAATATCTCTTCAACTCTTCAAACGCCTCTTATTGTTTTGCCCCCCAAGTAAAATCGGCTTCTTTTTTCAAGCGAAGTATAGGAACAAAAGCATCGATTTTACCCGCTAGGTTAGAAATAAACCTTCTCAAATAATTCACCTTACCTAGCAACTTTTAGACCTCCTTCTTGCATGTCGTCGCTTTGAAATCACGAATCTTTTCTATCTTCTTAGTTCTTAGGATCAATCTCAACTCCTCTCTCATGCACCATGAATCCTAAGAACTTCCCCGCCGACACACCAAAAGCACATTTAAGTGGGTTCATCTTTAAACCATACCGGCGCATCCTCTCAAAAGCTAACCTCAAATCGGCTATGTGTCCTTCCATACCATCCGATTTGACAACAATATCATCAATGTAGATCTCTAAGATAATACCTAGCAAATCATGAAAGATCAAATTCATTGCCCTTTGATATGTTGCACCGACATTCTTCAACCCAAAAGTCATGATAACCCACTCAAACAAACCAACAAATCCCGAGCACCTAAAAGCCGTTTTATACATATCCTCTTCCGCCATAAAGATTTGATTGTAGCCGGCATTACCATCTAGAAAGCTAATCACCTTATGACCTGTCACACCCCTAAAATATCTTAATTGTATAAATTATTGTTTAAATGGAATTATCAGAAAATGATTTTAAAAGCCTAGAAGAAAAGATCTAATTTTAAATAATAAATTCCAATATAAAATTGGGCCAGATAAAATTTTATTAAATACTTTGCTTAATTCTATAATTCCTAGATTTTTCTGGGATTTATTTGAGCTAAGGAAGTATTTTTAATAAATGAAATTGCATTTCATGAATTATGGAAATTGAAAAAAATTTTAAAAATTCTTTCTTTTGGCTTTGGGCCGAAAGTCGGCCTAAAACCCTTTCTCTCTCCTCCCCGGCCCAAGTCAGCCCAGTCGGCCCGCAGCCGAGCCGCCCGCGCGCGCAGTCGCCGCCTCTCTCTCTCTCCCGCTCGCTGACAGGTGGGGCCCGCCTGTCGGAGTCGTCGTCTTCGTCGCGCCGCTGCCGCCCGAAACCCTAGCCGCCGCCGCCCTTCCAATTCGGCTGCGTCTTTCCCGATCCGGTGGAATCATTAGGGGGGAAATGATCTCTAGGATTTCCTCTACCTTTTTCGTTTTGGAATCGTCGTCTATCTCGGTTTGGAAATCGCGGATTCGAGCTCGGATCGGAATCGGTTTTCTCTCTGTCGAACCATAGCTTTCCTTCGCCGTCGCCGGGCCGCCGTGGGCCTTCGCCGCCGCCTTTAGCCCCTTTAAAAGGATCCCCGAGCTCCCCGCTATCCGCCGCCGCCCTCGCCTTCGCCTCTCGTCGTCGGTAGAGCCCTAGCGCCATAAGTCCGTGCACCGCCATCGCCGCCGTTCGTCCAGCCGTGCGCCGCCGTCGCTCCGGTCGTCATCGTCGCTCGGGAAGGCCGTCGCCGTGGTCGCCAGGTCGTCGCCGTCCTCGTCCCGTCCTCCGTTTCCGCCGAGGGTCGCCGGAGCACAGCTGCCGTCGTCAAGCCGAAGGTTGCCGCCGCTTCTTCCTCGTCGTCGCCGCCGTCCGGTCGTCGTCCGCCGTCGTTTTGGTCATCAGTGAGTTTGCCGCGATGCCCGCATCCCGTTGGTGTCCTCCGTTTGCGCCGCCGCACCGTCGTTTGCCGGCGAGCATGCGCGCCCGATCCGTAGACCGTCGCCGTGCACCCGGTCCACCGTGAACCCGAGCCCCGCTGACGCAATAATTCATTTTTTCTTTTCAAAAATAATTCATTATTGCGTCATAATTCAATTAAAATTTATATAAATGATTTAATCCGATTTAATCTTTAAAAATTCATAACTAATTCATCGTAGCTCGGATTTAGTTGGTTCAAGTCTCTAAATTTTTCTAAAATTGAGATCTACTTGTTAAAAATATCCATATGTACTGTTCATGCTTTCTTATGTGCTGTTTTGGTGATTTTGCTCTTTTCTGTTTAGATTCCGACGTTTTCGGAGAGTCCGTTTTCGCAGGAGAAGATTTAGAAGAGTTCCAAGGCCAGCAAGGCAAGTCACACAGATCCTAATCAATCCTTTGAGCATGTTGATCCCGTTTAAAGCTATTGTTTCTATTCAACTATTGCATTTATTTTCGAATGTCATTGGGTGGAATTAACCTATTGTTTGTTATAGCCCTTTTGTTCTTGATTACCTTATTCCTTGATACCTTGGCTTATAGTAACTTGACTAGTTGTGCTTTATATTGGTTCAACTAGATATTAGATGTAATTGCTTAGCCATGCTTAGAAACCTTAGCACACTAATGGGATAATTCATAATTCACTATTACTTAATGATGGCTTAATGATAGTTCACGATGGTCAATCGTGGTTGGTTAACTAATTAATTTGCCAACTAAAATCTGATAATGGTGGGTTGTGAGTACATGGTTTTGATATTCGTGCTCATGACAGTTAAGGACCGGTTCACGAGTTTCGGTTGTGAAACATTAACCGTGCCAACCACAAGCCAGCGTGGGCAACGGCTTTATCTTTTGTATAGCATGGTTCATTACGGAGCACCAGACTGAGAAGTGGCGGAGATAAGCCCACGGGGGTCGCTGGGGAGTCCATGCCTTGTTTATAAGGGGTGATTATGATCCAGGAATGGTGCGCTGTGGTGGATTGTGTTGTGCGAGGGGTACTGTCACAGCTCCTTTCCGAGGTACCGTGGTGGTATCAAGGCACATGGTGACATGTTGTGGGGCTGTGTCTTGTGGGTACAATGGTACACCTCTGGCCAGAGTAAAACTATTCGAATAGCCATGCCCGCGGTTATGGGCGGGTTTAACAATGTCTTTCGTGATTAGTCTCACACTTCACACCATAATGAAAGATGCTATAACTGGTAATAATTTGATTAGCTCCTGGTTTGGAATGGTATATTCCTGGTTTGGAGTTAGAACTGTGCAGCCGAGGTTTGGTTGTTCAGAATGGTTGGGCCTATACAACAGGGTATGTTGTATAGTGTTGGACTAATACTGTTCAATTAATACTCTACTGTTTTATTAAATTCTGAAATATTCATTAAATGCTATTTATGCAAAGAAGCCTATATTATGCCATCTTTGGTTATCCCGTGCACTTGCATATTTGCTGCGTGGCTTGCTGAGTATGTCAAATACTCACCTTGCAATCATTCATCAGAGGAGGAGTTCTACAGCGATGCTGATGGGGTGGAAGAATAGGCGTAGCCCTGGTCAAGCTGCCTGTGGAGTGGTGTCGTCTGCGCTGTTTATCTTTATTTTCCGCTGCTTAGATCTTTATTGCTTGAGAGGAACTATCTACCTCTGTAATGACATTTTATTCGCTTATTAATTAGAGTAATAATTGTACTCTATTATCAATTTGTTATTGTGTGCCTCGGCTGATTCCTGGACGAGGGTTTACGCACATGTAAGCGTTTGGAATTTTGGATAGAAATTCCAGGCGTGACATGACCCGAGGCATCATTAATCATCATGTCGGCTATAGGCATAGGATACTCATCTTTAGGGGTGGCTTTATTTAAATCTCTAAAATCTATGCAAACTCTAATTTTACCACTCCCCTTCTTCTCCACCGGGACTATGCTAGAGACCCACTCCGCATAACCACATGGCCTAATAAACCCCGCCTTCAACAACCGATCAATCTCCTCTTTGACTCGGTCATATAGCAAAGGATTAAAACGACGAGGTGGTTGCTTATAAGGCCTAAAACCCGGTTTAATTGGAAACCGATGCTCAACAAGCTCACGGCTAAGACCCGGCATCTCATGATATTCCCCTGCAAAGCAATCAACATACTCTTTAAGTAGCTCGATTATTTTAACCTTATAATCGGCTCTCATATTTTTGTTTACAAAAGTTGGCCTTGGTTTAGTTCCATCACCTATGTCTACTTCTTCCAAAGTATCGGCCGATGTAAACCCTTTCCCAAGCTTCTCTACTTCATCAAAATCTTCAACAGTTTCACCAATATCGTTCTTTGTAGACCGATATTCTTGCACCCTCTTTTGTAACCACTCTAAATTAGCCTCCTTACTCATTATACAAATTTATATGGCTTAGCCGTGTTACACTAGCCGGCTTTACAGAGATAGGTACAAATTTGCCATCGGAGATATTAATAAAATCATAACTAGAAAGATCCCTCCCCGATAAGCATTGGATATTCCCATGACGCCACTCAAAAGTAGCATCGGCCATTGCAACCTCGGCCGATGTATCCGCTTGAACAATTTCAACATCATCGCCGTCCCATTGAATTAAACGTTGATGCAAGGTAGAAGGCACACAACAATTGGCATGGATCCAACAACGACCCAAAATAACATTGTAGTTACCTTGCACATCGACGATGAAGAAAGCAGTTGGTAGCGTCTTGTTTCGCACGGTGAGCTCCGCCGAAAAGATACCCTTCGCCTCCGTTGGTTCACCATTGAAGCCATTGAGAATCATATTAGTCTTCTTCAACTCATCATCCTCACGCCCCAACTTCTTGAATAATGAATACGGCATCAAGTTCACGGCGGCACCTCCATCCACTAGCATCCTAGAGACCGGCTTCCCATCAACATGGCCTTTGAGATAGAGAGGCTTCATGTGACGGTTTGACTCATCGGGCTTCTCAAAAACCGCATCTTTAGGACCTAATGAAAGTTGAGCAACCTCGGCTTCATCCATAGCACAAAACTCCATAGGCAACATACATACCATGTTGATATCCATGTCTTCTTTTGGAGATGATTCACCTTTATTAACCGATTGCACCTCCTTCTCCTCTACAACAACCGGTTTTTCCTTCTCTATGGATTTACGCCTCCATACCGGTGGTGGTCGCAACTCGTTGAACCTTTTATCTCTTTGCTCTTCGGCTTTTTTCTCTCTTATCTCTTGAGCCTGAAGACGTTGCAACCTTCTCTTTTGAGTAGCCGTCAAATCCTTAGGCATCCACCTAGGATTCGGCTCTGTTCCAGGAGGTAAATAATGTCCTCTATTGGCCTTGTTTGAAGACGATAAAGCCCTCACATCGCCCTTTGCAAACCTCCTATCAAACCGGCGCTAGAGCCCGGTCAGACCGGACGTAGACCACCGGTCAGACCGGCCAGATGCGCCAGTCAGACCGACATGTGGTGCGCGGTCAGACCGGCCTGAAGCGTTGGTCGAACCATCATCGGGTCGGCGGTCAGACCGGCCTGATGGCCCGGTTAGATCGGCCGCATGGCTGCAGTCAGATCGGCCAGAAGGCCTGGTCAGACAGGCCGACTGCGATGAGCTGGTACCGGCTTCGGATTTTTTGCTTGAAGACTCTCCAACTTCATCTCTAGAAGGTATTAGCACATCATGAGATCCCACTTTGTTGGTAATTACTTCCGAAGTCCTTGCCTCCACCTTGATGCGCTTTCCTTCCCTCTTTTCTTCATTAGCCCGATTTTTACCATAAAACCGGCCATTGTTTGGTGAAGACAAACGCTCATGAATTGGCCTCCTCGGTCCTCCCCACCCTTGGTTGAATTGCATTGGAGGCATATGATTGAACATTGGCGGCGTTGCCACCCATGGCATGTAATAAGGATAAGGATAACCCGGCGGCGGCATTGGATAAGAACCCCATGACATGTCTTGTGGATGATGATATGGAGGTGAATGCGACCATCTTGGTGAATGACCAAATCGCTCCCTAGGAGGTGATCTTAGTCTTTTACCTTTGTTGCGAATTTTCTCACCACCTTGCTTTTCGTATTTCTCCAAAAGCATATCAAAAGTCACCTTGGTCTTCCTAGGGGCTTTAGAAGTTGAAGCTTCACTCTCATTCTCTTTCCAAACACCAACCTCCGGCTTCTTTGGCACTATCATCTTAGGCCTTGGTTCGCCAATGATCACCCTTTTTCCCTTAGTAGATTCGGCTTGCTCCGGCCGAATCAACACCTTCTTATCATTGAAATTAATTGTATTCACCGGAAAAGGATCATGATCAAGCTTCATCTTGGAGCCATCGGTGAACTTCAATCGTCCTTCATCTATGGCCGATTGAACATGTCGTCGAAACACATTGCAATCATTAGTAGAATGAGAATGAGAATCATGCCATTTACAATATGCTCGACGTTTCAACTCTTCTTGAGATGGTATGACATGGCCCTTAGGTAATCTAATTTGTTTTTCTTGTAAAAGATAATCAAAGATTTTATCACACTTGGCCACATCAAAACTATATTTAACCTCACTTTGCCGATCTTTGCGAGGAGTCGGCATTAGGTTAGAGCAAACAAAAGGCTTGTTTTTGTTAGTCCATGACCACTCAACAACATATATATCATGATCACCCTCCTCTTCACTATCACTTGCCTCAAGATAATCAATCATAATAACATTACGGTTTTTGTCATATGGTCTAACAAGTTTTTTATTATCCTTAACCCGGCTTTCTTGAGCCAGAGCCCTTCTGTCATAGCCTGATTTCCATTTCAGGATTTATAAATTATTTAATAAATTATTAATAGAATTTATATTAAATGTTCATTAATTTACAAGTGAAGTTAAATGTGGGAAATAAAATTTCCTAAATATAAAGCATGGATGGATTTAATTTGTATTAAAGTCTCCATGATTAATTATACTCTCTGGAATTTTTCTCGGATTTTTTTTTCAGAGCTCAATTCCTAATTTCAACAATACAAAGAACAGTTCAGTAATTATTCACATATTAAATTAATCATGAAATGAGCTGGTTTCAATTTTGTTAAATACTTAGATTGTCCAAGTATGTTCAAGATTTTTCTTGGAATTATTTGAGCATTGGAAGTATTTTTAACAATTGAAAGATCATCTCATTGGTTAATTTATTTAGAAAAGCAATAAAATCTTCCTTCCTAGTCTTGGGCCGAATTCAGCCCATTCCCTCCCCTTCTCTCTCCTGTCCTCTCAGCCCAGCCGGAAGTCTGTTTTGCCTCCCTAGCGCTACAGTACATCTTCAACCTCCAGGCAGAGCCGAGCCAGCCGTCCCGTGCACTGCCGCCGCCTCCTCCTTCCAAATCCGACCTCCCCGTTGCTCTTTTTTCCAAATTAGTTGCGGGAATGGAATCCTCTCAATCTCTTCTTCCTTTTCCCCAAGAAATCCCCAAATGTTTCTATGGAAATTCTTTCCAATTTCGCGGTTCAATCTTTCCTTTTTCCGGCGAAAACCCTAGAATTTCCAGAGTTTTTCCCGTCGATGTGGGCTTGATCCCAAGCTCCCGTGCCTATATAAAGGACCCCCTAGTCGTCCTCTACCTATCCCCTCAAGTCCCGTCTTCCGCCGTCACCGGAATCGCTCTCCCCGCGCTCTCCTTTCTCTCTCCACCTCCGGCCGCCGCTCCAGCCGCCGTGCGCCGTCGACTAGGCCGTCGCCCTCCTGCGCCACCACCTCCATCGGCTTCGCAAGGTCGAGCTCTACCCCGTCCACTGGTTCCCCTCCGCCAAGTCTCGCTGGAAGTCGCTGTCACCGTGAAGGCCGAGTTTGCCGCCTCGATTTGATCTCCGGCCGAACCTCCTCACTGTTGCGGTCGTCGCCGGTTCACCCCGAGGCCGTCGTCGGCATCGCAGCGCCAAGCCGAAGGCCGTCCACCCCTGTTGCCGCCGCTCGTCGCCGGAAACCCGTCGCCGTTGTTGACCCGTACCTCACCGCCATCCCGATCTCGTCGCCGGCCATCTCCTTCGCCGTTCATCGCTGCGTAAGTGTTGGTAAGCTTTGCCATCGCCTCCTCTTTCTCCCGGTGCCCTCCGTTTGTATTATTGTGTCGTGGTTCGCCGGCAACCGCAGCTCCCTTGCCGTTCACCGGTGTAGGTATTTCCCTAGGACCTTAATCCAATCTAACCTAATCTGTTGTCTATCTAGCGTCGTCATCATCTCCGTGTGTTGCCGCCGGGTCGCTGTCGTCATCTCTCCCTCTCCAATCGCTTTGGTTCGGTGAGACTTCTATCTTTGTTCCCTCGGTTTAGGTTTTAATCTCTCGTTTGTGTCATCGAGTAGCCGCCGCTGTGCCGCCGTTGCTAACTGCCTAGTCGCAGCCGTGCTGCTGCTGCTCGTGCGTGCCAAGTCGCTGTCGTCCCGCTACCATAGCCACCATCTGCCGTCATTGTGTGTCGTCGATGCTGTGCCATCGCCCTAACCCTAGCCGCGTGTTTCCGCCGAGTCGCCGCCGCCTAGCCGAACCAAGTCGCCCTAATGCCACCGTGTCGCAGTTCTGTGCCGCTTTAACCTAGCCGCCGCTTTAGCCGTTGCTCGGTAGCCAAGTTGTCTAGCTGTAGGTGCATCCCTTAATTCCTACCGGCCTATCGTTTGCCGTACCGGGGCTTTACCGTGAATCGTGTTTAGCTCACCGGTTTAGTCGCAGCCGTTGTTAAGTCGTTCGCTCATTCGTTCGAACGAGGTGTTCCCCGTGCTTCGTTCGTTCGTCCGTGTTGAGTCATCCTTTAGTTTAGAGCCGTTCAGAGCCGCCGGTTTTGGTTGATCATTTGGGTGATTCCATGTCACGTAGAATTGACTCGTTGAGTTGGTATCTTGTGAGGCCCGCTTGCCAGATTAATCTAATCCGTTGAATCTTGGTCAACTCTATGTCGATTAATATCAGCTGTCCAAAATCGATATTAATCCGTTCCCTCTTTTCAGTGGCATATTATTTCTTTTAATATATGTCATCTACCAAATATAATCTAATCTTTTATCTCAGTTATAAATTATTTGTAAATTGTTTAATTAATTTGGAATAGTCTTTTTCTTTAATAGGATTAATTGGAATTAAATCTTGTAAAATTCGTAACTGATTCATATGAAATCGGAATGAGGCCGTTGAAGCCTCATAATTCATCTAAAATCATGATCTACATGTTTGTTTACTTTATATGTATTGTTTATTTGGTTTTTATTAGTCTTTTTCCTCGTTTTGCGTGTTAGCTTGTCGTTTCCGTCGTTTCGAAGGTTCATGAGTGCGTTGGAAGTACCCAAGAAGACTAATTGAAGACCGATTATTACAAGGCAAGTCACACAGATCCCAAACACAATTCCTTTGAGCATGTTGATCCTATATTTAAATTCTCTATTTATTTCAACTGTGTATTTATTTTCGAATGTCACCGAGTGGTGAGCCTTTCCCATTTAATTATGGCCGAAGATGACTTTATTTTCCTATGGGTTATAATTTAATTAGCTAGAACCTTATATATTGGTTTGGTTCAGCTAGATGCTTACAATAGATGCTTAGCCATACTTAGAAACAATAGCCCACTAATGGGATAAATCATGCTTCACTATCACTTATGGATATTTAATGGAAGCTCACGATGGTCAATCGTGATTGGTTAATTAATTACTTGCCAATTAAAACTTGATAGTGGTGGGTTGTGAGCACATGGTTTTGATGGTCGTGCTCATGACAATTAAGGACCGGTTCACGAGTTTCGGTTGTGAAACATTAACCGTGCCAACCACAAGCCAGCGTGGGCAACGGCTTTATCTTTTGTATAGCATGGTTCATTGCGGGGCACCAGACTGAGAAGTGGCGGAGATAAGCCCACGGGGGTCGCTGGGGAGTCCATGCCTTGTTTATAAGGGGGTGATTATGATCCAGGAACGGTGCACTGCATTGAGTTGTGTTGTGCGAATGGTACTGTCACGATTTCCCTCTTTGTAGTGCCATGGTGGTACTTCAGGGTATGGTAACATGTGTGGAATCGTGTCTTGTGGGTACAGTGGTACACCTCTGGCCAGAGTAAAACTATTCGAATAGCCGTGCCCGCGGTTATGGGCGGGTCTAACAATGTCTGTCGTGATTAGTCTCACACTTCTCACCATAATAAATGATGCTATAACTGGTAATAATTTGATTAGCTCCTGGTTTGGAATGGTACATTCCTGGTTTGGAGATAGATCTGTATAGCCGGGTATGGTTGTTCAGGATGGTTAGGCCTGTGCAGCATGGCTGTGCTGTTCAGTGTTTGATTTAAATTGATGATTAATTATTCTACTGTTTTATAATTCTCAAATGTTTGCTAAATGCTGCTTTTGCAAATGAGCCCTATATTATGCCATCCTTTGGCATCCTTGTGCACATACATACTTGCTGTGTGGCTTACTGAGTATGTCATATGCTCACCTTGCAATAATCAATCAAACCTCAGTTGAAGAAAAGTAGCGAAGGAGAAGACGTTTGGCTTATACCCAGTTGAGCTGCCTGTGGGAGTAGAGCCGGAGCTTCGCTAGACCGTTATTCCGCTGCTGTTTTTCTTTTCTTTTGTAAGTATTTTTACGTTATTATTATGATGAATCTGTATATTAAATTGTCGGTTTGTGTACCTCGGCTGATTCCTGGATGAGGATTTAATGCATAAATAAGTTCAGAAATTACTAGTGAATTTCTGGGCGTGACACCTTTGCATAAGCTGACTAACATCAAGAAATTGTTGGCCATCTAGTATTTCTCTAAGAGGAGCAATTAAACCATTAAAAGCAAGACCAGCCAAATCTCTATCAGTAATATTCAAGCTATAACATCAGTTTCTAACATCCCTAAATCTCTTAATATAATCAATGACAAGCTCATTATATTTTTGCTTAACCAATGTTAAATCACATAACCTAAGCTCAGTTTCTCCAGTATAGAAATAATCATGAAATTTTTCTTCTAATTGAGCCCAAATATGAATAGAATTTACCGGTAAAGAAGTAAACCATGTAAAAGCAGTACCGGACAAAGATAAAGAAAACAAGCGCAATTTAAAAGTATCACTATTAGCCTCACCACATTGTGCTAAAAATGACCTACATGCTCCCATGTGGTCCTACCATCTTCACCACTAAACTTGGTAAATTCAGTAACTCTATGATTACGAGGAAACGGCATATTATCATAATAATCAGGATACCATTTTTTGTAAACCCTAGCACGATTCCTAGTTTCAATCCCGAATTTATCCCTAATAATCTCACTAATTATATCCTCCGTATTATCAGGGCTATGTTGATTTGGCGGTGGATTTGGTGGCCTAATAGGTTGTGTTTGTAGCGCAATATGATTATATTGGCCTTGTCTAGTATCGGGAGGATACCCCCTAGCAACATCATTATAAGCATTAGGAACATGCGGGGGAACTTGGGGACTATTCGCAGCAGTAGATACAGGAGGATCAAATATTCTAAGATGATACAAATAACTAGCATTAGTCATCGGATCTATCCCCTGTATCGGTATAATCGCGCCAGTCTGACCGGCCCAAGGCCCGGTCTGACCGGCATCCAGAGGCGCGGTCGGACCGGCCTGAGTCCCGGTCTAACCGCCAGGATAATACCCGGTCGGACCGGCCGTGTGGCCGGTCGGACCGACAGCGAAGTCGCGGTCTGACCGGCCATCAGGCCCGGTCAGACCGGCCGTGTGCGCCGCTCCATCGGTTCCGCTACCCGTTTGATCTATAGGAGATTGGTTAGCAGTGGTAGAGGCTTTATCTTTTGACATGTAATCGGCCATAAGAGGGCCGAATTTAAATCTTAAAAACTCATCAAATTTACCCTCAAAAGTTGCATCTAACTTATCTTTAAAAACAGTTTAATTGAAATAACTGTTGTCAGAAATCTTACAGAGCTTATGAGCAAAACTTAGCATGTATTGCCACTGGGTTAATGATTTCAGATGCTAACTGGATATAGAAGCATTTTGCATTTACCCTTCTTGTTGAGAATGAGACTAATATATTTGAAATTCAGCCTTTCAGATATTCTCGTGAATTATGATAACTGTGCTTGGAATGGCATATTCGTTTTATAGTGCTAATATTACAACTTATATCCATTATTATCTATCACTGCTTGTGTGTCAGCTTGCTTGCAAGACTAAAGAGGTATGGTGCTGCTGGTGTTTTGTTATATGGACTACTAAATACCGTCTATTATGTCATGACATTCTTATTAGTTTGGTAAGTAAGACAATGGTTGGTACTGTGATAGACCATTAATTTTTGTCTTGGTGTTACAGATCTGGAACCTTTAGCTCTGTGAGAATGTTGGTCATGAGAAAGACGGTTTAGTTGGTAGCTTGATGCATTTCCACAGGGTCAAACAACTGCACATTTATTCGGGCCATCGGATTGAGAAGAGAATAACTGAATGACTTACTTTTCAGGTTTTATTTTTCTCCGGCTCCTGTTAAGATGGGTTATGCTGCGTCAGTAGATTGCTGATACCAACCCCCATTCCGCACACGCATGCATGCAAGCAGGTGCACACAGGGTTTTATGATTATAGTTAGTTCTTTTTGTTACTAAAAGCAGATTCCTGAAGTTGATGGCAATGGTATGGGCTGGCAATCAAGTTACTAAAATTCTTCGAGCAGGAGCGTGAGTTTACTTTCATAGGCCAACGGATCTAGGATCCCTTTTGCGACTTGTGACCGACGCTTTGGCATCATCGAGGTCATTGTCACTGTCGCTGTCGCCACAGTGGTCTAGGTCATTGCTGTTGCAGTCCTTTTCTTCCATGCCGATGGCTGCAGCCGGCTTCTCCAACAGCATCTATTTGCATGGTTTACCACTGGGACTCTGGCTTTGTATGTATATGTTGGCTTTGTATGTATATGTTGTTATTCAATAAGTCAACTTGCTTGTGTCAGATTGCACAAATAGATTTTTTTGACTTGTGTTATCCGTTGGATGAGAATCTGAGATTGAGTTACATTTATAGAAAAGTCCCTCTCATTTTCATGTTTGTAATCAGGCTTCTCGCTCTCCGATCCCCTGACGAGGCGACGACGCGGCAGAGCTCTCATGAATCTGTTAGGTGATCGAAGCAGGGTTCGTCAGGCCGCGATGGAGGGTGAGATTTCGTGCGGATCGCATGCCGGAGACGGAGGCTACAACCGCTTGGTCGTTGTCGGGGATTGGAGATGCAGTTCTGAGAGGCTGCAGCGGCGGCGAGCTTTCTCTGAACTTTTCTCATCCTGATATCAGGTAAAATCAATCGAGGTAATCAAGAACCTCTTGAATTGTTTGCTTCAGATCAGTAGTGTGGTTTCTGACTTCTGATATGCAACGTGCAGGGATTGATGCATCTTAGTATACTCATATTTTGTGGTGTTCATATCTCCTGATCATTCATGATGATTCTGCCCTGGTAAATCTGGAGGATTTTTGACGCCATTGCCATCTGATCTGAGTGATCAGAGCTTTATGAAGTATTTGGAGCAGAAAATGCAGAATCAAATTGTAAAAGGATATCAAGGCATAATGCGACATGGAAGAATCTGAAGTCTGAACTTGCCTGATTGCATACAGGTTCGGTGACAATGCCCAACATCTCTGATTGTCAATCAATGGTTCAAGGCACGATCAAAGGCTACACTAACAAGAATCCAAGCATGATCGCGATAGCGGGTTCGTGGCATCCACCAGGGAAAAATAGCAAAAAAAAGAGAGGTTCCTACATGGATGAACATACTGACAGCAGACATCAAATATCCTCATCCTCCTGTCAGATGGTTAATGCTCTACTACAGCCATATCTCTTGTGAGTCGAGCATCTATGAGTGACAGGCAAATCTGGAGAAGCACTCGCAGAAGCATAAGAGGTTGTTGCTTCTAACATGCTGCAGCTTCCACGAGAAGGCCGAGTCGACCTCGATCATGATTCATGATACCGGATCTGCATGTTCCGGTGCTGTGGTCTTGGCCAGTGATTGTTGCGATGTTCGAGAACCCGCAGGCGACATCGTCTTGATCGTTCTTCTGATAGTAGTCGTTGATGTAGTAGCTGCTGAATCGGTACGAGATGTTGCTTCTGGTGTCCACTCCCCCACAAGATGTCTTGTCACTAAGGCTGGAGCTACGTTATTATACTATATTTACTATGATATCTGCCAGTGTGTTCTTTCTACCGCATGCTTATTAAATCTTCTTAATTACAGTCTGCTACGCATGATACTTTTCAAGCAAACTCTGTACATGCGGCGCGACATTGGCGCGCCCAGTCCTCTAGTTGAGTCAATATATGACTACCAAGAGGAGACGTTGCTGCTGCTGTTGTTAAGTACTACTATAATGGTTAGGCACGTGATCAATCCTGGTAGGATTCAATCCTGGCTGGATCAGTGACTACTGGAATGGATCAGTGACTCCACCTGGATCCATTCAATCCTGGCCTGGATCAATTCCAGGCCTGGATCAGTGCCTGACCTGCCGAACAAGGCCTTAGGGGGAAGAAGGGACGGACGCTGGGCCGTGCCACGTCGGATTTTTGCTACAGTCCTACAGTGCCGGGGCTATTTTTTTCGAAAAAACCCTCCCGTTTGTTCGTAATTCTAAGTAGCTCCCTCCCGAACAGTACCTCTGAGGCAATATTTTAATTTTAGGCCCTTATAAAAGGAGAATATTCCATTCAAAGGATGGAAAAACAGACTGCGCTGTAAAACTTGAAAACTATAGGGTCTTTTTTGCAATACGACGTCCACTAACCCACACCCCCAACCCGCCGTCGCCGCCCGCTCCTCCTTCTCCCTCACGTCTCTCCCTCCCACTCTCCCGCCGCTCCGCCGCGTCCACCGCAGCCGCCGCCGCCGCCGCCGCCGCCGCGTCGCTGTCTCCGAGCGCCGTCGCCGTCGGCGAGGCGAGCAGCCATCTCCGCCTCGGCCCCCACCGTGGCCGAGCGCCGCCTCCGGCCGCCGGCGTCCGGATCTGGACTTCATGTGGTCGGAGGACGTCGATCTGACCGCCAGATGTGACGAGGAGCTCGGCGGCGCCACACGGAGCTCAACCTCGGCGGATCGGGCGACGGCGTCGGCCTCGGCGGTGAAAAGTTTCTGTTGTTGCTGCCGCCGTCGGGCAGTCAAGGTTTTTCCGGCCGGTAGAGGTGAAAGAACTCCTTGTGTTGGTTTAGGGCTAGATCTGAATGGAAAAATGTCTCCTTGTTGATGGCTCCTTCTCCCTCTTCCTCCAGCGCAACCGCCATGCTGGCGCCCTTCTCTCGGCGATACAAGTGTGGTACGACGACGATCGTCGGCGAGAGAGGTATGAAAGTTCAGCTGTACCATTGGTTGTTTGACGGATTTGGGAGGAGGGAGCTCAGATCTGTGGATGCTAGAGGGTGGGGGTTGGTCGGGTGGTATAGTATCCCATTAGAACATGCTTGTTGATTCATCGATGGTCTGAACTCCCAGGTGGGAAATTTTTGTCTACAAATTAATTTGGATTTGGATGCTCTACGCGGCCGGATCAGTGCGGTAGTCCGGTGGCGTTACGGTTGCTAGAGGTGTAAATCCTTGCTTGAATGGCTAGAGAAACGCAGATGCACCTTTGCTGCATGTTTCTTCCATTTTTCATGTCTTCTTTTTGCAGCTGTTGCTGTTTAGGGTCAACTTGGAGGAAGTGTCTGTGCGGTGATTCATCACAGTTGCAGCGGTGGCCTCCTCGACCTGCAGCATATGTGCATGATCGATGCGTGGCAGGAGCCGAAAAGGATCATCCATTGTCCGAGTGTGCTCTATGCGGCTGGTAAGCAATCAAACAATTATGTTTCACTGTTAAAGTTTGGCTGTAATATTCGATTAAAAATGTCTTTGATAATTTTACCTCCAAGGATTGTTTTGCCTTTGATTTAAATTGTTTTCCCCCTGATGGCTGATGCAGTTATGCAGTATGGAAAAGAATCTACCATGTGCTATGGCAAGGAAGCCTTTTGTAGTCAGCTCTCTAGAGTTGCTTATGCTTCTGCAGTGAGCACCCAGCAATATGGTTAGCTACATTTTTCTTGGCTTAATGGTTCGGTATGAATACATGTAATCTTGGCCAAATGGCTAATATTGGCTAATATTTAGAACACCACATAGCTGGTTGCCTGAAAGGCCATTCTTAAGGTTTGGTTATAACCAACTTTTACATGCAATTCAATCAATGAAATTTGGCAAAAACACAATTGGAAGTGAAATTCTAGAATTAATATAGCACCTTAAAGCTTCATCTAAGCAATAGTAACAGGGCACTATTAGTTTTCTATCTTGAAATATGCCAGAATCTTACTATCTTTAGCTGCTATAGAAAGCTAAGTGGTCATATATATCGTTTAACCTGTGCTAGAGAGATGACATTGGGGTAATTCATTGTGCGCATAGGCCGCGGCTCACAGTTTTTTGTACCTATGTTGCAGCACCTTCTTGAATGGCCACTGTTTTCTGTATCTCCAACCACCTAGCCTAAATGTTAAGATCAGATTTCTTGTTATGGTTAACTATCCAGACAATTTACCATGGAATAGGCTGGAAAATCAACATAAATTCATACAAATCCCTTAATGTTGTATCTTGATGTGCAATCTTTTGAATCTAGGCTTAGATTTGCACAATTAAATTTATGATTTATATGCCTCCAAGTTCCATTACAGCCCTCTTTGTATAATATTATACTTCTTTCTTGACCAGGTTAAAGGAATTATCCAGGCAGATGGGATTTGGGGCCTTGCAGAAAGAGAACGAAGATCAAGTCAAATAAACGCCTATCTCACCAGGTACACTGTCGCCTCTTGCTCCATCCACCCCCAACGGCCCTTCTCACCTCATCGTTCCTCCTCCCTTCCCTTTCACCAGCATGCCAATCATGATCTCCCTAAACCTATCCATGATCAACCTCATCGATAGCCTAATAAGCTCTTAGATCTACCGTCAATAAACATGGATCTACCGATAGCAACATTCGTGCACACCAAAACATCATCCGCTAACAGAGTAGCATTTGATCTATTCTTTCAGTATAAGGGGTGCTATCGCGCCGCTGTCAACAGCCAACCCCTGCTAAATACAGGCTGCATAAATGCTAGATACCACACGGTTCAGGATAGCACAGCAGCACACCCACACCATCTAAATATTTTTTACTATATTTTTCATTTCCAAGCTTTGCCTTTCCAATCAAAGCAGCACTATCTTATCCAGGGCCAATCTCCTAATTGTTCCTATTAAATTACGGCTAAAAATCTTGCCATGTAACTGGTGTATAGTAGTAATCCACAGTACAGTATTACAACCCCTTTAGCACTGCATCTTACAGCTTACTTACAACGATCCATGAATTAATATACTTGCTTTACATAATCATTAGCACTGCAGATAAAATTTTACCATAATGATCTCCTTGCTTCTTTAAGGTATATAAAATCACCAACAATGCTTCTGCCTACCCTCTTCCCAGTCCCCTTCCACACAGATAGATCCAAGTACCTTTCATTTATATATTTGCTAGCTACATTGTGCTTTACATTTAGTCTTGTTTTTTCTCCTGCTTGAATGAAAGCGCATGAACACAGTAATTCCGCCACATGAAATTATCATTCTTACCAATTTTTCCCACGGGGAGCTGCAATTAACATTGTTCAGCATACCACCTCCAGAAAAGCTATTTCTTAACAAAGTAGCCAAAAAAATTTATTTCCCTGTTCAGGTTCATTCAACCAGCAGGCTTTTTATATTTTTAACTGGCAGATCATAAATATTAGAGTAAATCTCACAAAACTACATGTTTTATGGTTCAAGTTGCATAAAACAACACACATTTTGACACTTGACACTTAAGTACATATATTTTGGCAGTTTAGTTTCACAAAACCACACTATCGATGAATGGATTCACCCATAAGATGACGTGGTTGTTCCATCTAGGATGAGGACGTTGCATCCAATTAATTTCGTGCAATGGCTGGTAATAGGATGCCATGTCCTCGTCCTAGGTGAAACAACCACGTCATCTCGTGGGTGAATCCATTCATTGATAGTGTGGTTTTGTGAAACTACAGTACCAAAATATATGTACTCAAGTGCCAAGTGTCAAAGTGTGTGTGGTTTTCTTCAACTTAGACCACAAAATGTGTAGTTTTGTGAAATTTACTCTAAATATTATTATTCTGTTTTAGCACATACCCTTACACATTCATCTGTATCAAATGCTTATTGACCTTCTCCCGCAAGGATATACCTTTTTTGTTAATAGCAACAAAACCAAAATTTCTATTAGCAGCAAAAATCTACACTCCTATACTACCCATGGCCATCAGCATACATACACTTTGCTGTTTAATAATATCGTTCCCTCTTTTCACACAGATTATATGAGCTTGTAAACCTTTTTATATTCAGGCAATAAGCGCACGTTCAGGGATTTGTGCTTTTGTGCTTTTGTGCGAAGAATGTCAAAAGCACGTCTGACTTGAAAACCTACATGGAATACATCAGAGAGTGCTTAGCACCCTCAAGTAAATTCTATGCCGTAACTATGAACGACACATTCATGAAACAGGATAGAGTTGTAAGTTCCTGCATCCACGCTTATCTTTCATGCATCTATAATCAGACAAAACTTTGTCTAGATATAACAAGCCGCTAATGTATACTTTCGATTGCAGTACTTTCCTAGAGAATTTACAGAAGCATACATAGAACCACTCATGGAAGGCAGAAAAACACTCAGTGTTCAGGTTCAAGCATCAGGTGGTATTTCAACCAACTTGATCCTCCACATCTCAACTGACGGTCGCTGCAACTTGAAGAAAGGGTGGATGAACTTTACAGCCCACAATCACATATATGTTGGATTAGTTTGTATCTTCCACTTCTACAAGGAAACTCGCGTGGAAGTAACTATCGATATTCTATGAGTAGCATGTTAACGATCGTACTTATATTAGGATCTTCCTTTTGCTAGCAGCAGGCAAATTGTACGCTGCCAAGATGAACCACTTACCAGCTCTACCGCTGTAACTACGCTAATTAGCTTTGCAGCTTCACTGCTTACCATATGTACTGAACCGCCTTGCATATGTTAGATAGTACCATCTATATATGTGCTTGTTATCAAATATTCCTACCTATTTGCCTCTCTTTTTCGCGCTTCCTTTCCTGTTCTTTGTACCTTGTTATGTATGATTTCAATTTTGTTGTCTCCATGGCGCGCCCTAGTATCTAGTTGATTTAGCAAGCCAAACTCATTACTCACTTCAAGAGACTATCTACTCTCTCCATTTTGAGTCTATGATATTGGGACCTATAGTCTATGATATTGGGACTCATATGTCAGTCTCTGCTACCCCTTCTCTCTCTATCTTCCCTTCAACATTTCTTCCCCTCTTCCTCTTCTGATCTTCTCCTAGCCCTTGTACGGATAACGACAGCGGATGGCGACGACGGCGGCAGCCATAGCCTAGGCCTTGGCTCGGGGAGGCAGAGGTTGCGCGCCGGCCGAATCTGGTGACAATGGCTGGCGACGGTGGGCAGGGGAAGTTGGCGACGACGACCTGGGTCGGCCACCGGCCAAATCCGCACGGGGGTGGAGGTCACGCACCTCCAAATCCGCGCCATGACAGCCGAATCCAGTGGGGGTGGAGGAGGTGGCAGTGGCTGCTCAAGGCAAGGGAGCATGTAGATGGGAAGTCGGTGGCGGCGGTGCCATTTCGTGGACGAATCCACGACGGCGGCGGCTCGGCTACAACGATGGGAGAAGGCCGACACTACACGACGACCACGGCAGCTGCAGCGGATGGCGCCCTAAATGACGACGGTGGCGGCACACCGTATGTCGGTGTTGGCACCTGGAGGCGATGGCAGTGGTGCCTAGAGCACATGGGGGAGGAAGAGAGTGCGGGAGGAGAGAGGAGGAAGAGAGCATCTCGCGTAGGGCCCACGATTAGCAAGCCAATTTGGATTGGTCAAGTTTGGCCATTGAGGGTGCCAGTTTGGCTAGCCAGATGAATTGGCCATCCGTTTAGCAAGACTGTTAGAGCTCATTTTTGGTCCATAGTTACCAAATTTTAGCTTGAAGAGTGGGATAGCTACTCTGTTGGAGATGCTCTTACATGTGGAAAGGGAGATAAGCGAAATGAAGGAAGGAAGAAGGGAGAGAGGGGATGGCATGTGGGCCTCACATGTCAGTGGGTTCTACCATCTTTTTTTTAAATGACAGATGAGTCCGGCATATATTTTTTTTAATTCTAATGCTACATAAGCTCCATGTCAATGTTGTGTGGGACAAAGATCAGGTCAACATCGCCGCGTAAGTATCACGTCAGTGAAACTGTCCTCTAAAACCGTCGAGAGAATCAAATTGCACTTGTTTTAACAATTGAAGGGATCGAGATATCCAGTATTATCCTTCATAGATACGAATCATGTTCGGGAGAGTTGAGGTGAACTTATTTCATCGGGGGTAGAGTGTTCGACCAGAAGTCCAGAACTCTTAATTGGGCTTAGCCCGGTCTGCCAAGCAGCCTATTATATATATATAGAGAGAGAGGGGGGGGGGTGGATAGGTGAAGTCGTCTCTATCCCGATAGAGGAGGAAACCCTCGCCGCACACAAACCACCACCATACCCTTCCCAAATTCACAAACCCTCAATCTTCCACCTCGATCTCAAACCCTCAATCTTCGACCTCGATCTCGCCCTTCCACTGGCCAAACCAAGCAAAGCGGAAGTGGAGAGGAAGGGTCTCCGATGCCGCTGAAGCAGGTCCCGGCGGCCTCCAGTGGAGGAGGGGACGGCGGCGGGAAGAAGAAGAAGAAGACTGAGGGGAAGAAGAAGATCGAGGGCCCTTCCAGGTCCAGGGACTCTGGTCTCCGTGCGGGAAGACCTACGCCCCCGCGACCACCTCTCCGACCGAAGACGCCCTCGCGACCACCTCTCCTACCAGTCGGGACCGCCCCAGGCACTCCTCCTGATTATTCTCTTCCTTGTGCCGATGAAGTTGATTTTTGGACAGGAGGCCCTCGCGTTCCTGTTAAAGGTTTTGAGGATTGGGATGATCTTTCTTGGTTTCATGGTAATAATAAGTGGGTAATTTGCGACGAACTCGCTATTGATTGGACCATCAGCGAAAAAAAGATTGGAGCTCCTTCTACCACCACAAGTAGAACGACGTCTGCTGCTCACACGAATTTGCCCCTGCATACAAGTCAACAACTGATCAGGTCGAGTCGTGCCGCTTCCTCCTCGGATGATCATCACAGCACACGGGCAAAGCGAGAGAAGCCGCCATTTCTTACGGGCATAGCACCACCAAAGCAGAAGGTGGCAGTACCCTTGGCTGGAGGTGATTCTGCTGCCAATCACCGCACACACAGACGCACAGCCATAAAGAAGAACAAGAACATGAACGACCAGGGGCCACACAATGGCTGTCATGTGAAACAAAATCAGACATTTCTTAATTCCTCGCCCGCACAGATGGATGACCAAGAAAACAAGACAGAAGAAATGGACCTTGCAATGCAGGAGATGAGCGAATTGGGCATGAGAGAGGAAATCACAAGCGACGACCGTGCAATGCAGGAGCTGAGCGAATTGGGCATGGGAGAGGACATCACAAGCGATGAGTTCCTCGCTTACATGGAGCAGCTGCCACTTAATCCACCTTATGTTAATACTCATGTTAAACTCAATCTTTCAGAGTTACGTCAACTACGTCAGCGCCATGCCTTGTATCGCATCAAAGCCTATAAGGTTTTCACTTCAATCGATCTCCTTGCTTATGTGCCGAGCGCGCAGATGCTTGCACCCGCGGCTGCAGCGGTTGGCGTTGGGCGGCATCACCTGCTAGCGCTTCGAATTGGTGCCTTCCAGTAATCCGATCCTTCGATCGCACCCCTGCATGTATTTATTTTTTTTCAGTTTGCTATAAGTACAAGATCATTTTTACTTGAATTAATCACTAAGATCTGAGAACCGGCTGGTCTGTAGTAAAAAGGATGCGCCTGTGGGAAACAATAGTGGAAGAAGATACCGATGAGGCCGGCGATCGGGAGAAAGACCCACTTGCCTCCACGCGCTTTCTTTTTTGCATCCGCCCTCTTCTCCCCCTTTCTCCTCCCTTTCTTCGTTTTCTACTACAGTACACCTAGGGGTGGAAAAAAAGCTTGGGCTCGTGAGCTCAGCTCGGGCTTGGCTCGAGCTTTGTTGGCTCGGCTCGGCTCGTAAGCCAAACGAGCCAAGCCCAAGCCTCCTTTTTAGCTCGTTGCTAGAAACGAGCCGAGCCGAGCTAGCTTGCGAGCCGCTTGTTTTGGCTCGCGAGCCTAGGCCATCATGTGTTTATATCGATTATTTTACCTTTTATGACAATATTATGTGTTAACTTGAAATTTATCATTAAGATTTTGAAGAATTGAATATAAAAACTTATTTAAATTTTACATGTTGATAATTTCTTCTTACTTTTTTAATAATTACAAAATATATACAAAGAGGTATTTCAACAGTAAGGCTTGCAAGCCAGCTCGAGCTGGCTCGAGCCAGGAAACGAGCCAAGCCGAGCTCAAGTTTTAGCTTGATTCCCTAACTGAGCCGAGCCAAGCCAAGCCTAGCTTCTTGCGAGCCACTGCAAGCTGAGCCGAGCTAGGCTTGGCTCGGCTCGTTTCCACCCCTAAGTACACCACACAATTTTTTTTTAAAAAAAAAAGTTATAAAAATTTATGTATAGAAATACTATATATAAAAAAAATTTGAATTTAAATTCAAATTTGAATCGGGTATGTAAACTTTTGACTTATAAACTTTGGGTCTATAAACTTTAGGTGTATAAACTTTAGATGTATAGAAATACTATATATAGACAATATTTGAATTCAAATTCAAATTTGAATCGGATATAATTCAAATTCAAATTTGAATTAGTTATGTAAACTTTTAACTTATAAACTTTGGATCTATAAACTTTTGTAAACACTATATATAGAAAATATTTCAATTCAAATTCAAATTTGATTCAGATATAATTCAAATTCAAATTTGAAACGGGTATATAAACTTTTGACTTATAAACTTTAGATCTATAAACTTTAGGTCTATAGACTTTAGGTCTATAAACTTTAGTTGTATAAACTTTAGATGTATAGAAATACTATATATAAAAAAATATTTGAATTCAAATTCAAATTTGAATCGGATATATAAACTTTTGGTCTCTAAACTTTAGATGTGTAAACTTGAGGTGTATAAACTTTAAGTGTATAAATTTACTAAAATAGGAAAGTAATGCGGTGCCCAAAAAAGGAAACCAGGTGGAGGGGTGGAGGGAGGGAGGGAGGGGGGAGGGGATCGATCGCTGATCCATCCCCACGGCGATCGATCGCCAAACAGGATTTCCGCCATCTTTAGGGCCTGTTTGGTTCCTAAAAAGTTTTTTCCAAAACATCACATCTATTCTTTACACACATCTATGAAGCATTAAATATCTACTTCTACTCTACTATCTATCTACTACTACTTAAAAAGTAAAACCTGTTTCCGTCGTCCGTATGACTTAAAAAAGGCGTGAAAAAAAGCGAGAAAAAGACTTATGCCAAAAAAAAAAGTCCGACTCCCATCATAAAAAAAAACTTATGAAGCGATGTATGAGGATGTGAGGGGCATTCTGTCTGAGGTTGGAAGGATTTCAACTCAAGTCTCTTCTTTGGATCGGCGCATGACAACTTAGGATTGCAAAACATAACTTAGTTGCTTAGTTAGTCTTGTCCCTCACCGAGCCTAGCAACTTAGGTTAGTTTTGATTAGGTGTCATTTATTTTTGGTCGCCTATTCACCCCTTCTCTAGTCGACATCTCGATCCTACACACTTTTGGTCCATAGAAGACGAGAGATCAAGTTTTACACGCTTTGGATTCAAATTTGGGCCTCCTGACAGCATCAACTTCAAATGGACCTAACCGCTGATCTAGAAAGAATTTCAGGGCCTATGAGTACATGTTGGAAAACTTATGGAGTCTACTTTCATATGGTTTTGGTCCCACGTCAAAATTCCTACCGAGCTGCCAGGAATCTGCAAAATAAACCACGTACCTCATCTAGTCCGAATTTGATTTTGAGTTTTGGGCCTTGTAATTGTGTCGTGGGCTTATCCCAATGGGGTGTGCGCCCTAGGGCAACCCTAGGACGTCCCTAATCATACTTAATCCATAGCCATCATTGTTTAGAGCTGGGTTTTCCTTAGATTAATCTGTCGAGAACAGTTTCGCCGCTAGATTGGTTTGTGGAACCCCAAATTCGTGTGCTTAATCATTCATATGCAATTTGATTGCAATCTATCTTGTTCTTACTTGTGTTCTTCGATTCGCATGTAGGGATTAGCCTTCTCGGCAAAGTCAACCGGTTTTCGGCACGGTTGATAACCAAAGGAGACGTGGTGCTGCGATTGCGGGGCTCAATAGCGTGGTCTTTCAGAAGCCAGATCGAGTTGTGTCGCGACTCCGCCCAAATCGACTGTTTACCAGTACCTATCGGAAGATCGGGATCTAACTCCCTCATCATAAGAGATATGCAAATTTTGTGAACAATGTTACTATCACTTTATCGGATGAAGAAATGACCAAACTAAAAGTTCTAGATATTAATGAGTTATACAACTTTGATGTTGATGACTTTTTCAGTTGAAATAATTTAGTATTTGAAAATGTTGTTTGTAGTTGTCATAATTTGAAATTCAAATTCAAATTATTGAAACAGTCATATACCAAAATAACCAAAATAAAAGTTGTAGATATTGGTGATTTATACAACTTTATTGTTGATGACTTTTTCAGTTGAACTCATTTAGTACTTGTAAATGTTGTTTGAAATTGTCATAATTTGAAATTCAAATTCAAATTATTGAAACAGAGTCATATACCAAAATGACCAAAACAAAAGTTGTAGATATTGATGATTTATACAATTTTATTGTTGATGACTTTTTCAGTTGAAATCATTTAGTACTTGTAAATGTTGTTTGAAATTGTCATAATTTGAAATTCAAATTCAAATTATTGAAACAGAGTCATATAGCAAAATGACGAATTGTTGTTGATGACTTTTTTAGTTGAAATCATTTAGTATTTAAAAATATTATTTGAAGTTGTTATAATTTGAAATTCAAATGTTATATAGTACAATCAAACTCGGATGGAGAAATGATAAAAAAAATAGTAGATCTAAATGAGTTCTACAACTTTGTTTTTTACAACTTTTTCATACGAGTTCATTTAGTATGACTTTTGTGTGTTACTTCACAATGGTATAATAAAAAAAGAAAAAAAAGGTTAAACATAGAAGGAATGAAACAAGGCCTGTTATGGGCCAGCCCATTTTGCTCCTCTCTCGCCGAGAAGTCCATTTTGCCTCCCTCTTTTCCATTAATTTCAAAATATTAAACATTTGAATCCAATTTTATCAAACTAAATGAACTTATATATAAAAGTTGTCAAAAACAAAGTTGTATAACTTATTGAGATCAACCTATTTTATTTTGGTTATTTCTCCATATGAGTTTGATTGACCTATATAAAATTTGAATTTCAAATTATGACAACTTCAAATAACATTTTTAAATACTAAATGATTTCAACTGAAAAGGTCATCAACAACAAAGTTGTATAACTCATCAATATCTACAACTTTTGTTTGGGCCATTTTTCTATATGACTTTGTTTAAATAGTTTGAATTTGAATTTCAAATTATGACAACTTCAAACAACATTTTCAAATACTAAATGATTTCAACTGAAAAAGTTATCAACATCAAAGTTGTATAACTCATCAATATTTATAACTTTTATTTTGGTTATTTCTTCATTCGGTAAAGGGATAGTAACATTGTTCACAAAATTAACATATCTCTCTTATAGTTTATAAACTATATAAGAGATATGTACATTTTATGAACAATGTTACAAATCGTTTTGTCGGATGAAGAAATGACCCAAATAAAAGTTATAGAACTTGATGAGTTATACAACTTTGATGTTGATGAACTTTTCAGTCGAAATCATCTAGTACTCGTAAATGTTGTTTGAAGTTGTCATAATTTGAAATTCAAATTCAAATTATTGAAACAGAGTCATATAGTAAAATGATCAAAACAAAAGTTGTTGATATTGATTATTTATGCAACTTTGTTGCTGATGACTTTTTCAGTTGAAATTATTTAGTATTTAAAAATGTTGTTTGAATTAGTCATAATTTGAAATTCAAATTTTATATAGGTCATTTAAACCCAGATGGAGAAATAACCAAAATAAAATTGGTAGATCTCAATAAGTTATACAACTTTGTTTTTTACAAACTTTTCACATATGCTCATTTAATATGATAAAATTCGATTCGAAGATTTAATATTTTGAATTTAAATGAATGGAGGGAGACAAAATGGACTTCTCGGTAAGGGATAAGCAAAAGGGCTGGCCCGTTATAGGCCTTTTGCTCCTCCCTCGCCAATTAGTCCATTTTGCGTCCCTCCTTTCAATTAATTTCAAAATATTATACTGTCGAATCGAATTTTATCATATTAAATGAGCATATGTGAAAAGGTTGTCAAAAACAAAGTTGTATAACTTATTGAGATCTTCCTATTTTATTTTGGTTATTTCTCCATCTAAGTTTGATTGACCTATATAAAATTTGAATTTTAAATTATGACAATTTCAAATAACATTTTTAAATACTAAATGATTTTAACTGAAAATGTCATCAACAACAAAGTTGTATAACTGGCCAATATATACAACTTTTGTTTTGGCCATTTTTCTATATGACTTTGTTTAAACAGTTTGAATTTGAATTTCAAATTATGACAGTTTCAAACAATATTTACAAGTACTAGATGATTTCAACTGAAAAAGTCATCAACAATAAAGTTGTATAACTCATCAATATCTATAACTTATGTTTTAGCTATTTTTCTATATGACTTTGTTTAAACAGTTTGAATTTCAATTTCAAATTATGACAGCTTCAAACAACATTTACAAGTACCAGATAATTTTAACTAAAAAATTCATCAACAACAATGTTGTACAACTCATTAAGATCTATAACTTTTATTTGGGTCATTTCTTCATTCGATGAAGTGATTTGTAACATTGTTCACAAAATGTACATACCTCTTATACGTTTATAAACAATAAGAGAGATATGTAGATTTTGTGAACAATGTTACAAATCACTTCGTCGGATGAAGAAATGATCAAAATAAAAGTTATAAATATTGATGAGTTACACAACTTTGTTATTGATGACGTTTTGAGTTGAAATCATTTAGTAGTTGTAAATGTTGTTTGAAGTTGTCATAATTTGAAATTCAAATTCAAGCCGTTGAAACAAAGTCATATAGAAAAATGACCAAAATAAAAGTTATAGATATTGATGAGTTATACAACTTTGTTGTTGATGATCTTTTCATTTGAGATCATTTAGTTTTTGAAAATTTTGTTTGAAGTTGTTATAATTTGAAATTCAAATTTTATATAGGCCAATGAAACTCAGATGGAGAAATAACCAAAATAAAATTGGTAGATCTCAATAAGTTATACAACTTTGTTTTTAATAACCTTTTGACATAAGTTCATTTAGTATGATAAAATTCGATTCAAAGTTTCAAAATTTTTAAATTTCTAGGTTAAATGATCATTTTGTCCAAGTAAGTTGTATAATAAGTTTCCAGATACCAGGGTTATTCTGGTAAAATCGCATCAAAATAGCTTCTTATACATATATCCAAACCCTAGCCATCCATCCTTCACGTTCTCTTTCCCCACCCTCACGCCACCGCCCACCACGCCGTCGTCGTCCTCCAACTCTCTTCCCCCACCATCCACAGCCCCCTCGGATCTCGCCGCCCCTTCCGCCTCCCCCTCCGCTCCTCTCATCGCTCCTCCGTTCCCCCCCTCTTCGGCAATCTTGCCGGTGTCCCAACTCCGGCGGGAGCGGCCGCGGCGGCAACGACCTGAGGCGGCGGATCTGGCGGGGCCGTCCTAGGGAAAGCCGGATCCGCCGCCCTAGGGAGGAGCTCGGCTCTCGGCGGCGGGCAGCGGGCACGGCGACAGCCTGCTCCGGCGGATCTGGTGGCGCCGTCCTCGGGAAGGCCGGATCCGCCGCCCTAGGGGCTCTCGGCGGCTGGCGGCGGGCACGGCGACGGCTTCCTCACCCCTCGCTGCTTGCCACACCGGCATCCGTCTCCGTCGCCGCCGGGCGCGGGAACGGTGGATCCGCCGCTGTCGGCGCCTCCCGGTCTCATGCTGCGCCGCCGCCACCATCCGCCGGCGACCACCGGAGCGAGGCAGCAAGGGGAAGTGGGCAGCGTGGGCGCACGGCCATTCATGCAGCGCGGCCTCACGGTAGCCAGCAGCACAGCAGGCCGCTGGAGGGTGGAGGCGGCGGCGGCGGCTCCCCTCCCTCCTCTCAGATCTGGTGGAGGCGGCGGTGGAGGGCGGATGCAGCGCGGAGGGTGGCGGCTTCGCCGGGAGGGTGGAGGGCAGATAAAATCCTCAAATGCCCCCAAATCAACTTACCCAGATAGGGAAAAGAGTGGTAAGCAGCTCAACTATTTTCTCATACTGGTTTGCTTCACAATGAATGCTCTGTGGCAGATTACTGGATATGTTAGCTTCAGCCTTGCAATAGTTGACAGCTTCTGAGGAAACAACAGATCATTTCATCATTGCCGTAAGTAATTAAAATCGGAGCAACGAGTGTTTAATAATGAGATTATTCAAGAAAGGCCAAGAATATAGTTTTGCTGATCTGTAGGATCATTAATCATTTGGATGAAATTGCACTATTTCAATTCCTCTTTCAATTCATGTATCGATAATTACTCTTTCAATTCCTATAACATCGGATATATCACGTCATGGAATCGTTTGCATATAATCTATGGTGTTTAAATGCAATGGACTCCTATAACTAGCATCAGGATATCATGCCACATTCCTATTTCATCCAATGTTTTTATTAATCTTTTATCTGTTAGAATTGACTTTAATGTATTTGTTATTTGTAGTTCAGGCATGCTTTTACCAGTCTTAAAAACATATATTATATTCATTGAGAATTGAAGATTTTACGTGCAAATATTTTTTTGCCTCACAGGACCATCGTTCTTCTATAACCATTAGGCATCAAGATGTCTATAACTAATTAGTACTGCAGTTTGCTTCTATTTCACTTTCTGCTTTCTTATTCCTTTCAAACGAAAAATTACTAACATCTACTACCTCCGTTTCAGGTTATAAAACTTTCTAACATTGTCTATATATTTATATAAATATATATGTTAATGAATCTAGACACGCATATATGTTTAGATTCATTAACATATATATAAATGTGGACAATGTTAGAAAGTGTTATAATATAAAACGGAGGAAGTATACCTCATCATCTGACGTCCTTCCTGCTAATCCACTGCTGCTTTACTGTAGTTCCGCCCAGACGGCACGCCAACGGCGCGCCCCAGTCTCTAGTAGCAGTTAACCTATTCCACCGGTGACCTCATCCACCACGCCGTCACCTCCTCTTAAGTCAATGCTCTAAGCAAGTAAAATACTGCCTCCTCTCTCTCCTGCTCACGGTTCCCTCTACTGATGTCAACAGATGTGACCACTGCCATATGAAGGTTTGCAGTTCGCACGTATATGATAGCATATGAACTACACTTGCTTTGGGTGCTGATTTTATTTGTGGCCTATAAATGAATGCTAGTTCATCTTTGACAAACATTAAACTGACTCTCCAATATCCTACAAATAATTAAGTAAGTTTGTCAAGGCTTCATTGTCCCTTAGCTAAGGCAAGACCGTTGTATAAAGTTTGTTGGAACGAACCGCACCTCAGACTACTGCGTTCTTCTGAAGAATTTGTCTTTTAGGGTGCTTTAAAATGGCAGTGAGATAAATCGGGCTCTATCAAGCACAGAGTGGTGGCAAAGCCAAATAGCAACACTGCTAGCCACGGCATTTGTTGCTACTGATAATCCTTTCCTGATTTACTAAGTACTAGTACATAGGGCACACATCCACTAATCTTATTTGGACAGTAGTTACAACATTCAGACTTGAATTTGTAAAGTCAGTTATTTTTACTGTATTGGCAATTTTTAGGCAAGAAGCTCATCTCTGCTCTGAAAGGCCATCGAAAGATTTAGTTGATAGAGACTAAACTATGAAATTAAAAAAAAAACATGTTTAAGTTCAGCATATAAATCTGTACTGAACCAAGCAAAATGTGGAGTGTAACAGCTGATGTGTTGTTCTTTATTTTAGGTCCGTGGGTGATTGAAGCCGAAGCATGTGGTCATGCTACCTTAGATCTCAATATATTGTTTGATTCTAAGCAGAGTATCTGAGACTATCTGTTATTAGGTTGAATCTGAGATGAACTATTGTTTGAATTCTGTTGTATTCTGATTGTATCTGTTATTAGTTGAATCTGATATGGTATATGTAATTCGGTTTCGGTTTGAATATGAAATGGTATGAGAAATTGGATTGAATTTGGTGAGCTCAAATTTAATTGAATCTGAAATGGTATGAAAAATTGGATTGAATTTGGTGGGCTCAAATTTAATGGGCAAGTTTAGTGGGTTTTGATCTGATAGTTAATTGATAAAATGGGTTAGTTTTGAAATAGGCCTAGTTTTGAAATGGGCTTATTTTAAAATGGGCCAGTTAAAAAAATTAATGGGCTGTTTAAAAATTAATGAGCCGTCAAAAAAATAATGGGCCGTATAAAAAAGTTGCTGACGTCAGCTGCCACGTCATCAGTGACACGTCATCGCACACGTGTCAAAATGACCATGTCAACTGCCATGTTGGCCGCCACGTGGCAACCATCTGTGACGTTTAATTTCGTCACAAAGGTTGGGCCTGGGCTGGACTACACGAGCCCATAAGCGTTTTACGACGGTTAAAAAACATCATAGGTTGTGCTGATCCGTGACGATTTCGGAGAAAACGTCGGCAGATTTAATCTGTGACGCTCAATAGATGACGATAGGTATAATCATCACAGACAAATTCCTGGGACGAATTTCCAGTGATCCATGACGAAGTTTTTTTCATCATAGATTAAATAGATTCTTGTAGTGAACACTCATGCCTAGTAAAAAAAAGTCCAATCTGAGTCCCACAAATATAGTCAAATTTGATTTGCATGTATCAATTTATCCGACTATTAAAACCGGTGTAAAATGACTCATAAGACAATATTGATAGTGGTTTTCTCTAGGTGTTGCTTACATCCCTGGCATGTTGACGTCAGGGTTTAACCTTTCGTTTACGGCATTTTTATCAGGCGTGCCGATATTCCAAAATTTTGGTGAGAAATTATTTGAACCTTTAACATAATTTGGTCAAATTTTAACAAAATATAACCAAATTAAAAAATTGGAAAAAAACTCCGGCCGAAATAATATCATATAGGGGAGGGCGATAGAACCGAAATTTTGAACCGGCTTGATGTTGACATAGTTTTTTTTTTCCTACGTGACATGTGTCAGGAATCATAATCATAAGAGAAAAAACTAAAGGCAAAATTTGCTACAGGACACTGATAGATTGCGGACTTTATTGTGAGACACCCGAAGATCATATGTTTGCTTGTGGACTCTAAAAAATGTAGTAATTAGCTGCTGGACACTTCTCCCATTATTTTGTTATTTTCAGTGAAAATAGAGAGAGAGTTGTGTAAGTACCAAATACCCCAGCTCTCTCTTCTTTTCTTTTCCCTTCTTCTTCCTCGCGCTTGCTACTGAGCCGAGTAGAGGCGCAACGTGCGCGGCCAATGCGGCCGGCCCGAGCCGGGATGGCTAGGCCACGGCAGAGCGGTGGCGGTGCATCGCTGGGGTTCACCACCGATGGCGACGACGCACAGCGGCGTCCCGGCGCACGGCGCAACGATGCACGGTGGCACCGAGCTCTTGCCGGCGATGCAGTCCGTGTACAACACCGTCGTCGCGCTCGGGCTGCAGGGCCAGGTGAACGTCACGACGACGCACTCCCTGGACATCATGGGAAGCTCCTATGCCGTGCAGTACATCCAGCCGCTGCTCAACTTCCTGTCCATGGCGAGGTCCCCGTTCCTGTTCAACTGCTACCCGTACGTCGTCTACAAGGCCGACCCAGGGAGCGTGCCGCTGGAGTACGTCCTCTTCCAGCCCAACGCCGGCGTGACCGACCCAAACACGAAGCTCAACTACGACAACATGCTGTACAACCAGATCGACACGGTGTACGCGGCGATGCCGCAGGCGCTGAGCCACACCGATGTCGACTTGAAGATCTCCGAGGCGCTGGGCCCAGATGAAGAAGATGAACAGAGAAACAAAGGAAGAAAGGAAGAAGATGAACATAGAAAGAGATTGACAAGTGGACCCATGGACAAACTTGTCTTTAACTAAAGCTTCTCTCTCCGTTTCCATCGGAAATAATAAAATAATGCAGCGGTGTCCGCCAGCTAATTAACACATTTTTTAAGTGTCCACGAGCAAACACACGATATTCGGGTGTCTCACAACAAATGCCGCAATCTTTCGGTGTCCTGTAGCAAATTTTGTCAAAACTAAATAGAACCATATGTAAGGTGTGTTTGGTTGGGTGGATGAGCCTATATGGGAGATGGCCGCCCAATTTTTTATGGTGTTTGGTTGGAGGGCAGGATGGATGGAACGGCCCAGAATAGGGAATATTCTCTCAATATGCTGAATGAGTGCATTCGGCCGATTTGGTTGGATGAAGCTATCCAGTTTTGGTCTGGGTGATGTATCCTATTCTGATTGGCTGTGGTTGGTTTGATTTTCTGTTAAGCAAGCTCTAAATGATTTTTTTCTAAACCTAAACTGTTTTTCTAATTTATGGTTTGATTACACCATTATATTTGTTACAATTAAATCTTTGAAACAAGATCTCGGATGATTATATTATGATAAAAATATATATATGACAAACGGGTCCCACTAACTTATGGCTTCTCCTATCCATGCTATATCCCTCCAACCAAATAAAAAATTAGATCGTCATGTCCAACAAAATATGGATGGCCATATCCCATCCATATATGACCGTGAACCAAACACACCATCCATCTCATCTAGTGCATCAGCTAGCTGCTAGTTCACAATTCCAGCCGGCCACTGCACTGCCAAAGAGCCAATTAAGGGCCTGTTTAGTTCGCGAAAAGAAAATTGGGTGTCACATCGGATGTTTGACCGGATGTATGAAGAGGTTTTCAGACACGAATAAAAAAACTATTTTCATAACTCACCTGGAAATCGTGAGACGAATCTTTTGAGCCTAATTAATCCGTCATTAGTACATGTGGGTTACTGTAGCACTTATGGCTAATCATGGATTAATTAGACTCAAAAGATTCGTCTCGCGATTTTCGTCCTAACTGTGCAATTAGTTTTTTTAATCTATAGCAAATATGCCCGTGCGTTGCAACGGGATTTAGTAAGAGAGGTTAAACGTTTCGTTGCTTTGTTGCACTCTACTATAGTATGTTTTCAGTTTTTTTAGTGCTAAAAAGGAAAAAGGTAGAAAGCCATCTGCAATGGGAAAGAAACACACACTTTGTAGTATCGAAATAAAATCTTTAGTGGAATATGTTCGAATTCTAGAAATAATTTAATATTTAAGGAAATAATAATTATTTTGACATAAAACCATATCATATAATTAATACTTTCTAGATAAAAATTTTGTTGGTTTCATTTATCTAAAAATAATCTACTAAGTGATTAAATAATTGATCATAATTTCCCAACAATTTTAAATGGCTTAAAACTGATTTCGGCCTTGGTTTAGTTAGTATCTAGGACAACTGGAGGGACCAAAACTGAACTTATCCGTGTGGAGCATACATCTGGCCCAATTGTGTGGCGGCCTGGGAACGGCAGCCCGAGTGGGAGAAGCCATAGCCGTCCGATCTGATCGACGGTCCCGATTGATCTGAACATATATAAAACGTTGGCAGCCCTAATCCTAATCGTAAATCATTTCCCCTCCACCTCTCTCTCAAACGACGGCGTTGGTGGTGCCGCTCCCCTTCCCCCTCCCCCATCGGCGGCGACGCTCCCCCTTCCCCCACCAGTGGGGACGTTCCTTTTCCCCCTCTCCTTCCAGTCTCGCCAGCATGGCACGCGTCAGCGAGTGCTCGACGCAGTGCAGCGACGGCAAGGGTACGACAGCGACGACAACGGCGGCGATGACCATCCTTCCCCTTCCCCTCTCCCCGTCAGCCTCAATAGCGGGGCTACGAGCCTACGGCGCGGAGATAGGGGTGGAAAAAAAGCTTGGGCTCGTGGGCTCGGCTCGGGCTTGGCTCGAGCTCGCTTAGTTCGGCTCGGCTTGAATGCCAAACGAGCCAAGCCCAAGCTTCCTTTTCAGCTCGGTTCTGAAACGAGCCGAGCCCGAGCTGGCTCTCGAGTCGCTTGATTCGGCTCGTGAGCCTAGCCATCAAGTATTTATATTGACAATTTTATTTACTAGTGGAGTTATTATTTGTCAATATGTAATTTATCATCTATAATTTGATGAATTTAATATATAAAGTTATTTTAATTTTACATGTTGATGATTTGTTATTGCTTTTCTTAATGATTACAAATTATATAGCTTCAACGGAAGGCTTGCGAGCCAGCTCGAGCTGGCTCGAGCCAGGAAACGAGCCGAGCTGAGCTCATGTTTTAGCTCGTTTCCCTAACCGAGCCGAGCCAAGCCAAGCCTAGCTTGTTGCAAGCCATTGCAAGCCGAGCTGAGCCAGGTTTGGCTCGGCTCGTTTCCACCCCTAGCTTCATGCCCGGTGGACAAGCGTTGAGTGCTCTCACTTAGGGTATTAATAGCCCAAAGCACCGGGTTGAAGTACTCATTGGGTTGCATTCCAAAGTAAGCATACTGTGGATGGAAGAAAGCATTTGGATCATACCTAGGAGGAGGAGGAGGTGCGGAGCTTGAGCTAGCTCCAGGGCGAGAAGAGGGCACCGTCCTAGGAGCACGGGGAGCTCCAAGCTGGAGGCGGGGCTTGTACTGCTTGTGCTTCTTCAAATTTTGCCCAGCAGCCCCAAGCTTGTCTTGAATCAACCTCATGATGAAAGGGGCATAATAGATTCCCTGAGTGTATGTCCCCTTGGAAATAGCAATCTCTTGCATCATGAGGGACACAATGTCGAACTGACGACCCTGAATGATTGCATCGATGACGAGCCAAGCCACACCCCTAATGTCATCATTATTGCCAAGGCGAGGGAGGATAGTGGCTCTCACAATCCTAATAACCACACTGGGGATAGTCCTCAAGCCAGCAACCTTCCCATGTGTGTACTGCACTCCATCTTCATAGAACTGAGAGAGATACTCTATGGAGAGCGGATTGTGAGTGTGCTCCTCATGCAAATCATCTCCAAAATCCAAGCGAATATTGAGGAGCCGCCGAAACTGCCTCCGAGAGATAGAACACTGGAGGGTGTCAGACATCCACTTCATCTCACTATAGTCTCCAGCCACCCACACTGTAGCATAAAACTGCCGGATCAAATCTTCATTGTAGTCTTGCTTGAGGGTCACAATGCGGTCAATGCCAACAGTCTTGAAGAGATCATGCAAGCTCTCAAACTCTGGAGTCTCATTGTTGTGTCTCCAAGAAATCCACTTATGCTCTGCAAAAGCTTTCCCTGCATAAACCTGCTCATACACAGTTTTCTGGAAAGCGGTGTGAAACCGGGGATCCGTGGTGTCCCGAGGCCTTAAGAACTGATCATGATGCCTCAAGATGGTATACTGTGCTGGATTCCTCATGTTCACAACAAACTGGATGGTGGGATCAATTTGCATCTCATCACCTTCTTCATCCTCATCCTCCCCACTTCCACTGACATCATCTCCACTTTCCTCCTCACTAGCCCCCTCAACATTGGCCTCAACCTCTTCATCACTCTGAGCATAATCCTCTCCGCTCGACTCCTCAGACTCACTCACGGGATCCGGAGTGGGCGCACGACGACCATGGCGATGCGGGGAGGCATCACTGTCAAAGAGCAAAGGATGATAGGATATTAGCAATAATTTTAGAAAAAATTTGGAGAGGTGAAAATTTGCTTATATCCTGTGGAGGGGTGGTCAGACCGCAGCCAGTAGGGCGGTCAGACCGACGGCATCAGGCCGGTCAGACCACCCATGGTGGCCGGTCAGACCGACGGCTGCCGGCCGGTCAGACCGGGCGCGCACGCCGGTCAGACCGACAGCTGACCCACGGTCAGACCGCCTGTGGCTCCGGGCAAGCCACCTCCCACAAGTTCAAGCATCCCAAAATTTTCACAACTACACATTTGGGTCTAAAATTTGCTAGAACAATATTGCACAAGTTTGGAACTTGAACATCAAAGGGTATGGCCTATTTCATCAAGATTTGAATAATGGGGGAAAAGGGGCAAAACTGCATGGGCCCACCTCGGCCGGTCAGACCGGCCTATGTGGCCGGTCAGACCGCCGCACCTAGCCGGTCAGACCGCACATATAGCGTCGGTCAGACCGCCAGGCCCCTTGCCGGCTGTGCACAGCCCTTGCACAAGCCGGCAACCCCCACACAATAAAATTCAACAAAATTTTGATTTTTGGAGCAATTTTGAAATTTGTGAGTTGAAATATTGCCAACCATTCATAACATTTGAAAATTATGAAGATTTGCAACAAAACTCACTTGAGTGCTAGGAGGTGACCTTTTATGGTCTATAGGGGTTTTTGGGCGAATTTGATTTTCAAACAACTTTCGAAATATTTGATTTTTGAGATAGGTTTGAATACCAAAAACATTTCAACTCCTCTTCTCTACCAACTTATTTTTGAAACTTTTCTCAAATTCCTTCCCAATCTCATTTTTGGGATAAATCTCATTTTGGCCAAAACTAAGAATCTAATTTCTTCAAAAGAGAGCCAAAATGGCATTTTCATTCAAAAAACATTTTTCTTGCAATGTGAGGCTTGGAAAACATATAGGGAACCTTTTGAAACATTTTCCAAGAGATAGTTTTCAAATTACATTCATTTTGCAAAAGTTTTGACTAATGTTGACTTGAGCATTTTGAAAATACTACTAGCACCACTAGTTGATTTGCTCACATATAAAAGAAAGTAGAGCACATGCAAGAGTGCAAAACTCCCCCTTAATGTGACGTGCTCCATTTTCACAAAGAAGAACCAAATGGCAATAAATCCAAAGCATAAGAGCAAATGAGAGCAAATATACAATATGCAAAAGAACCAACCATGGTGCACCATCTCAAGCCACATTAGAGAAACCTATGACATATTCCTCAACTTGCAAAAGCGGGTTTCATCAAGAGGCTTGGTAAAAATGTCGGCTAGTTGATCCTCGGTTCTTATGTGGCTAATGACTATGTCACACTTGGCAACATGGCCTCTTAGGAAGTGATGGCGAATATCAATATGCTTGGTTCTAGAATGTTGGACCGGGTTATTGGCTATCTTTATGGCAATATCATTATCACATAGGAGTGGGGTTTTGGTGAAAGATATGCCATAGTCCAATAAGGTTTGTTTCATCCAAATTAAGCAATTGGGCACAACAACTACCCGCCAAAACATATTCCGCCTCGGCGGTAGAGAGGGCTACGGAGTTTTGTTTCTTGGATGACCATGACACAAGGGATCTACCAAGCATTTGGCAACTACCGGATGTGCTCTTTCTATCCACTTTGCAACCGGCATAATCCGAATCAGAATAGTCGACTAGCTTAAACTTAGCATCTTTTGGGTACCACAAGCCAATAGTTGAGGAATGCTTTAAATATCTTAGAATCCTTTTCACGGCCACTAAGTGACACTGCTTAGGAGCGGCTTGAAACCGTGCACACATGCAAACACTAAACATAATATCCGGCCTAGATGCGGTAAGGTAAAGCAAGCTACCAATCATGGAACGATAAAGCTTTAAATCTACCGGTTTACCTCTCTCATCAAGGTCGAGATGCCCGTTGGTTGCTATAGGTGTCTTGATGGGCTTCGCATCCTCCAAGCCAAACCTCTTGAGTAGATCCTTGATGTACTTGGTTTGGCTCACGAACGTCCCATCCTTGAGTTGCTTGATTTGAAGTCCAAGGAAGAAGTTCAACTCTCCAATCATGGATATCTCAAATTCCCTAGACATCATATCACCAATTCCTTGCAAAATACCTCATTAGTAGAACCGAATATGATGTCATTAATATAAATTTGACACACAAAGAAATCATCACCAATAATTTTGTGAAAAGGGTGGTGTCAACTTTTCCAATTTTGAAATCCTTTGACAAAAGAAAATCTCTCAATCTTTCATACCAAGCCCTAGGAGCTTGTTTTAAACCATAAAGAGCTTTTGAGAGTTTGTAAACATGGTTAAGATTTTTAGGATCTTCAAAACCGGGAGGTTGTTCAACAAAGACAAGTTCGGCAATTTCACCATTTAGAAAAGCACTTTATACATCCATTTGAAATAGTTTTATATCAAAGCATGATACAAATGCAAAAAAGATGCGAATAGCCTCAAGTCTTGCCATGGGGGCAAAAGTTTCACCAAAGTCCAAACCTTCAACTTATGTGAAACCTTGTGCCACCAACCTTGCCTTGTTTCTCACCACCAACCCGTTCTCATCTTGTTTGTTCCTAAAGACTCACTTTGTCCCTATGACATTGTGGTCTCTAGGTCTTTCAACCAAAGTCCACACCTTGTTTCTTGCAAAGTCGTTGAGTTCTTCACGCATAGCATTCATCCAATCCGGATCACAAAGAGCTTCATCTACATGTTTTGGCTCAAGACAAGAAACAAACGAGTAATGTTCACAAATCGAAGCGACACGAGATCGAGTTTGAACACCCTTACTAATGTCACCCAACACTTGGTCAATTGGGTGATCCTTGGAAAGAGCGGTGTGTATCCTTGGTGGCATAGGTAGATCTTGTACCTTCTCCTCCTCCATTTCAATTTGAGCTTGACTTGGCGAAGCGGAAGTAGATGGCTCATCTTGAATGGAGGTGGATGGCTTGTCTTCCACTTCAATAGGCTTGACATCTCCAATAGACATGTTCTTCATAGCTCTCATCAAGCCTTCATCACCTACATCATCCAGATTCTCGTGCCCCTCTTGGGAGCCATTAGTCTCATCAAATTGAACATCAGCGGTTTCTTCCACAATACCTTTGTTCTTGTTGTAGACCCGGTATGCCTTGCTATTTGAGGCATAACCTAGAAAAAACCCTTCATCATGCTGACTTTCAAATTTGGTTAGTCTAGCACCCTTTCGGTAAATATAACACTTGCAACCAAAAACTCAAAAATAGGCAACATTTGGCTTCCTCCCAACAATTAGCTCATAGGAAGCTTTTTTTAAGAGACGATGCAAATAAAGCCTATTGGTTGCATGGCAAGCGGTGTTTATGGCTTCCGCCCAAAAGGAATCGGAAACATCATATTCATCAAGTATAGTCCTTGCCATCTCAATCAATGTACGATTTTTCCTCTCCACTACACCATTTTGTTGAGGTGAGTAGGTAGCGGAAAGTTCGTGTTTAATACCAAGATCATCATAATAGTCCTTGATATTGGTATTCTTAAACTCGGAACCATTGTCATTTCTAATTTTCATAAAAGTGCAATTAAATTCATTTTGGGCCCTTTTTGCAAACTTTTTGAAAAGCTCGGCAACAATAGACTTGTCATGCAAAAAGAACACCCAAGTATAACGAGAATAATCATTAACAATCACAAGACAACGACTATTGCCACCAATGCTCTTATAGGTTGTTGGGCCAAACAAATCCATATGCAAGAGCTCCAATGGTCTAGATGTGGACATGATACTCTTAGTGGGATGAGAACATGCAACTTGCTTGCCGGCTTGACAAGCACTACAAAGCTTATCTTTCTCAAACTTCACATCTTTCAAGCCCACAACTAGATCACGTTTTGAAAGTTTGCTCAATTGATTCATGCCAACATGGGCTAGCCTCCTATGCCAAAGCCAACCCAATGAAGTTTTTACAACTAAACAAGTTTTCAAATTTGCTTCACTAGAATTGAAATCAACCAAATAAAGATTTCCATATCTAAAACCTTTGAACACACAAGACTTGTCAAGAAGACTAGAAACAATCACCTCTTGAGGGAAGAAAGCACATGACAAGCCAAGATCACAAATTTGAGCAACCAAAAGCAAATTGAAATTTAGAGATTTAACAAGAGAGACATTGTCAATTGATAAATCATTGGAGATAGCAATTTTACCTAACCCAATTACCTTTCCTTTGCTATTGTCTCCAAATGTCACTTTCTCTTGTTCTTTCTCTCCTACTTCAAATGTGGTGAACATAGCCCTATCACCGGTCATGTGTTGAGTGCATCCACTATCAAGCACCCAATGGCTCCCACCGGTGTGGTAGTTCACCTATAAAAGAAGATCAAGCTCTTTTAGGTACCCAAACTTGTTTGGGTCCTTGGAGGTTAGAGACCAAAGCTTTAGGCACCCAAATGGCATTCTCTTTACCATCAAGTATAGGGGAACCCACATATCTAGCATCAATGCTACCATCATGAGCCTTCCTAAGCATATAATGAGAATCAAACATGCATGTCTTAGAAGGCTTACCACCGGGGCAATCACTCACCAAATGCCCAATTTCACGACATTTGGAGCAATACTTACCATTGCTTTTGACAAAATGAGTGGCACGGTGAGAAGGTTTCTTACCCTTCTTTGGAATGAATCCAAGTCCCTCCTTGTTAAGGATGCACCGTTGCTCACTCAAAATCTTGTCAAGAATGTTCTTACCCTTGAAGCACCTCTCCAAACTCTTGTTGAGCTTGGCCACTTGCTCCTTAAGCTCATTGTTCTCAACAAGTGAGGCATCACAAATAGAAACACAAGAGCTAGAGCTAGAGCTAGGCATATCCACAAGATCATTATAAGAGGTAGAAATGCTAGATGATGCAACATGAGCAATATGGCAAGTAGCACTATCATCAAGCAAATCACAAGATATGCCAACATCAATGTGAGCTCCATGTTGAGTAGTGGAAAGGAGGTTGTCATGAGCTTCCTTAAGCTTCTCATGAGAAATGGTCAGTCTCTCATAAGAGGTCTTTAGCTCCTCATACAAGACCTCCAAAGAAGCATGATCCTTTTTTAGAGCCTTGAACTTGACAATCTCCTCACTATAAGCATGGAGCTCCTCAAACATACTCACAAGCTCATCATAGGAAACATCATCACAATCATCATCACTCTCACTATCACTAGGAGATGTTACCTTAGAGGAGCCCTTTGCCATGAGACAAAGTGGAGCGAAGAGTGATGGAGCCTCCTTGATGGCAACAAGGGCCATCTTCTTCTTGGAGCTTGCATCATCACCACCTTCTTCCTCGGACCCGGATGAGGCGGAGCTCTCCTCATTTGAGTTCCATTCTCCGATGAAGGCCTCAATCTTCTTGTCTTCCTTCTTGAGCTTCTTCATGAGCTTGTAGCCTCCACTCTTCTTCTTAGAAGACTTGTCTCCATCATCATCCTTGGAAGGGCACTTAGAAGCAAAGTGTCCATTCTCACCACACTCAAAGCACCTCAAGTTGGAGAGTCTTGTTGGGTCTTCTATTTCTTTCTCCTATTTGAGTTAGAGCCCCTTCCTCTCTCCTTTCTCCTACCTAAGAGATCATTGAACCTTCTAGCAAGAAGGGCAATCTCTTCCTCCAAGTCCTCATTGGCTTCATTCACCTTGACCTTGCCCTTGTCTTCAATTTCGGCTTGGAGAGCAATGCACTTCTTGGAAGGTGAGGCTTCGTCCATCTCCTTCTTCTTCAACTTGTACATGTCATTGGTGTTGATCTTCCCCAAGAGGCTTGCGGGTGTCATCCTTGACATGTCGGAGTTGATGAGCATGGTGACAAGGATCTCATACTTCTCCGGTAGAGCCCTAAGCATCTTTTGGGCAACCTCAAGATCGGTGTAGTTTGCCCCAAGCCCCTTGAGATCATTCACAATGACATTGAGCCTTCCATACATGTCACTCAAACTTTCATGAGGCAACATAGAGAATGTCTCATATTGAATCTTGAGGAAATGAAGCTTGGCATCCTTGTACTCACTTGTACCCTCATGGATCTCCGCCAACTTGTTCCAAATCTCATATGCGGTCTCAAGGTTGCTCACTCTATAGAACTCCTCTTGGCTCAAGGAGTTGAACAAAACATTCATGGCTTGGGCATTGAGTTGGAGGTTGCAGTGATCAATCTCCGTCAAGGGTGTGCCGGTGATAGCAAAGCCTACATCCACAATACTCCAAATATGGAAGCTCATAGCTTTGAGGTGAGAAGACATTATAATTTTCCAAGTGGAGTAGTTTATGCCATTAAACATGGGAGCCTTCCCAACATGGTTCACCAAATTCGACATCTTCTCTCTAGGCGGTGAAGCCCAATCAAGAGAGACCAAGCTCTGATACCACTTGTAGGATCGAGATGTCGACTAGAGGGGGGTGAATAGGCGATTTAAAAATTAATGACACCTAATCAAAACTAACCTAAGTTGCTAGGCTCGGTGAGGGACAAGACTAACTAAGCAACTAAGTTATGTTTTGCAATCCTTGGGTGAAAGTGGCTCAAGTATATCACTAGGAAAGTAAATCACACTTCCTAAGTCTAGTTTAGCAATCCTAGGGTGAAATGATCTCTAGTATATCTCTAGAAATGTAAATTACATAAATGTAAATGCAACAAGTAAATGAGACAAGGAGACAAGAGATATTTCACCGAGGTTCGGAAACTCGCAGGTTTCCTACTCCCCGTTGAGGCGAGCCCAACTCCACCACTCAACCATGAAGCCACCGCACGCCCCCTTCGTCAAGGGGTGGGCAAGGCGGGAGCCGGCCCACGGAGAGGACTACCCAAGCTTCGATCGCTCGGGGTAGTTCTTCCTTCACTCCGAAGGTGGTGAACTCCAAACCACTCACAAACCGGCACCGGGCCTCCTCTACAATCTTCTCGGAGAGGTCACCGGGCGACTCCTCCACAAGCCGTCTAGGAGACAGCAACCTCCAAGAGAAACAAGCAATGACCCGGCGTGGAGATGATCAATCAAGTGCCACACTAGCTCTACAATGGAAGCAAATGCACTTGACTCTTGGCTAGAACAACCTCAACACTACAATGGATGAACACTAAGCTCAAATGTGTGTGAGAGAGGTGCAAGGGGTGTATGCAATTGAATTGGGTGCCAAGAGAGTCCCCTTGCTGCTGGTGGGATAGTATTTATACTTCCACCCACCAAAACTAGCCGTTGGGGGTAAAATCCTCCAACTCAGTGCTGTGCCGGTCTAACTGGAGGTATGTGGCCGGTCAGACCGTGCTACTCTGCAACAGCTAGAAACTAGCCGTTGTAGCCCTGTCAGAGGGCCCCATCGGCCCGGCCGGTCAGACCGACGTTTTGTGGCCGGTCAGACCGGCCTCGGCTCGGTCAGACTGCCATCAGCTCGGTCTGACCGAATACGGCTCCGTCGGCTCTGTATCGGCCACCCCGAGCAGCACCATCCCGGCCTCCAGGGGGCCGGTCTGACCGCGCAAGTGTCGCCGGTCAGACCGGCCTTATGTGCCGGTCAGACCACCCTCTTGGGGCCTGTTAGACCGGCCAGGGCACGCCGGTCAGACCGCCACTATGTGGCCGGTCTGACCGCCCCTGGTCAGCCCAAACCCAGTGAATTGTGTGTGTGTGATGAGTGAGCACAAGTCTAAAAGCAATGACCTAATGTGGCAATTAAAATCATCTCTTTGTTAGGTCATTACCCATCTTAATAGTACGGCAAAGCTAAAAATAAACTAGCAAATTTGATCGCCCTACACCTCGATCAATTTTAAAACTAAAGCACTAGTTTTACCGTCTTTTTTCCCTTTGCTTTGCGCCGTAAATTTTAATCCATCGATAGTCATCCATGCGCACATATGACGTGGACCTAACTCAAAATATATAGCTCAAAGACAACGGTTAGTCCACAAATAGTGCTCGTCATTAATTGCCAAAATTAACAACGAGGGCCTAGATGCTTCAATCTCCCCTTTTTAGTAATTGATGACAAACACCACAAATATAAATAATTGAACATGAAACACATGGACATTTTGCAATGAATTGAAAATGCTCCCCCTAAACATGTGCATATCAAACACAAATAGCAACTATGCAACATATGCACTCTCATTCACAATTCAACATAACACAAGTACATATGCAAAATTTCAATGTGAACTTCAAGAAATATTCATCCATGAGCATAAGATGGTCACATATATATATATCAATATCACATACACCATTCATCATCGCACAAGTTCACATCACTTAACCATTCAAACCACATAAGTCACAAATCATCCTAAAAAGGCTCACAAATAAACATAGGCTATTACAAGACCACGAAGGGTCCAAATGACAGAGTTCAACAAAACGATAAAGAACACACAATATAGAGAGTAATAGCCCATTCCCACACATAGTATAGCCCAAACCACCTTAACCTATTATGTAGGAGGTGTAACCTCACTACTCCTAGTCCCATCGCACAAAATAAAATGCAAGCCTAGAAATCTTCTCCCCCTTTTGGCATCAAGGACCAAAAAGGCTTCACTCTTGTGGAGGAGAAGGAGGACGAGGAATGGGATAGTGAGATGTAGAGGAAGGGTCACGGCGACGAGAGTAGACATATGCATGAGAGTTTTCCAAAGTTGTCATGCGCCGATCCAAAGAAGAGACTTGAGTTGAAATCCTTCCAACCTCAAACCGAATGCCCCTAACATCCTCATACATCGCTTCATAAGTTTTTTTTTATGATGGGAGTCGACTTTTTTTTGACAGAAGACTTTTACTCGCTTTTTTTTCACGCCTTTTTTTAGACATACGGGCGACGGAAACAGGTTTTACTTTTTAAGTAGTAGTAGATAGATAGTAGAGTAGAAGTAGATATGTAATGCTTCATAGATGTGTGTAAAGAATAGATGTGATGTTTTGGAAAAAACTTTTTGGGAACCAAACAGGCCATAAAGATGGCGGAAATCCTGTTTGGCGATCGATCGCCGTGGGGATGGATCAGCGATCGATCCCCTCCCCCCTCCCTCCACCCCTTCACCTAGTTTCCTTTTTTGGCACCGCATTACTTTCCTATTTTAGTAAATTTATACACTTAAAGTTTATACACCTCAAGTTTACACATCTAAAGTTTAGAGACCAAAAGTTTATATATCTGATTCAAATTTGAATTGAATTCAAATATTTTTTTATATATAGTATTTCTATACATCTAAAGTTTATACACCTAAAGTTTATAGACCTAAAGTTTATAGTTCTAAAAATTATAAGTCAAAAGTTTATATACCCGTTTCAATTTTGAATTTGAATTATATCTAAATCAAATTTGAATTTGAATTCAAATATTTTCTATATATAGTGTTTCTATACATCTAAAGTTTATACACCTAAAGTTTATAGATCCAAAGTTTATAAGTCAAAAGTTGACATACCCGATTCAAATTTGAATTTGAATTATATCCGATTCAAATTTGAATTTGAATTCAAATATTGTCTATATATAGTATTTCTATACATCTAAAGTTTATACACCTAAAGTTTATAAGTCAAAAGTTTACATACCCGATTCAAATTTGAATCTAAATTCAAATTTTTTTTATATATAATATTTCTATACATAAATTTTTATAACTTTTTTTTAAAAAAATTGTGTGGTCACACAGTGTACTGTAGTAGAAAAAGAAGAAAGGGAGGAGAAAGGGGGAGACGAGGGCGGATGCAAAAAAGAAAGCGCGTGGAGGCAAGTGGGTCCTTCTCCCGATCGCCGGCCTCATCGGTATCTTCTTCCACTATTGTTTCCCACAGGCGCATCCTTTTCACTACAGACCAGCCGGTTCTCAGATCTTAGTGATTAATTCAAGTAAAAATGATCTTGTACTTATAGCAAACTGAAAAAACTAAATATATGCAGGGGTGCGATCGAAGGATCGGATTACTGGAAGGCACCAATTCGAAGCGCTAGCAGGTGATGCCGCCCAACGCCAACCGCTGCAGCCGCGGGTGCAAGCATCTGCGCGCTCGGCACACGCACCGTCGTCGACCAACTCCCACGCCCGGGCACTTCAAACGTTCGGCAGCTTGTTTATACTCGAATTGTTTATACTCGAATTTGGTACCTAGAATTGAAATAGAAAAATTTGCCAAAATTTGGAACTCTGCCGGTTTCCTCCAGAAGGGCCGGTCTAACCATTATGTATGGGCCGATCAAACCGCCACCAGAAGGCCGGTCAGACCGATGGTATGTGGTCGGTCTGACAGGCAGAGCCCGAGCCCGAGTCTGTTTTCGTCGGGTCTCGGGTTTCCTTGCTCAGGAAGGTATGTTTTGGGTTTCCATTAGTTTCTACTCCGAGTTGAACGTGGAGAAGGTTCTGTAGAGGGCAAAACCAACCCCTATATAAGGGACAAGGCCAGTTCAAAAAAATGTATCACACTACGATCAATCAATAGAATCGCTTTTTCAATATTGCTTTTTACTTTTCAATTAGTTCTACTTTAGTTCGTCCATCTTTGTCGATTTACGTCTGCCTTCGCTGCGAGAGTGCAAAATCCTTTGTAAGTTTGTCCTGAAAATCTTCCATTTTGCCCATGAGACGGGTATTTATCCATTGTTCTATCTAAATCGGCTCCGCTAGCCGGTTTAATCCATCAAAACCCATCTTAGTCTAGCTTTTGCTGGATTAGAGTGCTTGGTGACTCTACATATATCACCGCAAGGCATTTAGCTGTTGCGATCGTGCTTCTCTACTTGTCAAAAAGTTGCCAACACGATTTTTGGTGACTCCGCTGGGGACGTCTTCATCATGAGCAAGTCGGAGCTTGATCCTACCAATGTTCTTCCAATCTCATTGGAGGATTTGGATGAGGAGCAACATCGGGAGATTGATCAACATCTTTTGACGACGCAAAAGGCGCTTTTGGAGGGGTGCTTCATCAAGACTCCTCAAGGGGTTATTCGCAAGCCAAGCTTTACTCCAAAAATCACCATCAACGAGGTAAGTAGTGATGAGGTATCTCGTCCGCTTCGAAAACTCATATCTAGTTCTATAGATGAAGGTATTAATGCCACTTTTAATACTCCAAACGTCCCAAAATATAACAACTTTTAGCCCTTATTATTTGTCCCAAAATATAACAACTTCTCCACCAACATTCTCTTCTCAACCAATCACAACCCTCCACCATTCACTTTTCCCAACTAAGGCGAGCGGTTTGGTCTTGCACACACCTCAGGTGCAAGAACCTTATGCCTCGAAGGCGTGTTCCATTGGCATAATGCTGTAGAGACATGTGATGCATCTCTTTTTGGGAAAATATGCAAGTGCCAACTAGAGTGGAGTAGCAAACACCTAGAAAAGAAGAGGGCATTTACTCTTGCTTGTATGTGTGTAGGTGCCGCGGGAGCGAGATCTTGTGCACGGCTAGAAGTGGATGAAGGCTAAACCAAGGCGGCACATGAGCTCAAAAGAGGGGCTGGGTGCAGCCAAGCAGCATGATTGCTATTGGCGAGGTGTATAGCCATATTTTAAAGGCTAGCACATAATGCGCCCTAGATGTAGATGTAGCCCGTCAGCCCTCTTGCTATCTTCCTCTTCTCCCATCTTTTTCTTTTTTTTTCTTCCGTCTCTCTTTTCTTTCTTTTTTATCTTCCTCATGTTTTTTTCTTTTTATTTCAGCAAGGTAAGACTAACACCAACTTCAAACCGAGATGGCCTTGGTTGACGGAACTCGCCATGCAAGCTCGTTGACCTGCCTCCCCCACACTTGGACTTTTGTGTCATGAGACATCAAAAACAAGTGTGTGAGACTGGGATCTTCATAAACTGTGTTCCAATACTAAGAATCACCAAAATGAACAGTTGATGTAGCTCCCATGTTCTTAGGCATCGTACGTCCCTCATTCTTAATCTTAACCTGAAATGGTTACTGACCAAGAATATCCGAAGGTGCATACTATCCTAAAAACTAGTTCTTACTTTTATTGGAAAGAAAACTTACCAAAATAATTTGGGGTATCTCCCGGCTATGCTTTGTTTGTGATCTCAAGCTCGACCATGGAGACATCTCGCTGCAAGATTAGTGCCACTAACACATACGAGATTTGCAGTATTTACGATAAACAAAAGCATCCACAACGATAGTTCTAATTATGATAGAAATGAAGCGGTACTAATCGGATAGGACTCTAGGAATTCCTTAAGTGAGCATGAGTCCTGAGGAACTTTGAAAGAGAAGCTTTCATGCTCATTTGTGGACTTTCGATCCTCCAGAGTTGATGTCTCAAACTTATCCCTAGCCTGAAAGTTCCCCTTCTCAAAGGAGACATTGATCAAGAACGAGGATGATTCTTGACGATTATCAAGAACAACGTTCTGAAGGTTAGAGAGACAAGGTTTAGGCTCGATAGGAGGTTGTGATGGTGGTTCTATGGAGAGCAATTCAAGGGTCTCGCCAAAATCTTCTTTTTGAATGAACTGATGAGCAACCAGTTCTAGAAGAGGTTCAGGGGACTTGTGAGGCAGGACCGCCATTACTTCCTCTATTGGCGTATTATCAGGGAGGATGCCTGTCAAGGTTTTCTTATAATTGCTATGAGGATCATCTCTAAATTTAGGAGCGCAACCCAGAGTTTGAATTTCTTTGGAATTTGGCGATGGCTCTAAGGAGGACTCTTTAGTTAGACCCGAAGATGTTGAAGGCACAGGTTCAGGCTCCGCAAAAGAAGGTTCCCCCCTTCCTGACACAAAAGCCTTTGGACGGGGTTTATCACACTGCCCGACAAAGGAGGTATTTTCCGATATGCGATCGAGAATTTCCTTGCCTTCGGCAAGAGTTTTGTGCATGAATGATGTCACGCCCGGAATTTCTATCCAAAATTCCAAACGCTTACATGTGTGTAAACCCTCGTCCAAGAATCAGCCGAGGCACACAATAACAAATTGATAATAGAGTACAATTATTACTCTAAGAGGTAGATAGTTCCTCTCAAACAATAAAGATCTAAGCAGCGGAAAAAAAAATAAAGATAAACAGCGCAGACGACACCACTCCATAGGCAGCTTGACAAGGACTACGCCAAATCCTCAACACCATCAGCTTCACTGTAGAACTCCTCCTCTGATGAATGATTGCAAGGTGAGTATATGACATACTCAGCAAGCCACGCAGCAAAGATGCAAGTGCACAGGATAACCAAGGATGGCATAATATAGGCTTCTTTGCATAAATAGCATTTAATGAATATTTCAGAATTTAATAAAACAATAGAGTATTAATTAAACAGTATTAATCCAACACTATACAACATACCCTGTTGTATAGGCCCAACCATTCTGAACAACCAACCCCGGCTGTACAGTTCTAATCTCCAAACCAGGAATATACCATTCCAAACCAGGAGAGAAACAATTATTACCAGTTATAGCATCTTTCATTATGGTGTGAAGGGTGAGACTAATCACGAAAGACATTGTTAGACCCGCCCATAACCGCGGGCGCGGCTATTCGAATAGTTTTACTCTGATCAGAGGTGTACCACTGTACCCACAAGACACAGCCCCACATCATGTCACCATGTGCCTTAGTACCACCACGGTACCTCGGAAAGGAGCTGTGACATTACCCCTCACACAATACAATTCACTACAGTGCACCATTCCTGGATCATAATCACCCCCTTATAAACAAGGCATGGACTCCCCAGCGACCCCCGTGGGCTTATCTCCGCCACTTCTCAGTCTGGTGCTCCGTAATGAACTATACTATGCAAAAGATAAAGCCGTTGCCCACGCTGGCTTGTGGTTGGCACGGTTAATGTTTCACAACCGAAACTCGTGAACCGGTCCTTAATTGTCATGAGCACGACCATCAAAACCATGTACTCACAACCCACCATTATCAGGTTTTAGTTGTCAAATTAATTAATTAACCAATCACGATCGACCATCGTGAACTATCATTAAACCATCATTAAATAATAGTGAATCATAAGTTATCCCATTAGTGTGCTAATGTTTCTAAGCATGGCTAAACAATTACATCTAATATCTAATTGAACCAATATAGAGTTCAACTAGTCAAGTTATAATAACCCAAGGTATCAAGGAATAAGGTAATCAAGAACAACAGGGGCTATAACAAACAATAGGCTAATTCCACCCAATGACATTCGAAAATAAATGCAATAGTTGAATAGAAACAATAGCTTTAAACGGGATCAACATGCTCAAAGGATTGATTAGGATCTGTGTGACTTGCCTTGCTGGCCTTCGAACTTTTCTAAGTCTTCTCCTGCGAAAACGGACTCTCCGGAAACGTCGGATTCTAAACAGAAAAGAGCAAAAATACCGAAACAGCACATAAGAATCCCAGAAAAATAAATCCCAGAAAAATCTAGGAATTATAGAATTAAGCAAAGTATTTAATAAAATTTTATCTGGCCCAATTTTATATTGGAATTTATTATTTACAATTAAATCTTTTCTTCTAGGCTTTTAAAAATTATTTCTGATAATTCTATTTAAACAATAATTTATACAATTAGGATTTTTAGGGTGTGACAAATGACCCTCCAGCAGTTATGTCAAGGTGGAATGCAGACTCCCTATCTAAACTCGCTTGAAAATGCTGCAATAGCACGTAATCAGGTATAGACAGGGTTGGGCCAGACTGAACTAAATTAGTGAATGTAAACCAGGCTACACCAATCGATTCTTTATTCATCTGCTGGAAACTTAGAATTTCTACACGAAAAGTAGTAATACGGGTTACAGTTAAAAATGCGAGGCAGAACTTGTCTCGCAATTTATCCCAGTCACCGTTTACACACCCGACGGTAGATGTGTACCATTGTTTCCACTCTCTCATGAAGAGAGAACGGAAACAATTTCCACCGAACAGTCTCTTGGATCATGCCTCAAATCTTAAGGCACGAGCAAAGCTGCTCGAATTCCCGCAGATGATGGTAGGGGTTTTCCTAGCCTAAACCAGAGAAAGATTTGTCTCTAAACATACTAATGAATTCGGGATGAATTTCATAGCCAGGTGTTAAAATAGGCTCCAATGAAGGAGGTGGCTTGTAAAATTCACCCCGCGGAGCAGATAGTTGAAAAATAGATTGTGGCTCCATCGATTGAGAAGGTTTTACTGGAATGCTTATCGGGGATAGCAGGGGTAAAGGTAGAAGAAAGAAAAATAAAAAGGATACGAGGATGAACAAGGTTCGGAGATGGACAACAACTGTTTCCCGGCAACGGCGCCAGCAATGCTTGTTGGTATTTCTTACGATCATAGATAAATCTGCAAGAAGATACCGATGTAGCACTTCACCCGAGACTATTCTCGGGTATCGATTTCCACAGGGAACGTGTGTGCTAACTCCGGTTCAGATTCATCCAAGGACAAGAAGCTCTAGAAAGGGAAAGGATAGAGAGGTTTCACTGGTGGAGAACAGTGTCTACGGAAAGCTTAACTTTAATCCTAATGAGGTACTTCGGGCACTGGCCAGCTCGCTGCTCCCAGATATCGCTCTACTGCGCACCCGGACAGGGAGGACTTTAGTGTCTTGAGGGCTGTCACCACCTCTACACCCTCCTCACACCTAGTATGGTATGCGGAGCAAACACCGGAAATCAACTACCTAGACACTGCGTCTACGCAGTTAATAACTACTCTAGTGTTTATAACTTACTAAAGCAATCACTATATTTTAGTTGATTATGGTGAGCGATGATTATGTACTCTGAATAGGAACTAACCAAGAAATAATTCTCACCGAGTAAAACTAAATTACTCAAAATATATTTCAATTATAATCAGAGTAATAAACAGAGCAGAATGAAATAGGAAGAGGATTACCGGCAACTCCGGAATTCCTCCAACTTCTTCTACTCTACTCTCTCACTATTCTAATATACAACAAAGTACACTATAGCCTCTTGTAGTTCAGCTCATGCTTCAAGTGTGTGTGAGATTGAGAGAGGAGAGGGGTATTTATAGTGTAAGCTTGTTTGGGAATGTGGAGATCCTCCATGGAATCCAAAGGGCATCTTCACTCCTCTCATGCCAAGTGTCCTTTCTGATGACAGTTCTACCGGTTTTAACACCATAACCGTCATGGGAGGTCGGTAGTAACTGCCCTACCAAAGTTGGGATGGATTTGACCAATAACAAGAGCTCTTGTTAAGTAGTTATTGGTACTTGAATGACCGATGGAGGATTTTTGTCTGTATCCGAAGGATTGATGTCCTCATCAAACCTTAATTAAAAACTACTCTTGCTTTTCTAATGATGTGTTACATTCTATACAACATATTCATAGGAAGATTACTGTAAGTAGATGGTAAATAGTGAGAACTTAAGAGGACATGATGACAATTGAATTTATTAGAGGTGAGCTCGTTCCTATGTTCTTCTTTATATGATTTTGAGAATAGATTGCTATCTAATGATTATGTTGTGATTAGGAACAATGGAGAGGACAAGGAGACACTTAGAGAGGGACTTAGAGGCATAGAGTATCATCAAGGACGTCCAAGTCAAGGTGGAGGCCCAAACCAAGTTGACTTCGAGTACGATCTGGAGTCCAAGACCAGTCTGCCCTAAAACGGACACCCAGGTAGCATACGTGCTCGGATTGGAGCGTCCTTTATATGTATGGAAAGCTAAGAAGATAACTGTTCCAATGGTCCTGGTCCCAAGTCCAAATTTTTTCGAGTCAACAGGAATCGTCCAAACAAGTTGACGTCCAGAATCTGTTCCAGTGTTGCGTCACCGTATTTGGGCCTTTGGGCAGTGTAACATGTTGGAACCCATTAGAATTGCGTCAAGGGTTGTTTGCACGACCCTAAACTCTATATATCAGTACCTGCCGTCACCTAGGGTTTGGGGTTTTGCTTAGATTATTCTGTCAAGAACAGTTTCGCCGCTAGATCGGGTTGCAAGACCCCAACTTGTGAGCTTAATCATTCATCTGCAATTTTGGTTGTATTCTTCCTGGTTCTTGTTTGTGTTCCTCGATTCGCAAACAGGGATTAGCCTTCTCGGCGAGATCATCCGCGTTTTGATAGGGGTGATAACCAGAGGAGACGTGGTGCTGCGATTGCGGCGCTCAAGAGCGTGTTCGTTTAGAAGCCGGATCGAGTTGTGTGCGACTCCCGCCAAATCAACTGCCTACCAGAACCTTTCGGAAGATCGGGAACCCTTGTCCACATCAAGGTTTCTGTAGGTGCTTCATGACGGAGGCGAATTCTGCCAGGTCTTCCATGTATGATCTGACGCTCACCACCCATGACCGCGTGCTCGCTACCGCTCCATTCATGTGGCGCACATCATGTGCTGCCAATCCGATGCCGCCATGCCGGCGAGGCGCTCAGCCACACACACACCTCCTATTGTTGCGACGACCAAATTAAGTTTCTGGTTCACTCACACGGGATACAAACTTCTGATGATGCACGGGATGGACGGATGAAAGCAGAATCGCTCAAAGGACGGTGTATCGCACCGCTCGGACTCGGAGTCAGATGCACACGTATAGGATATTCCGAGGGACGACATACCAAGATTTACGGCAAAAACATCTTAAATTTTTATAATAGTTGGGATTGGTAAAGATAAAGATAAAGATAAAGATGTGGCATATTCTCGTGTAAGAAAGCTGATGCTTTTTCTAGATAAGATATCGCATAAAAATAAAACTAATGAGTTTTCTGTAAAAAAATGTAATAATGTTTTAGAGGTTAAAGTACTGCATCGCTATTTCTAGAGTATCAAGTGTCTTTAAAAATAGGCAAATTTTGCTACAGGACACTCGTTATGTGTGGTTTAGCCCAGGGACACCACAAAATCGAGACTTTGGGGAAAAACACTCCATAACCATGGATATTTGCTGATGGACACCACGCCGTCTAACTGAAGCTTGTCGTGCTGACGTGGCGGTCGAGAGCCCGGTTTTTTACTGGGTTGGACCTAAATGCCCCTGCGCCTTATGCAAACCTAAATGCCTCGGTCGGACCTAAATGCCGTGAGAATATGCAGAAAGGCCCTTGAGTTTTCTAGGAACCAACCCGCAGTCCTATGACTGTTTCATGTGTGAGTCATGGCCAAGCTCGTTCTCAAGCTCGCCGGCGGTGAACGGTGGAAGATCTCGGCGTGCTATGGTGAACGGTGGAAGATCTCGGCGTACTAAAGAGAAAATGTAGAGGGGTTCAAGGCAAGGTTATAGGTGTTTATCTTGCAAGCTATGGTGGCCGGAATCAATGACGATGGCGATGGAAGCGGCGGTGGTTCTCGGGGTGGTGTTGCATGTGGTTTTGGAGGCCGTTTCTAAGTGGATGAAGTGCATGCATGTGGTCCTCTAGGCTCCAGGGTGCTCACCAAACTGTCGGGAAGAGATGTCGAAGCTTGGTCGTCGGCGACGGCTGGCGGAACATCTCGGTCACTCGGTGGCGGTGCTCTTCTTCGGGAAGACGGCGACAGCGTGTTTTGCTCCAAGAACTGCCATGAATGTATGTCCTTCATGTTAGAGAGGTTCTAGGGATGGTTCATGCACAAAGAATCGATAAATGGCTCACCAGAGGAGGCGGAATCGACGATGGTTCTAGGCAGCGGGTTCAGATCGGCGCCGAGGAAGAAAGGGGCGTGCTCTCCCTCTACGGTTCACCATTCTTCAGGGTACTTGAGGGGGAATGGAGGGGAGGATGAGGCGAAGATGCTGGCGCGACAGCTTGGCCCAGCTTGGTCCAGATCGACGGCGTCGGTGACGATGCTGTCACGGCGGCGCCCAGTGCGCGCTCTAGAGCTCTTCTGGGCACGACGGCGTTCCCGTCGATCCACTACATGAAAAAGGGCGAAATTAGAGGGAATGGATCGGCATCTTGAGAAGGTAACAGAACGTGAGAGGAGAGGAGACGACCGTAGCTCATCGACGAATGCAGCCATCGTCTTCTTTGTGGCCAGTGATGAAGATGAGGAAGAAAGGAGCAGCTAGAGTTCGTTCTCTCGATGTGGTCGATAGTGGAATGGAAAGTGAGATGGGGCGATTGAGTTGGGACTTAATTGGGAAAAGAAAAAGAGGTGTTTGGCGTTGGACACGCCTCTGGCCACGCGTCGACGCCGTCCAGAGAGCTGTCTCCCTCGGTCTCTCATTCTCTCTCGTGTTCTCTCGTCTAATATGAGGATAAGGCGCAGGGGTATTTAGGTCTGACCAGGTAAATCTTTAGTTAGACAGCGTGGTGTCTATCTGCAAATATCTAAGGTTATGGAGTGTCTTTTTCTAAATCCACGTTTTCGCGGTGTCTCTGGACTAAAACCACACATAATGAGTGTTCTGTAGTAAAATTTGCCTTAAAAATACGGAGCCTATTTTCTAGAGTGCATCACCATTTTTAGAGCATCAAGTGCCTTTTTTAAAGTATTATCTGAAGTGTCAAGCGCATTTAGAAAAATACGTAAGACTAGTACTATTAAGTTATTAAGTTACAGTACATATATGACATCTCATGTGGATCTTTATATATCTATAACATATCAATCCAGTGACGAATTGTAAAAGTGACAAACAATTAAATATGTCAAATAGGGAGGGACATGCGTGGCCTCCATGTACACCCAAAGCAGCCACGTTGGCTCAGTTCGTTTCTTCGTGGCAAGCCTAGCAGCTTGTTTATTTTTTAAAAAAATATATAAAAAAGTTCATTCTGAAAAGATACGTTGTTTAACCACTTGAAAAACGTGCTAATGAAAAATGAGCAAGATGCTTTCACTAAAATAAGTATTATTTATGTTTCAGAATTAGTATGTATCACATCCAATCAAAATCCATTATATTTCTGTTTAAAAAAATCCATTATATTTTTTGTTACAAAAGATAATTCAGACTTGTGAACCCTCAATGCATTTAGATTTACAGTAAGGGGTAAAAATTCATCAAAGCGCAGCACGAAGATTTCGAACCTGCAATTTGCGAATCGAGCGCGTGATGCTAGCCAATCAAGCGACACAAGACTTTAGTTTGTTTGGTAGGATCGAATCATAAGAACTAAGCCAACCAGAGGGAGGGTGAATGGTTGGTATACCCAAAAACGAAAAACTTTTAGCGGAAATAAAAGTTACCCTCAAAATCGACGAAGATCGGTCTGACCGAAGTTGTCTTGCCGGTCTGACCGCTCGGATGCCGTCGGTCTGACCGGTATAGATCAAATGGTCTGACCACCGAAGCTGCTCGCCACGCCAATCGCCGCCGCCGGTCTGACCGCCGTGTTCCCACTGGTCTGACCGCCGCAATGCCGCCGGTCTGACCGCCGGTAGATAACCGGTTAGACAGCCAAAACCCGGTAAACACAAATCGAAGAACTCTTAAAGTGGATGACGACTTTATTGATTCTCTCTGTGTTTACAAAATGCACCAACAGCACTCCTTACAAAAATTTCGACTAAACTCGAAACCCTAACTCAAAACTCAACTCAATTGCTCTCTAAAGCGATACCGGGAAGCCTCACGCTCCCCCTCTATTTATACATGAGGTAGGCAGCCTAAAGCCATGAACTAAACTCATACTAGGAGTTCTAAACACCTTAGGAAACCCACTAGTACAAGAAAGAAACTTTACATAACTAATCATACCAAATTCGGACTCCTTCCAAATTTAACTCCGTAGCCCATACGCACACAATAACTCCATCGTATGCCATATGGAATCTCCATCAACCACGTGCATCAACTCTAACCCTAGTATCCCGCGTGATCTCTGACCACCACGGACGTTGTCTTATCCCCAAGCCGACTCCCGGTCCATCACCGCAAATACTCTCCCGAGACATCGAGTCACCTACACATGGAACAAACAAAGAAACCATATTCCAAGACCAAGCTATCTCCAACTTGACTCATTAACAGCAAACAATAGTATTACATACGTATAGTATCCATCTAGAAGTCATAATCATGAAATAAACTGGGATATCCAAATAAACAACCTGAAACTGAAACCGACACAGTGTCGGCCGGTCAGACCGCGGGTTGGCCGGTCCAACCGCTCGATCACCGCCGGTCTGACCGGCACACACTGCCCGGTCTGACCGGTCACATAAAATAATGAACCTGCGATTCACCTGTAAATCCAATCATCTCCAAAACCACTTCGTGAATAAATTCTAAATAACAAAACCAATAATCTCCAATGCCCAATTGTTCATCACAGAATAATAATCAAAAACACTTTTGATTTTACAATCTCCCCCTTGATGAACACATTGGCAAACTCATAAAAAATGTTTTGGTGTTTGGAAAAATAAAAACAAAAGTGGTAAAAAGCACACTTCGTACAAATGTACACATCATGCTCGAAAAATCCAAAAGAAAACTTCTCCCCCTTTTTAAAAGAAAGAAATTTCCAATTGAACCAAAAACATGCTCTTCTCAACAACTCTCTAAAAATTTACCTTGCTTCTCCAAAAATCCAGAAATTTTCACATTACTTCTCCCTCTTTTGACAATGATTTCATCAAGCATAGGAATTATGTTCATTAATGTGCAAGAGCTTAGCATACATATAGCATATCAAGTCATGTGTTGCAATAAAAAGAAGATGAACCCATCTATAACAGCGCAAGCATGCATTAAAGTATAACCATGAACCAAAGATTTTACAATTAAACTTGAATCAACAATCAAAATTCATGATTTCAAACGATTTATAATGCAACATCTTAACAAGCACATAGGTTGAAAAATAAACACTAAACACATATACCTATTGTATTTATCACTCTTTCTCAAATAAACTTTAGCACAAAATAACCAAGAGAATTTTTTTTAACTTTTTCTTTTCTTGAGCCTTTTTGCTCATATTTTTCTCTTTTATTCCGGGTACGTCCCTGTTGTCAAGACTGTTTCCAGGGATTCGGCACCCATTATTTTGCTCACATCGAATACGTCCTTGTCGTCAAGACTGTTTCCAAGGATTCTGTATTCATTTTTTTCATATTTTTTATTCTCTTTTTCACAATGAGCAATTAAAGCTATTTGAGGAATAACAAGTCAGTAAAGCATACATATAGAGCATTTATAAATCAAACCATATGCTAGCATCAACATTGCATATTTACTTAATTCAAGTATAGAATTTAAGTGTCATGCATCATCTCCCTTAAAAGAAAAATCTAAATCTCATAAAAAGACTAGAATACATACAAGCTATGCTAGAGACAAATAAACCTTCAAAGTATTGCTAGCATGCACAAGAAAATACCATATGCATAAACAAAGCTATCTTTTATCAATTTTTTCATTGTCATATTATCGCTTGATAAAACCATGAGGTACAAACTCCCACTCAAACCATGCCAAAAGGATGAATTATGTCCAATTCACCACGAAGAAAAGCAAAGCGATTAGAATCCAAAGGTTTAGTGAAAATATCAGCAATTTGCAACTTCGTATCCAAAAACTGCAACTCAACATCTCCTTTCTCAACATGATCCCTCAAAAAGTGAAAACGAATATCAATATGCTTTGTGCGTGAGTGTTGAACAGGATTCTTAGCAATATTGATAGCACTAGTATTATCACAAAAGAGAGGTACTTTCTCAAAAGTAAGACCATAATCTTTCAAAGTAGATAAAAGCCAAAGAATCTGTGAACAACAACTAGCAACAACAACATATTCAGATTCAGCAGTTGATTGAGCAACACTAGATTGTTTCCTAGAAGACCATACAATCAATGATGTACCAAGAAAATGACATGTTCCACTAGTACTTTTCCTATCAATTCTACAACCTCCAAAATCAGCATCGGAATATCCACTTAAGCATATAGAAGATGAAGTAGAATACCAAATTCCAAACTCAAGTGTATGATTCAAATACCTCATTATTCGCTTGACCGCTTGACGATGTGAAGCACGAGGAGAAGCTTGAAAGTGTGCACACAAACACACAGCAAATTGTATGTCTGGCCTAGAAGCAGTTAGATACAACAAAGATCCAATCATGCTTCTATACTCCTTTTGATCAACAGCTTCACCATCTTCATCAAGATCCAACACAGCTGTAGAACCAATTGGTGTTGAAATTGGCTTGCAATTCTCTATCTTGAACCATCTCAAAAGATCCTTCGTATACTTCGTTTGATGCACAAAAGTACCTTGAGGTGTTTGCTTAATTTGCAATCCCAAAAAGTACAATAACTCACCCATCATGCTCATCTCAAATTCCCTGCGCATAGTCTCAGCAAAATCTACAACCAAAGCGTGAGTCGAACAACCAAAGATGATATCATCCATATAAATCTGAACGAAAAGTTGATTATCACCATCCTTAAGAACAAAAAGCGTTTTGTCAACCTTTCCCATTGTAAAACCTTTCGCAAGCAAAAAGTTCTTAAGCCTATCATACCATGCCCTAAGAGCTTGTTTCAAACCATATAAAGCTTTAGACAATATAAAAACATAGTTGGGAAAATCAGGATTTTCAAAACCTGGTGGTTGTTTGACATAAACTTCCTCCTGTATAAAACCATTTAGAAAAGTACTTTTCACATCCATTTGATACAATTTAAAACCTTTTGAAGCAGCAAAAGCCAACAAAAGTCTAATTGCCTCAATTCTAGCAACAGGAGCAAAAGTTTCATCAAAATCCAGACCCTCAACTTGTGTAAAACCTTGAGCAACAAGTCTAGCTTTATTTCTCACAATCAAACCATCCTCATTTTGTTTATTTTTGAAAACCCACTTGGTTCCAATAATATTACGTCCAGAAGGTGGTTCAGCTAAAGTCCAAACTTTGTTTCTCTCAAAATTTTCAAGTTCTTCATGCATGGCGTTAATCCACGATTCATTAGTTAATGCATGTGACACATCTTTGGGTTCAAAAGAAGCAACAAATACAGAATTTGCACAAACATCACGAGTTGTTATCTTAGACCTTGTAGTCCGCTCACCTATATTACCAATAATTTGTTCCGGCGGATGTCGTCGTTGAATGTGCAAAGGAGCAGCAAGGAGCAGCGATTTCTGAAGTTGATCCACGGTCTGTATCAATACTGGTCGAAGTAGTAATCTCCGGAGGACCATCTCGATCAGCATCAACAGTACCCGAACCCGACGAACCTGGCCGGTCTGACCGCTCCTCATGGGTCGGTCTGACCAGAGGTGTGCCAGCGGTCTGACGGGCCTAGCGCCCGGTCTGACCAGTCGAGCCGACCTCGTCGTCGTCGTTGTCGTTGTCGCTCTCGTCTTAAAAAATATGACCATCCTCCCCCTGAACCTGTGACAGTGTACTTGCAATATCGGGTCTAGTACCTAGACTAGCCTCATCAAAAGAAACTTTGCAAGTCTCCACGATTTCGTTAGTCCCCAAAATAAGTACACGATAGCCACAAGTGTGTGCAGGGTAACCAAGAAACAATCCATCGGTAGAACGTGCCTCAAACTTATCCAAATTTCCAGATTTCAAGACAAAGCACTTGCAACCAAAAACACGCAAATGTGAAACTTTGAGTTGATGTCCAAATCGAAGTTCATAAGAAGTTTTTCCAAGTTTAGATCTCAAGAAAACTTGATTTGAAATATAGCAAGTAGTGTTAATCGCCTTAGACCAAAATTTTCTAGGAGTTTTATATTCATCCAACATCGTTCTAGCCATCTCAACCAAAACACGGTTTTTTCTTTCAACAACACCGTTTTGTTCAGGAACTTGAGGAGAAGAAAATTCATGTTCAAGACCTCTTTCGTTGCAAAATTGTTCAAAAGAAGCATTTTTAAACTCTCCACCATTATCACTTCGAATTCTTTTCAAAGAACCAGGAAATTCAAGATCCAATCGAAGAAACAAACCACGAAAGTGTTGAAAAGCTTCATCTTTAGTTTCCATAAAGAAAACCCAAGAATATTGAGAAAAATCGTCAACAATAACCAACACAAACCACTTTTCTCCAACAGATTGCACTCTAACTGGACCAACAGTGTCCATATGTAATAGCTGTCCCGGTGCATCCGTCATCACAGAAACAATAGGAGCATGTGAAGTACAAACCATCTTAGCATGACGACACGGTGTATAAACCAAATCAAGATCTTTCTTAAGCTTAGGCAAACCACGAACAAGATCCATACCAATTAACCTAGTGAGATGATCAAAACCAACATGTCCAAGTCTACGATGCCAAAACATCACATCTTTATCAAACTTAGCAACTAAACATGTTATCACAGGTGAAACAGGATTTTCAAAATCAGCTTTAAACACTCTTCCATAGCGAGAAAAATTCAACACAGAATCAACACAAGAATCAAAAACTTTACTTCTAGTTTTCTTAAAGTGAACCCCAAAATTTTCATCAACAATTTGTGAAACTGAAAGCAAATTGTACTTTAAGTCCTCAACCAAAGCTACATTCTTCAATTCAAATTTTTCATTTACCATAACCAAACCTGTAGCGAGAACGGCACTTGTAGCAGCATCACCAAAAATAATCAATTCAGTCTTAGATGCCTTCTTTAGGGAGGAGAACCAATTTTTATCACCGGTCATGTGCCGCGAACAACCGGAATCCACGATCCACATGTTCTCCTTCCTTGCCACCAAAGCCTACACACAAGCAGAAGTCGAAGCCTCAGTACTGGGGTTAGATGATAATAAAAATTTAGGAATCCAGTACTGAGACACACGACCAGAAGATCCAATAGGCATATATCCACAAGCAAAATCAACTTTAGAATTTTTAGAAAAATTCCTCCGAGGCCGGTCTGACCGAGGTACAGTGGCCGGTCTAACCGGGGCCCGGTCTGACCGCCTCTGTACCGCCGGTCTGACCGGTGCCTGGTCTGACCGATCGCCGGTCCGACCGCGGGACCCACTGCGGTCTGACCGGTTTCCTCGAGGGAAAACCCGATTTTTGCCACTTTGATTTTGCAAAAGCAATTTCTCTCTCCTTTTTCTGTTTATGAGCTAATCTGAAATAAAAACCAACAACATGTCCATCTTTGCCAAAAAAGAACAATTATATTTTTCACGATGATTAGACACATTAGTAGCATGAGTAGATTTAGCAACACTAGCAACAACAGGAGATTTTGCGTGCATAACATTGGATTTTGAAGAAGATGCACTCATAGTAGACATGATACCAGCAGATTTAAACACAGTTTTATTAGTATCAGGTTTAACCAAAATCTCACCACTTCTAGCACCAACATCTAACACAACAGGGGGATGTCTAGAATTATGAGCATAAGGATTAAAACCTAAACCACGGTTATGTGTGCTAACCTTTGATTGATCCAAAATCATGTTGAGGTTCTTTTTACCATCAGAAAATCTTAGCAAAGAATTTTTCAAATAAGAAACCTCTTTTTCCAAATTAGCACAATTTTCACAATCTACCATGACACCTTTGCTTTTACGACATTTAGGGCAAGAAAGCACTTCATTGTTTTTCACAACATCTTCCATGTACTCAACATGACCTAAAGCATCTTTTAATTTCATTTTATTCAAATTACATGTTGAGCAATCCAAAACATCATAAGGCTATTTTAACTTTTTAGCAGAAATCATGTTAAACATCAAACTAGCATGAAAAGCAATTTGATATTTTTGCAACAACTTTTTAGTTAAAAACAACTCATCCAAAGTGCGTGTGTGCAAAGCAAAACTACAAGCAAGAGAAGATCTATTTTTCAAATCATGTGCAGCATTAACATCTCTAACTTTTGAAATCTCATTCATTAAAATCTCACAATTTTCACAATCATCATCATTAGGAATAAGAGATTTTAACCTATCAATTTCAGATTTAAGAGATTCAATGATAAATTCCTGTTTTCTATACATCTTCTCACACTTTTTATTTTTTGCACTCAAAATTTAATAGCTTCCTCAAAAGCACTCACCTCATTATCTTCATACTCTGTGTCAGATTCACCACGCGCCATGAAGCAAACATCGGAGACGTTCTTTCCCTTATCATCATCTCCACTTTCACCATCTACATCACTTAGTGGCTCGAAGGCGGCGCAAACTTGTTGAAAGGCCTTCCTAAGATTCTCCATCTTCCTCCCTTGGTATGAACCCTTCGACTTGTTGTTGTTGGGCTTGTTGTTGTTGGTCTTCTCACCATCTTTATCTTCTTTTTTGCCTCTCCCAAGCTTAGGACAATGCGAACGAAGATGATCAATTGAACCACATTCAAAGCAACGATTTGGACCACCTCTTTTCCTGTTCCTGGTATTGTTCATAGCTCGAGCAATTCTGTTAGCAACCAAAGCCAAATCCTCCTCCTCGATTTGTTCGAGTTGATCATCGGATGTGGCATTAAAAACAGCAAGAAAAGAAGACTTAGATGAAGAAGCATCAACATCCAAAGAGGAAGAAGAAGAAACCAAAGCACTCGATTTAGAATCAACTTTGCGAGAAAGAACATTCATCTCATGTGTTTTTAATTTAGTATGAAGTGAATCCAAAGTCAAAGTAGACATGTTAACAGATTCCTGAATAGATGTAACTTTCATCTCCCAAATAGACATGTCGAGACCATTCAAAAAGTGGCGAGAAAAATCTCAGATTGTGGATAATTAGCATCATAAGAAGAATCAACAGATCTAAGATCACTCAAAATTTTATTAAACCGAGAAAGATAGTTATCCAAACTTTCTCCAGGTTTCATCTCAAATTTAATATACTCCTTTTTGAAAAGATCACGACGAAGTTCTTTAATATTATTTGTTCCTTGATGAAAATTACTCAAAGCAACCCAAATCTCATGAGCAGTTTAAAGATGAGCAACACGATCATAATCCGAACGAGAAATACCACTCAAAAGAATGTTACGAGCTTTGCAATTTTGTTCAAAAGCAGTTTTTTCAGCAGCAGTATTAATAGCTTCAGGAATCACATAAGCATGAGAAACTTTTCTCCAAATATCATAATCTTCAGCCATAATGTAAGATTGCGTCTTACTACACCAATGAGAAAAATCCGTTCCATCGAAAACATGGGGCTTAGTTGAAAACCTAGCGGGAGTAGCCATGGCAAAAACTTTAGATCGATAAAAATCCAAAGAAGAAAACAAGGCTCTGATACCACTTGTAGGATCGAATCACAAGAACTAAACCAACCAGAGGGGGGGTGAATGGTTGGTATACCCAAAAACCGAAAACTTTTAGCGGAAATAAAAGTTACCCTCGAAATCGACGAAGATCGGTCTGACCGAAGTTGCCTTGCCGGTCTGACCGCTCGGATGCCGTCGGTCTGACCGGTATAGATCAACCGGTCTGACCACCAGAGCTGCTCGCCACGCCTATCGCCGCCGCCGGTCTGACCGCCGTGTTCCCGCCGGTCTAACCGCCGCAATGCCGCTAGTCTGACCGCCGGTAGATAACCGGTTAGACAGCCAAAACCCGGTAAACACAAATCGAAGAACTCTTAAAGTGGATGACGACTTTATTGATTCTCTCTGTGTTTACAAAGTGCACCAACAGCACTCCTTACAAAAATTTCGACTAAACTCGAAACCCTAACTCAAAACTCAACTCAATTGCTCTCTAAAGCGATACCGGGAAGCCTCACGCTCCCCCTCTATTTATACATGAGGTAGGCAACCTAAAGCCACGAACCAAACTCATACTAGGAGTCCTAAACACCTTAGGAAACCCACTAGTACAAGAAAGAAACTTTACATAACTAATCATACCAAATTCGGACTCCTTCCAAATTTAACTCCGTAGCCCATACGCACACAATAACTCCATCGTATGCCATATGGAATCTCCATCAACCACGTGCATCAACTCTAGCCTTAGTATCCCGCGTGATCTCTGACCACCACGGACGTCGTCTTATCCCCAAGCCGACTCCCGGTCCATCACCGCAAATACTCTCCCGAGACATCGAGTCACCTACACATGGAACAAACAAAGAAACCATATTCCGAGACCAAGCTATCTCCAACGTGACTCATTAGCAGCAAACAATAGTATTACATACGTATAGTATCCATCTAGAAGTCATAATCATGAAATAAACTCGGATATCCAAATAAACAACCCGAAACCGAAACCGACAAAGTGTCGGCCGGTCAGACCGCGGGCTGGCCGATCCGACCGCTCGATCACCGCCGGTCTGACCGGCACACACTGCCCGGTCTGACCGGTCACATAAAATAATGAACCTGCGATTCACCTGTAAATCCAATCATCTCCAAAACCACTTCGTGAATAAATTCTAAATAACAAAACCAATAATCTCCAATGCCCAATTGTGCATCACAGAATAATAATCAAAAACACCTTTGATTTTATATGTTTTTCATGACTTATATAAGTTACATATACTTAAACTCCAATTATACTTTGAAAGTTTGCCATACGATTTCAGTTTGTTTTATATGAGCCACATATAATAAGTACATGTAATTACTCTTAAATTATACTTGAAAGTTTTTCATCAAAAGAACTGTTGAATGTTGTACTTAAAAAAAATCAAAAACCGAGAAAAAGGGTAGCGTTTCAGCTGTTAATAACTGCTGATAACCCATACAGCCATACATGATAAAACTAGCTTCATGAAGCGTAATCTCATGCCAGATAAAACTAGTAATAAATTGCTTCAAAATATTTTGCTGGCAACTTGTAAAACTAATGAATAGCTTCAAAATAATTTGCTGGCAACTTGCATAAAGCAGCAAAATATTGATACTAAACTTGAGCGTAATGTAGCTACAGAGAGTTGTGAACCTATATACAATCACAATTGATCCATGTCGACCACAAAGCACAGAACAGAAAGCTTAGAGGATAGCAAAATGTCTCCCATCTTCCAGATCAACTAATGCCGCAGTCAGCAAATCGAATCACTCCGAGGTTGATCCTGAAAAGGAACACATAATATGCAACAGCTTCAGCCTTATCACACAGCACGCTGCAGGTGTTCTGTATATTCACACGATAAAAAACTGAACAATTATCAATGCAATTAAGAGCATACCTCTGTTATCAGCCCAATTTCTTTTGCAATCTTTATCTTCTTTTTGACGTACTGCTCATAGTACTTTGGTTTTACCCTCTGAAAAATAAAAATGTCTCTCATTTCAGCAAACCATATATTTATTAAAACAGGCATGCAGACAATTGTATACACTGCAGTACCAGCTTTTTCAAGGCCTCTAAAATGAATTCCCGAGCTTCATCCTCAGCAACCTAAAAGCAGATCAACTGAATAATGTAAAAGAAAACCATATTGCAACAGAACCAGCTCGCATGTCAAACACAACATATTACAGTATTACTTACTTCCTCAGTGAGGTTAGCGGTGCAGGTATAATACTGAAAGGGGTACAAAAGGATAACAGCATCAGCATTATGCAACATTAAAACTACAATAGAAGATAAAAGCACATATTTGCAAAGCACCTATGAAGAAAAAACAGTTACCTCCTCTTCAATAAAGGAAGAATCCACCTCCAATGCATATTGCATTCTATGCTGGCGCAAGGGATACTTGTTCAGTTTGTATACTTCACCCAAAGCATCTCTAAAATTCTTCTGAATGCCAGCAAACAAAAAAGAAGCATCAGTAAACATATGCTCCATTCATAAGCACATGGAAGCACCACTAATACTTGTGTAAAGACTAGTGGACTACAGACCTTTTGCTTGGTAATACGTTTCCAAATCTCACAATGCATTTCGTCTACCTCCTTGTACCATGTATTATCAAAGTCCACACTTTTTTAAATAGTCCTGAAGCAAAGAAATACAATTTTTAGATGGTAGATATATAACCTAAATTTAGATAAACAAACACACGAGGGATCCTACATAGTAGGCAGTGTAAACTAAACCAACAGGTATCTTAGGAAAGCCAGTTGCGATCTTGAATGCTTGGTAAGCTGCTCTCGAGCTTATTCTTCCCCACTGGAGAACAGAAGAGAGATCAGTAATGCTACAATACATATTAACACCATGTTTTTTTTTTTGTGAGGTTATATGTACTTACCAATGGCATCTCAACTTTCATATAAGCATCAAGCCACTGTATCCAGATATGATGTCAGGACAAACTAATTTTAAAACAATGTAGAAACTTTTATATTTGACTAACTTTATTATATTATTCACAGAATACATACCTTAAGTTGCTTTGCTAACTCGTCACAGTAATCAGCATAGTTTTGTTCAATATCATAGCTATGGAAAGCTTCACGGTAATCTTCCCAGTCGTTGTATTCAAAGCAATACTATGTAAAGTAGAGGAGAGGAAACCAATTAAAGTTCACACACTTTTTTTGGAATAAAATCAATTAAAGCGATAGGAGGGAATAAAAGTCTCGCGAAAATGCAAAGAATGTTTCATTAAGAAAAATAGCATTGGGCACCAGTAAGAGCAGCAGGGCGAGAGAACAATGACCTAGGTTGACAATGGGGACTATACTTGAATCAGTTGAAACGGCCAGTCTTTCACAAACATCGTATGCACTTCAAAGCATATAAAACTGCAAAATGCTCTGTTGAAGGCAATGAAATATCAATACTTAGGACCCGTTCGATCTCTTCAAATGAAGGGATATTTTCAACGCATGCGAAACGAGAAAACTCATTAACATATGATTAATTAAGTATTAACTATTATAAAGTTGAAAATGGATTTATTTAATTTTAAAAAAAACAACTTCTACATAGAAACTTTTTGTCAAAAACACACCATTTAACAGTTTAGCATGCTAACGGAAAAGGAGGAAGTTGAAGTTTGGAATTGAGAAAAGAAACTGGGCCTTAGTGGAGTAGCAATCTCATCCACAACACATGCACATGTTTTCAAATGACATAAAACCAGATATTCTCTTTACCTGCAGCATATTATACTGTAACTTGAAATGATAAGTACTTACAGGTTCTATAACGGCATTATGTGGAACTAGTCGTTGGTAGTCGTCCAAAGCAGCAATGGTGCAGTAATCAGGGTAGAAGGACCAATCTAAAGTGCCATCACTTTCAAAGCGCAAAAAATATCTCTCCTCCTTAAGAACGTCTGGAGGATAAGACGCCTTCAATATATCATAATCCAGCTGCTCCTTGGGCACTAGTTGTGATAATTACAGTGGCATCAAACACATCCCACGCATGAGATTAAATTAAACATGAATCAGATGAAAGCAGCATATATATACAGATGGTTAGTAAGTAGAACGAATGGCTCATGGACAATGATAATCAGGGTTAACTAGGAGAAGCATGAGTAAGCAACATACACATACCGATGCACTCACTCCAGCTATCTACCTTGAACAACATCAATTCAAGCTGGAGAAAGCCAAGCTAAGACTAGCCGAACATCGGGAGCGCAAGGACATTGTAGCCACAATCCAGGCCAATCGGCAACTTGTGTACGAAGAGAAGTCCAAGCTTGATCAGCTATCTGAGAGTCCGATCAAGTCCAATATTGATCGGCTTGAAGCTCGTAAGATTGAGCTCTCGGCACAACTTCAAGAATGCAATGTTGAACTGGATCTGGAACACAAAAAGCTAGCCGATCTCCTGTAAGCTGTTGAAGAACAGAAGGCAAGGCTCAAATCGGCTATCAAGAATGTCGCCGATATGACCAAGTCCTTAAAAATCATCCCTGGAACCAATGCTCAAGATGCCCAAGCTATTGAAGAAGTAGAACAAATTAGGCAACGGGCTGTGTCGGCTATCCAGCGCTACTTGTCTAAATGATTGATCTTGTAATAAGACTTATCAAATTTTTGTAATCAGCTAAGAAAACTTGAATATCCTTTTGTTACTGAACTGTTGTGCCGATTAATTTAACCTTCCGTTTTTGCTCAAAAAATTTTGCAACTTTTGCATTTATGTGCCCCCCTAATTTTACAATGTCGAAGGCATTGATAAAATTATAAATTGAACTAAGGGCGATATAACCATATCGGCCATTGTACATCGGCAAAGCACAACCGATTACAATACAAAAAGAACTAAGGGCGATATAACCATACCGGCCATTGTACATCGACAAAGCACAAACAATTACAATAAAAAATAACTAAGGGCGATATAACCATATCAGCCGTCTTAAGGCGATGTATACACATTGGCTATCATGTATCGGCAACACCAGCCGATCATGCATTAACCCAAACACTTGGGTAATATTTCTTCAAGTATTTTTCCATTGAGCGCTCGTCCAAAAACTTCTCCATCGAGTCCTTGCAACATGTAAGCTCCTTTAGAGACAACTTTATAGATTTGAAACGGTCCTTCCCAATTCAGTGACCACTTGCCGAATTTGTTATCTCGAGTCCCTATTGGCAAAATCAATTTCCAAACAAGTTCACCTTTAGAAAAAGACTTAGACACCACTTTCTTATTGTAATGTCGAGCGACACATTCCTTATCCTTGGTAACCTTTGCAAGGGCTCTCAATCTAGACTAAACCAAATCCTCCCTTTCATCGGCCACGAGATTATAATACTCATCGGCTGTCAAATCATTTTGCAACTCCGTTCTTCTTGAACCAATTCTAATCTCCCATGGTAAAACAGCCTCATGTCCATAAACAAGTTTATAGGGAGGAACTTGGATCAAAACTTGACAAGCCATCAGATAGGATCACAATGCTTCAGCCAATCTAGTATGCCATTGCTGAGGATAATCGGAAATATTTCTTTTAATCAATTTGATCAAACTCTTGTTAGATGCCTCAGCCTACTCATTAGCTTGTGCATAATATGGTGAAGAATTCAACAACTTGATACCCATACTATCGGCAAACTGAACAAACTCATCGGACACAAAGATCGAGCCTTGATCGGTTGTAATCGTCTGAGGAATACCAAATCGGTAGATTATATGCTCTTGAACAAATTGTATAGCATCCCCAGAATCAACTTTCTTCAAAGGAATCGCCTCTACTCATTTGGTAAAATAATCGGTCGCCACCAATATAAACTTGTGTCCTTTACTCGATGGTGGATTGATCATACCGATCATATCAATTCCCCAACCTCTGAATGGCCATAGCTAGATGATAGGATTCATAGCTGATGCTGGTGCCCTTTGAATTGCTCCAAACTTTTTACAATCTTGACATCCCTTGTAATATTTGAAACAATCCTCCAGCATTGTCGGCCAAAAATATCCTGCCCGCCGAAGCAACCACTTTATCTTATAAGCCAATTGATGAGTTCCACAAATTCCTTCATGTACCTCACCGATTGCAACCTTAGCCTGATTGGCACTTAAACATTTAAGCAATACCCCAGCAATCGTCCGATAATAAAGCTCATCATCCAACAAGGTATACTTCAAAGCCTTATAGCGTAATTTCCGAGAAGCCGATTGAGATGAATTCTGCAAATAATGATGCACATCATACCTCCAATCATCGGCTGTTAATGTGGCAACTTCTACTTTGACATCCTTGTTCATCGGCTTGTATCCCGATGCCCCTGAGCTTCAACATCCTATTCTCGAGATACATGCTTCAAATTCACCAGCCGAAATCCTTTCATCAACTCTCGGCACTTCTCATTGTAAACCATTAATGTTTCATTTTTGCACTCATATTCTCCTGCCAATTGACTGATCACTAGCAAGGAATCACCCATAATTTCAACAGCATCGGCTTCAACTTCCTTGATCAACTGCAACCCTTTGAGAACCGCTTCATACTCTGCTTCATTGTTGGTCGCATAAGGTTTAATAGTGTAAGCAAACTCAAAACATGCCCCCCGAGGGGAAATTATAACCAAGCCGATACCACAACCGTGAGTGCACACTGATCCATCGAAAAACAAAGTCTAGGACACAACCTCAACCGAGCCGATTGAGTCATCACGATGATCAACAATAAAATCGGGTATAACTTGCCCCTTGATAGCCTTCGGTGACTCATACCGAAGATCAAATTCCGTTAAGGAAAATTTCCACTTTCCAACCCTTCCTTTCAAAATCGAAGCCGATAACATGTACTTGACTACATCGGCCTTGCATATTACAGCGCATTCATTGGACAATAGATAATGCCTTAACCTTGTATAGGAAAAATACAAGCACAAGCACAACTTCTCTACAGGAGAATATCTTGTCTCTGCATCCAAGAACCGATGACTTAAATAGAATACAACTCTTTCTTTTCCTTCAAGCTCCTGAATCAAGACCGAGCCGATTGACTTCTCACCGGTTGATAGATATAATCTAAAAGGTATTCCCTTTTGTGGAGGAATGAAAACTGGAGGAGAGCTAAGATATTCTTTAATACTATCCAAAGCTTTCTGCTGCTCTGCCCCCCAAGTAAATTTTTGATCGGCTTTCAATCTCAACAATAGAGTAAAAGTTTCTAATCTTCCAGACAAATTAGAGATAAACCTTCTAACAAAATTTATCTTGCCGATCATCTCCTACAATTCCGTCTTATTTTCTGGAGGTTGAATCTTCTTGATCGCATTAACACTTCTCTAAGTTATTTCAATCCCCCTCTCATGAACAAGAAATCCCAAAAACTGGCCAGCTGATACGCCAAAAGCACACTTTGTCGGATTCATCTTTAGGCCATACTTGCTAGTCCTCTCAAAAACCTTCCTCAAATCGGCTATGTGGTCCTCTATCTCCTTGGACTTAACAACCACATCATCAATGTAGACCTCAGCCAACCAGCCGATTAGATCATGGTATATGTAATTCATGGCCTGTTGATATGTAGCTCCAGCACTTTTCAGGCCGAAAGTCATCACAGCCCACTCAAACGAGTCGATTGCACCAGGACACCTAAAAGCTGTCTTATGGATATCTTTTTCGGCCATAAAGATCTGATTGTACCCTGCATTTCCATCCATAAAACTCAATATCTTGTGCCCTGAAGCAGCATCAACCAGCTGATCGGCTACTGGCATTGGATACTCATCCTTTGGGGTAGCTTTGTTCAAGTCTCTGAAATCAATGCACACCCTGACTTTGCCATTTTTCTTGATAACTGGAACTATGCTGGAAACCCACTCGGCATATCGTCAAGGACGAATAAAACAAGCATCATACAAATGTTTGATTTCAGCCTTAACAGGTTCGAGCATCGGCTTTGCATCTTCTCGGAGGCTGCTGGTGCAGTCTAACCCCCGGTTTGATAGGTAGCCGATGTTCAACAATTGATCAGCTGAGTCCTGGCATCTCATAATACTCCCAAGCAAAGCAATCTCTAAATTCCTTTAAAAGCTCTATCAAATTGGTTCTAAATTCCGGAGATAAATTCTTACTGATAAATGTCGGCCTTAGTCGATCACCTGGACCTATGTCAATTTCTTCCAAATCATCGGCCGACATGAAACCCTGTCCTTGCTTATCATCGAGATCATCTACTGTGTCCTGGTGTAGACGTTTGAACCCTCCACGATGGCCTCAAAATAATAGCTTGGGCTCTCCATCTTCAATTGGCTGTATATCATAATCGGACACCTTTAGAAAATCTCCTTCCCAATCCTTTCCAGGCAAGCAATCAATACCGTCCATCTCCCAAAGAGCTAAATTGACACTGGCAACGTTAACTAACCTGTCGGCTGCCACGATTTCAATCTTGTCACCTTGCCATTGAATCAAGCATTGATGCATGGTTGAAGGAATACAAGAATTAGCATGAATCCAATCCCTTCCAAGCAACAAGCTGTAGGAGCCCTTCCCATCGATGACAAAAAATGTTGTAGGGATGGTTTTACTGCCGACTGTCAGCTCCACATTTAGAACCCCTTTGGTTTCCGATGGATTGCCACCAAAGTCCTTGGGAACCATATTTGTCTTGATGAGATCTTCAGTATTTCTGCCTAGCTTCCTGAACGTAGCATATGGCATCAAATTCACAGCAGCCCCACCATCAACCATCATCTTGGACATCGGCTTCCCATTGACATAGCCGTTAATGTACAATGGCTTAAGATGTCGATTCTCTGTCCCCTCTGGTTTCTCAAAAACCGCTTGTTCTGGTGACAAAATCAACCTAGCCGAAGATTCCTCAACTTCATCAACATCGGCTTGTTTAGCTCCGAATTCCGCAGGCAACGTGAAAACCATGTTAACCGATGCAGTTACAACATTCTTCCCCTTAGCCAATCTTTTTTCTTCATCGGCTTTGGGTTCATCAGCTACAGCAGCTGGATTCTTAACATGCCACTCTTGCCTCGGCTTTGCCTTCTTCAGCCGATGGTTGATTTCTTGTTCAACCTCCTGAAAGCATTCCCTATTCCTCAATCTTTGAACCCTTCTCTTCTGATTCTTTGTGAAAATACCAGAAGGACACCATTGAGTCTTCCTGCCCTCATCGTCCTCTTGATCACGATCTTGGTTTATTGGGTCCAACCTTTGATGAACAGGAACCCGTGTTTGCTTCAGCCGATTGCATCTATTGTAAAATCTGCTTGAACTCTCTGCAATATTGCTGCATCCAGGACAATCCTCGATAGATGGCAGCCTCATTCCATCGTTCCAGCAAAATCTGAAAAACTCACAGTCCCAATGAGAATCAAAACCACCATCATCTTCTTCATAATACCTCTCCTATTGCTGCTTGTCATATTTCCTCTGGTACTTGTTAATAATTCTAGCCGAATTCATCTAAAAACCTCGAGTTTTCCCTCCATCGGCTGTTCGACCAGCTGTATGTACCATATTGACGGGAAAAGGATTGCCGTCGACCTTCATCGGCTTCTTGGAGTCGTCAAACTTGATTTTTCCTCCCTCAATAGCCGCCTGAATCTGCTGTCTGAAGACTTTGCAATCATTAGTAGAATGAGACACAGAGTTATGCCACTTGCAATGCCTTCTTTTGCCCAATTCCTCAGCCGATGGGATTGTATGACTGGCAGGAAGTTGAATCTGCTTCTCCTGAAGTAACAAATAAAAAATCTTATCAGCCTTGATAATGTCAAAGTCATACCTCTCTTCTTTTCCAGAGCTCTTTACCCATTAGCATGGTATAACCTTCCTGTTTCCGACCCACTCAGCTGCTGCTACTTCGGAATCATCATCATCATCATCATCAGATCCACACATGTAAGGATAGACATGATTGATCTTTTTGAAGCTTTTCTTGGCTTCTGCAAACCTCTGCTCATGTAGAGTTACCTTCTATGCAAGATGTGACAAACTATCAAACTCTTGGGATGAGAATTTCTCTTTAATTGGAGCTATCAGACCCTGAAAAGCCAAATCGGCTAACTGGGCATCAGTCAGACTCAAACTGTAGCACCTATTCCTCATCTCTCTGAATCTCTGAATATAATCTTGCACAGGTTCATCATGCATTTGTCTAATCGCTGTTAGATCGAACAATTTCATCTCATGAACCCCACTATAGAAGTAACTATGGAATTGCTTCTCCAAATCGGCCCAACTATTGATTGAATTGTATGGCAAAGAAGAAAACCAAGTAAAAGCCGATCCGGATAAATGTAACAGCCCTAAAATTTGACAACTTTTTAAAACCGATTTAGTTTGCTTTGATTTTATAGAAATATAACCGTTGAGTTAGTAGTTTATATAAAATATTATTTTTCATGTTTATTTTCGGTGTTTCTTTTCTTCGTTTAATTTTGTCGCAAAGTGTATCTTACTCTTCAAATAATTCCTTTGATCCAATTTTAATTCCATCCCGAATGTCGAACTGTCTAAATTCCACGTCAATTCAAATTCTATCTATTTTAATTTTCCCCAAATTTTCCTTTTCTTTATTTGCACCCTAGTTTTCCTTTTCTCTATTATTTTTTCTTTTCTTTTCTTTTTCCCTCTTTCGCTGTTTTTCTCTTTCTTCTTCCTTTCTCTGTTTTTCCTTTTCTTTCTTCCTCTACTCGGCTAGGCCGAGCCAGGGCCTGTGTCGCCCTGTGTTGTCACACGCCGATCCCGCACCATGCTCGCGCACGCTCGCGCCCAGCTCGTGCCAGCCCGCGCATGCCACACGCGCACATGAGGCCGATCGACAGACCAATCCCCGGACGACACCTCCAGCTTCTTGCCTCCGAATCTCCTTCGTTCCTCAACTAGAAGGCTCAAGACCAGAAGCGAAATAACCGCAATTTTGACCCCTTTCACCTCCTCAAATCCGCCCCAACTCCCGCTGACTCAATCGCCATCACCGGAGGAAAAATCCCCGAAACCCTAATACCGGCGCCATTGATTGAGCTCTGAAATTCGTCACATACATCGCCAATCCTCTGAAATTGAAGGTAAAAACGGATTCTCCATGCCGAGTACTCCCTTTCCCCTCTATTTCCTCATCCAATCCGTCGCCGGAATGTCGCCGGCGCCGCCTCCCGGCGTCGCCGCTCTATTCGGCCGCCGCCAGCCGTACGGCGCGCCGCCGCTCCCGGCCGCCACTGGCCGAGCCGCCGCCACCACCATGCTCCTCTTGCTCCACTGATGCTCACCATGGCCGCCGCCCTCACCGGAGTTCGCCGGAACCACCGCCGCCACTTCCCGCTCTAGGCCGCCGTCGCCAGCCTCGCCGCCGCCGCCTGCGCCGCCGCAAACCACGGGAACGGAGTCGCCTCGACCTGTAGATCACAAAACCGGCGCCTCCCCACCCAAAACCGGCCATCTCTACCACCGGCGCTAGGGAGTTGCCGGCCGGTTCCTGTGCAGAGCGAGAGAAGAAAAGAAAATCAAATTTTCCTATTGAAAAATAAATCAGAAAATACCCTTTTTCTTTTCCTATCAGGTTGACCATCCGTTTGACCTCAAAATCGAAATCCGAGATCTATTCCAAACTCCTAGAATTATTCCGAATCCATCCGTGTCAGTTTCGTTGCAATCCGAGCACCCGTTGTCGCGACCCTAATTTTAGCCATAGGGTTCACCATTCACCAAAATTCCAAAAATCCCTAAAATTATTTCTATAAATCCCTTTCACTCACTGTTGCACTTTGTGATACTATTTGTTTTGGTCATCTCTGTTTTTCTTGTATTTATTGTGGTAATGATTGTTGCGTAAATAGAAAACGCTGACGTTGGTCCGGTAGTCGGAGTGAGAGAAATCTCCGTGCCAGGAGGAGATGATTTGTACGACTACATCAAGCCCGAAGGTTGCAAGACATGCACCCTCCCTTGAACAATTTAATCCCAGTAGTTAGAGAGTTATTTTAGTAGCGTACTTGTCCTTTGGAGTACGATAGACTGCATGAATTCTTTTAAATTAATTATATTACTATTATTGCGTTATATTTTTTTTGTTGTTGTTATAAACACCTTAATGAGCCTTAGAGTCTAACAAACTTAGGATAAAATTTGAGAAACACCTCAACAAATGGTTAATTATTTAATATGCTATTGATTTAATATGGATATTATTACTGCATATGAAAACATGCTTATGGAACTATTTATGGCTATATGCTAAGAACTGTTGACACCGCTTGTGAGCGGGTGGTATACATGATAGAGTTCATGTGTTTGGTTTTATGGACCTATTTATGGTCGTGTTGAATATATGGATATATTTATGGTTATTTCTTATTTAAAATTGATATAATAATCAACCCCCTTGTGTCAATAAGAATGACATAGTTTCGCCCATCCACATGATCGAGTTATCGAACCTGGCCGTATATTGCTCCAATTGATTAAACTTCTGCAGGCCTTTCGGTGTACTGGCCATTAGCTTTCAAGTGTGTGAAGCAAAGTGACATGGTTCATGTTTATATGATTTATATATGTGGGCTCGATGGGCCCCGACAGTTCAGAACTGCCCTATGGGCCCATGAAGTTCTGGGCTGCCCATCGAGTAACGAACAATGGTAAGTGGATGCGGAGGTAGGTTGGCACACACCTCGGACCGGATCACTCCGAGCAACATCCCAAGCATCCTTAACTTACTAGGCAGAAGGGAGAGATATATGGAGCAATATTACACCTTGTTACTTTTCAGCCCGGCCAGCTGTGGGTATCGTGTGGGTAAAGCTGGGCAGACGCTGCAGAGTCGTTGAGTATTCGAATACGCCATGCTCCCGGTTAATGGAGATGTGTCTATGGGTGACTCCAGATTATGGGCACAAGTTAAACTAAATGGCTATTAATTAATATGGTTAACTTATTTATTATCTATTCATGTTATTTATAAGTAACACTTATATTTTTATGCTCATTATTATTATTTAAATTAAATGTTCAATAGTGTTGTTTATATCAGATGCTTATTAAGTTAGGCTCTATGAAATAACTATTAAGGTTAGAGTTTAAACCTTCCAGCTCTCAATACAGCATGTTTTATATTGCAATTATTGCATTTGCTATCATAAGCATGTCTTGCTGAGTACCTTTTGTACTCATAAATGGGTTCAGATCATGAGGAGGAGGATGCTTGTGAAGATCCTGTTGACCCGTTAGAGTGGGACAGCTATGGTTTCTAGGTCATCCTACGCTCAGGCAGTTCCTGTGGTGGAGTCTAGCAGTTTATCTGTTTGTAGAAATAAGGCTTTATAGGCCATATATGTAATGGTTTGTATTTATGTTGTGTTGTGAACTAAGTGACTTAAGTATTGTATAATCGAAGTTTATGCTTTTATATCATTTCATGCATAACTGAACATCCTGGGCAGTTACGTATTCATGGGACACCATGACTTTATCGGGTGTCCCCACAATAAAGACAAAGGAAACAACCTAACCCTCAAGGCGTCAACAGCCGATGCCTCACCACACTGAGCTAAGAATCAGCTGACATGTTCATAGGTTGAGACACTGTCCTGCCCTGAGAATTTTGAAAAATCTGGAACTTTGTATCGGTTAGGCAATTGAACCCTCTTGAACCACTCAGGGTACGGATGCCGATACAAGTTTCCAGTGTCCTTTGGCTTGAGCCCGAACTGCTCTCTCATCACATCTGCAATCATATCAGCCCATGGTCTTTGCTGAGGCACCCCCTGCGCTTGTTGTGGCACGGGCTCGAATTGATTGTATTGAGGAGAAAACTGAGGCTGAGTCGATCCTCCTTAATGATACTGAACCTGTGGCGATGGAGGCTGATATTGGTAATTCAAATTGCCCCCTTGATAATTCTGAAAGTTTGGCTGTATGTTGCGCACCAAATGTTCGGGAATAACTTGAGGTACCACCGATTGATCTGGTTGCACATTATGAACCAAATGCTCAGGGACAACTTGAGTCGTGACATGCTGCCTCGGCTAATTATCAGGCATCCTCAACCCAGTCGATGCATTTAGCAAACCTTGCTACTGAATCGGTTGAGTAATCTGTTGCCTTGGTGGCGTCTGCTGAATCGGCTGTTGCTGCACTGGGTCGACAGTAGGCTGAGTTGGTAAGATCATAGCAGCAACTTGTTCCTGAGTCAACCGATTAACACTCTGCCTAGCATGCTGCGGCTGTTCTCTAATCAACAACCGAGGGTTGGTCAGTTGTCTTGACGCCGATGATGGTGCAACAGGTGCAGGAGCCGATATTGGTGCAGTCGGCTGAGCTAGTGGTGCATTGGGAGCAGTCGGCTAATTATTGGTGATCAAGGGCCGATAGTTTGGGAAGACACCCCTAGCAAATAGACTGGTCCTATGGCTTGATACTCAGCTATCGAACCATCAACCATTGACTTCACCATGTTTGATAAGGTATTGACTAACACTCCAGATCTTGGAAATTGTTAAACTGTAATTGTGTCGTATTACCATCTAGACCAAGATCCTCAGCTTGTACCCCCTGAGAACCATCCCCTTTATCTCCTGAGCCCTCTGGAATGCCTTTACTGCCTAATTCAGCTGTACCAACCGAAACTTGTTGTACTTCTCCATCCTTAGACGAACCTGTTCCGGGAACATCAGCAACTAATTTTACCTTATATTTATGAAACAATTGTTCCCTTGCGGGTCTCCATGAATGAGTTCAAGAACTGGTGTTGTGTTTGCTGGATCATCAGATCGAGCTCCTTCTTTTGCTCAGGTGTTAACTTGTCTACAGTGATGGGAACAATGTTTCCCTCATTAATTTCAAACCCACCAGGCTTTAGATTATTAGTCTTGGGAGGGACCTCTTTGCCAGCCAAAGACGGTGATGGTGGCAGTTTCTCAGCCATAAGAGAATGTATTGCGATTCTGACTTCTAATCGGTCCCACCGGGCGTGCTAAAAGCGTGTTGATGTAAAAACACGAGGCCTGGGAGATCTGCTTAACTCCAGTGCAGGTCCAAAAGCTTGCCTTTAGGTGTATGAGCGTGTTAGTTGATTTGATCCTGCAATCAACAAGAAATAAAGACAAAGAAACCGTGGTTAAATCCATAAATGATAGTCAATCGGCTAGTTGCCGATGATATATCATTTATCTTTAAGCCGATGTCATATGTGGATCGATCGGCAATCATGAATAAGTAAGAAGGAACTAAATCTACTCGATCGGCTGTAGATATTAACAATATATAATCCTTATGTCGATATATACTTAAATCAAGTGATTAGGATAGATCGGTCGCTATGCCGAGACAGTATAAATCACTTAGATCTAAATATATATTAACAACAAGACTATATATGTTCATAGCATAGCCGATCAGATAGATCTAGCATGTATCGGCTAATACTCCGATACTACTCTATATTAAGATATCAAAGCAAGTAGAATATACTAAACAAAAAGCCTAGTATACTTAAATGCAACAAGATCTTAACATAAAGGGCAGATTTAACATGTCAATCAAGCATATAGGATAAATATAGTTAAATCAGGTAAGATCGGCTGAAACCCCAAAGCTACCCTAATCGGCAACCAAAGGTAGGCTAGAGATTGAGATTCTAATCACGACTCATAAGATCAAACTCAACTGATGCAGTTATACGTATGAATAGAAGGACAATATCTAGACAATCAAGCCGTTGGATTTTTCATAGAGTGGTAGATATCCTATATAATCTAAGTCAACGTTGGTATTTAACCTGATCGGCTGCCTTCTAGTAATAGACGTTAGCCGATTGGAGGTTAGATAGCGATATTGCCAGAGATTATATAAGATATATGATAACTCGACGGATTACATAAACAAGATTAGAGTATCATAAAGATGAAAGTACTAATCTCGAGAACGCAAGCCGCCAAACAAGTTTTACCTCTTGTTGAAGATCGAAACAGATACAGCTCAACCCGAAAGTAAGAACTCGTCGAAACAAAACGAAAGTAAAAGGGTGACGATGCACCGAGATTGAATTGAACGTGTGTTAGATTGATTACATGGGGCTCGAGGTCTATTTATACCTGAGATTACAAAATATGTCAATGTCGGACACGACTCGCATCCCTAACAAACTCTAAGATACCATAAGTCTTTGCGGCAGACTTTTGCCCAAACATATCTCTAAAGAAATTATATGAAATATCCTAATTAATAGATACAATTGCCTTCTCAGGACTCTATCCATGCGTGGCAATCCTCATGAAGCACATTAACTCAACCCGACAACGTATGCCGTGTCACATTGTCGAATTCGACTCAATCGGCTAACCTCATCCGACACGGACTCTGCCGATCTTGGTCGCAGCCGATTCAGACTTTAGCCGATCCTTTCACTGATTCCGGAGCGATCTCCATCTCGAACTCCGCTTCGATTCCATCTTCATCTCTGATAATTAGATTACCAAATTTAGTCGTTAACACATACGCACACAGTACATCCATCGTATGCCATATGGAATCTTCACCAACCACGTGTATTGAACTCTAGCCTAAGTATCCCGCATGATATCTGACCATCAGAGACGTCGCCTTATCCCCAAGTCGACTCCCGATCCATCACCGCAATACTCTTCCGAGGCATCAAGTCACCTACACATGAATCAAACAAAGAAACCATATTCCGATACCAAGCTATCTCCAACTTGACTCATTAGTAGCAAACAACAGTATTACATACGCATAGTATCCATCTAGAAGCCATAAACATGTAACAATCACAGATATCCAAACAAACAACCCGAAACCGAAATCGACACAGAATCGGTCGGTCAAACCGCGGGTTGGCCGGTCTGACCGTGCAATACACGCTTGTCTGACCGGCAGCACATACCCGGTTTGACTATGCGTGATCTGGACAGAAAGCTTCAGGCTTCCTCTCGACGACTTCGCTTGTGTCCTGAAACATGCATGTGCACTGATAGACACAGTATCAGCTTCTCCTCCATGGTAGATGTGCCATTGCATCTTCGCTTGACATAACGAGAATATTGTATCTCAATACAGGAGCGGTATATCAAATTTCAAACTCATCTTGGGAACACAAACCTAAGAAATTAGGGTAAACCTCGAGGGGCGAATGATGTATTGCTTTGTGATTTCTAGTTCGGGGTCATACACGTGTACTTCCTCCATTACAGGTTATAATATGTTTTTGAATTAGTCAAAGTCAAATAGTCTTAGTTTAAACTAAGTTTATAGACAAAATAGTACTATTTATATTACTAAATTAGTTTCTATTAAATTAATAATAAATATATTTTTATAATAAATTTAACTTGGGTCGAAAATATTACTATTTTTTTCTATAAATTTGATTAAACTTAAAGTAGTTTAACTTTGATCAAATTCAAAACATCTCGTAACCTGAAACAGAGAAAATATATTCTTCTTTCCACCGAAATTTTTTAGATAAAAAAAGGACAGAACCAAAGCTTCGGTCTGGACCGAACATCCACGGATCCACCCCTCCAAATAAGTGAGCAACCTAGCACAGGTTTCACGTAAAATATCGTATGCATAACATTTTTTTCTTTTTTTCTATTTGCATTAATTCCAAGATTCCAACAAGTTACAATAATATTATGGCCCGACCAACAGCTTACGATGGCATGAGAATGGAAGACAGTGGTAATAAAGGACTCCATGTCTCCATGGACATTGTATTAATTAGTAGAAGATGCAATATCGTTGCTTCACCAAATCACCATACGTGTTGATCGCGACCGTGTGATGTGGCCATCGATCCCCTTTTGGCCAAACACATTTCGCCAAGCAAAACACTTTAACTGGAAAACGAACAAACAATACACGGCAAAATTTCTAATAGTTTATCTATCAAACTAGTACTATATTAGAACTTAGAAGGCTCTCCTCTTTTCCCAATTTCCCTATTGAGCCCTGCCTTGAGCCCTGCCTTGTCTTTTAAAGACAATATGTTGTAATCAAAGATTAGAAAAAAAACGCTGATCCTAATCTACATTGCTGGATCAAAGTTTGTTTCTTTCGTTTATGCCGCAACACAAAAAAGATTGCTGGTTGCAAAGTTTCCAAATAGAGCTTTGAAGTTAGACCGGTTATGTCTTTCTCCAACCCAATTTTTCAGCGAAAGTCTGCAGAAAGGTGAACAGCTTGTTATTTAATGAACAAATCTGTGAATATAATTCAATATAGAGGCTTTCAGTGGGGAAAACTAACCACTTTGGGGCCTAGGAAAGAAAACCCATAGCTTAGTACGTAGGACAACATCAGACTCGTTCTCTTTTGAACTGGAATCTCCCATTGGCTTTCTCCAACTCGACTCGGGCTACCTCAAGGGCCTTAACGTTTCTAATTCATCATGAATAAATGCATGGTGGGACTTACTACTGTAATATGTTATTGGTTCATTTCCAAACTTGCTGCATGCCTCCTGGATTTCTGGTGTATTTCACTGCAAATAGAAAACAGGAAGCATTAGAACATATTCCCAAATTGGAAATGATAAAAGCAAATCACACGTGGGTAAGGCCACGACAGCAACTATTTTACAGATGTGCCTTATTTACGAACATATATTTACCTGCGGCCGAAATATTTTAAACAAGAAAGAAAAAGTTAAATATAAAATAATACAAAAAAAAGATAATCAAATAGTGCATTATGCTGCTTGTAGGAAACAATTTTCAGTATGGCAAGAAAAAGAAAACTCCCACTAAATACTGGATTTTTTTATTCAAAAGTTAACACTCAAACCAGCAGAATTTTTTTAAAAAAAAAAGATTAGTAAGGTACAGTACAAGTTTCTGAAATTCAATAAATACCTTTTGTTTGATAACATCAAAATAAGTTCATTTGTAGGCACGGTTATGTCTAAAATAGAGGTTGAAAAGAGAAGGCTTGTTTTAAAAGGTTATTTCATAAAGTGTTCTTAGAGCTGATATGAGCAATGTATGTTCAAACATTGGATAGAAACGAGGTGAGGATAAATCAAATACCTTGTGCCTCGGTAAAATCATAAGCAAGGCGAGGATGCCTCGCTTGCATCACCTGATCAAAGGATCGAAGTAGATGATTTTTCCGCTGTGATTGATAGTCAGATACTTATCCGAGTCAAATGCAATTCATATTTAAAAGTCAGATACTTATCCAAGTCAAATAGAATTCATATTTCAAAGCAGTAATACCTTAATCTCGTCCTCATGCGTATATGCCCCACAAACAAAAAGAACAAAGTCTAAATTGTCATCTCCTTTATAGGCAATATACTGGCCAGCCATGGCACCCTTCCGATGCTTGATCATCGCATCCCGATAACCATCATATGCATCATCATCCCATTTGTCTTTGTCAAAGAACCTCAATGTCCTGATATATGTTTTAAATGCTTCATAACCCAGTGCCCTTAGTATTTCATAGATGAAGTATTTCTTTCTTCTTCTCGTTCCCCAGAAGAATGTCTGACACTTTATACCTTCTCCTGATAGGTTGAGTACTGATTCACTGAAAGGAAAATGTGTATTATTCTAGAAGGAAAATTTTCAACAAAAAACTAATTGTAGGGTTAGTCAGAAGCGTTGGAGAGGAGAGGAATCTTACCTGGTAACAGTTTTTAGCTTCTCCGCAAGATCATAAATCTGTGTTAGATCAAGGGGTTTACTGTAATTAGATGCATTCCTATTTTTTGCAATGGTGCATATTTCATCGAGACAGCCCCCGAGAGTAATGCAATCTTCCATCTTACATAGCTCAAATGGCTTATTTCCTGAAAGGTTTGTACCCATTTTATGCATACAACATCAAAATAAAAACAATGAAAAAGTCAAATAGAGTATAAATTACCTTTGTATTTGAAGCACGAAAGCTTAATGATGATATTTCCATCAACTGTTTTGTTGTACAGAGTGTTTTCGAGTGTAAGATTTCCGTGGTACCTCCCGAATTTCCAAAGATCACCAAGGCCGTCTATAATTTGACTACAAAATGCATTATAAATTTCATAAGCATTTAACTACAGCAGCATTATTAGATTTTCTAGTTAACTTTCAAAGAAAACTTGTCACATACCTAATGATATCCTGGAGGCTGAATCCAGGTATCATTTGGACTGTTGAAGAAGAACCTGCGGCATGGCCCAATTGTGCAGATTCCAGGTGTTTTGACAGACATCCTGTATATGGCTCCACAAAGGCCACCATTGAGGTTTGAGAATTTGAGGTGTGCTCTTTAACCATTCTAACTTGTAAGATATTTTTATGGACATGGGTCTTCATGATATTCAAGTTGTACATATCGTCCTTGTTACCCAAATAGAGTGATACAGGAGATTGCTCACAGTCAAGGATCCCATAATCAGCAACAGTATCTAAGCTATATGTAGCCTGCTCACTTCTGTCTTCCAAGATAGGATTGGACAGCTTGTATTTCAGCCCATGAACCTGTAACTTATCATTAGATAAGAGAAGGTAGCAAAGGAGATATTTAAGTTTTGTTGGTTTCATCACTACCTTCTCAAATTCACCCTCCATTCCTGCTAAAGCCTTACTCCTCTCTTCTGCCTAAGGGCTTCCATACATTACCTATCAGCGAACACAAGAATCTAGTCATGCAAAGTGAAAACAACAAACAAGAATAAGGGCTAGAGATCTCTCTTCTTATTAAACAACAAACCATATATTCTCAGATTCCTGATCTAAGTAATTATCTTGCTTGCCAGACATAAGTAATTAAAGGGTTGTTCTGGAAAGTGCTGGCTGCGCAGCCAGCTGCCTTGAAGGCAGCCACGCTCGGTTTACATGCCTGCAGCGCAGCCAGCATTCCCGAACAGCCCCTAAACATCTCCAACAGGGTTTTGATTGCCATTATTAGATGGCTGATTATAAATAGGATAAACAGAAATCCAATGAAACCGTACAACGTTTCCAAGAACAAATTCATTGTTCTTTTGCTCAGAGTGCTTTGTCCCTAGAAGAATGATTACTGACAGTGTTCTCCTAGCATATGAAATGACACATTACAAAAAAAAAAAAGAAGAATGGTGCTACAGGGCTGGCTGAAATAAAACTGGGTATGAGCAAAAGCATATAATAGGATAGAATGCTTTTTTTTTTCTAGAGGCAATTTAAGGGGTTTAGGATTTCATGATCTTTATGCCTTCAATTTGTCCATGCTTGCTAGGAAAGGGTGGAGACTTCGAACATGTCCAGAGTCACTGTGTGCGTAACTGATGAAAGCACAAGTATTTCCCTTTCTAGTGTTCTGCAAGCAAAGAGCAAGTCTGGTATGTCTTATGCTTGGACCTATTGAAAGGAATAAATCTGTTCAGAGAAGGAATAATTTGGAGGGTTGGTGATGGTGCAAATATTGATATTTGGAAAGATGCGTGATTATCGAGGAATTCAGCTTGTAAACAAATTCCAGATCGGGGACAGGCACTTGTGCAGAAGGTTCAGGAGCTTGTTGATCCTAACTCAGGAGATGGGACACAGACCTGATCCGTAGTCCGTTTGCTTAATAAGATGTAAAAGAATGATTCCATAGAAGATGACCCGGCCTGGTTTTGGGATCCTAAAGGTATTTTTTTTTCTGTGAAGTCAGCCTATAAACTTGCTATCGGCCTAATTGATCAGTGAGCTCAACTCAAAATACACAGGACTCTGGTACAATATTTGGAGGTTGTGTACCAAATGAAGTGAAGATTTTCCTGTGGTGATTTGCACACAACAGTCTGCCATTGAAAGGAAATAGGGGTCGAGCTGGATGCCAAGTGCCATATGTGCCTTAGGTTTGACGAGGAGGATAGGGTGGCCTTTTGTTTATGAAGTATAAGAAGGTGAAATAATGCTGGAGAAGTCTAAATATGGAGGGCGAAAGAATGCAGATTGCTCGATGTTTTTACCCAAGGAGGTGTTCGAGAATATATAGAAGGTGGAGCAGAACAAGAAACTGCTAACATTCAGACATATGCCGAAGCGCATTGTACTTGTGCATGGAATTTGAGAAGCTGAGCAAGAAGGACATGCAGCCCGGGTGCAGAATGAAGAGAAGTGATGCCCACCAGAACAAAGTATTCTAAAGGTAAATTGTGATGGCTCCTTTGATCACAATACACATTCAGGTGGATGGGGTGTTGTGACTAGAAATCAAGATGATGCTCTTATGGCTGAAGCAGCTGGGCCGTTATGCAATGTTTTCATGGAGAAATGTTGGCCTGCTGGCACGCTGTTACTTTTGCAGCGCAACTAGGAATGGGTCGAATTTTTCTAGAGGCAGATTCTACTAAGGTAGCTCAAGCGCTTAACAGTGAAAGACTATGACAATTGGCAAGTGTGACACTGATTTTTCTGGTTAAGACATGTAAACGTTTAATTTGCTCTAAATTTGTCAGTTGCAGGGTACCGTAACATATATGCCCCAGACTCGTTTGCTTCCTTGGGTGCCAGATTGGATGAGCCAAAATTATTTTTTAGCCAAAATCGTTTGCTACCGATTTTGTGTTTGTACTTTGATTACCGCCGATTTGCCTGGTAGTCGGTAACATGTTTTCCCTCTAAAAACAGAGAGAGAGAGAGAGATCGTTCTTTTTTCTTTACCAAACTAACCATAAAAAAGGCGTTTTTTTTTTTACCAAACTAACCATAAAAATTCGTTCTTTTTTACCAAACTAAACAACGTATTTCGCAGGCACCAATAAGCATTTCACAAGCATCAATCTGTAATTAACTGGGAAATGTACCTTCTTCCGGGAAGTCGAGGCGCTGCCGCTGAGGCTGCGGCTGCGGAATGTGATGTGAGGGAATTGGGGGCGAGGCCGCGGGGACGAAGACCGGCTCTGATGCGGAGACGATCGACGCCTCGACGGAGACAGCAGATGGGGAAGCAGGGTCGGGGCGGGTCGCCGAGAGGGGAGCAGGGCCAGTGGCGACGGCGGAGAGCGGCTGCGACTGCGAGGGTTTGCAGCGACGAGCTAGTACGACCAGTGGAATATTGAAGGAGACGGAGAGGGGATTTAGGGCTTTAGTCGGCACGGTCGGGCGTGAGGCGGAGCAGGACGGCTGCTAGGGTTTGCAGGGAGACCATCGGAAGGGAGCGGTGGGGTGGTGGTGGTGGTGGTGAGGTCGAAGCGGAGGAGGCGAGGTGAGGCGACCATCCCGTCGTCGAAGCGCGCGGGCTGCTTTGTCGTGGACTGGTCGTCTCTGCTCAGTCAACAAAGGGAGTTCAAGAAAAAGCGCTGCTCTAAGTTTTTGCTGCGGGATATATATTATATTTATTTATAATCTATTTATCGAAATATTTTTTATAGTAGTATATTTCTAATAAATATGAAACTATCATCACATGAAATTAATTTAAAATATAAATCTATAATATAACATAGATAATACTTAGCGCATATATATATATATATATATATATGTGGTTAGTATGATTATTAGTAAAAAATTGTCAATTTTGATTTTTCTTAAAAAGAGGACGTATATACATATATAGTAAAATCCTTTTTTATTAGGCCTAACAACCTTGTTCTTTTAATATATACATAGATTCTCCTCTAATTTTAAGATAAGAGTACATGCGTATTTCTAATAAATGCATATACTTCATTTCTAATAATGTCTACGCATGATGCATGCATGCTTCTCACATACGTTAATGGATATTTAATTGTTGTTTATATACATGAGCACGCTGGTTTTCACTAGTCAACCCATCACTGTTGCACAAAGCGTTTGTAGCCCCGGTTTACAACCCCTATACTAGGATCGTAATCTTTAGCTCCAGTTCAAATATCCGGGACTAAAAATCGATTTTTAGTCCTGGTTGGTAACACGAACCAGGACTAAATATTTTTTTTCTTTTTAATTTGCATGCCCATGCTTGCTGCATGTATATATCTATATGTGTGTATATATATATATACACATATACATATACACATATATATACATATATACATATATAGTAAATTTGTTTGGTGTTGCATGGTGTCCGGGCACCATGATTGAAATTGAGTATATATCCAATTCAAATGAGTACGAATATATATATATATATATATATATATATATATATATATATGCGGTGGCGCTACGCAACGCCACATAGGCGCTGCGTGCCACGGAACAAAATAGCACCACACACAACGAGGAAAGGCAGCCCACCAAACCAAACCAAACCAACTGATTGTGGAGTTAAAAAATAACTGCGGAAAATGTGCGCAAACCAAACCAACTGATCGTGGAGTTAAAAAGTAACTGCGGAAAATGTGGCGCAAACCAAACCAACTGATTGTAGAGTTAAAAAGTACCTGGTGAAAAATGTGGCGCAAACGAACCCCACAGACCACACGTCCAAGCGAAGCCATATGAGAAGTTAAAGTTTAACTGATAAAGAGTAGTGATGCGCTTCGATGTTTTAGATAACTGAGTTAATATTTCACCTTTGTTCCGGTTGTACGACAGAGTCATCCTTAGCTTGAATTACGGTTGGTTGTTGGTTGGTGGTTGGTCGTGATGTTGATGGCATGATGTTAAAACATAACTCACATAAATTGATCGTTGATATTCCTACGTGTAGTTAAAATTTTACTGTCTGCAATTAGGGGCTCGATAAGATCGGAAAAAATTCAACCCCCATTATACTTAATAGTATATTAACAGCCCGTCCTCATTTTCTGTTTTCCTCCCGATCCATATTGTCCATATTTTCCGTTTTCCGTTTTTCCGCTACTATTCCTGGTTTTCCGTTCTAGCATATCCCTCCCTATCCAGTTTTTACTTCAGTAATTTTTTTCACGTACAGTTAAATCTCGCATCAATCCACAGTAATTTTTTACTTGCCGAAAGCAAAACTTCATAACTCATCGTTCAGTAGTGACTCCATATCCATCGTTTAGTGACTCAATAATAGTAAATTTTTTACTCCACGCATAATATGTGGATTGCACTTTTGATGGAATACGTCATGTTGTATCCAATGATATGAATCACTCGTTTAAAAAGCTGGGTACGGTAAATCTGGCGGTGGTTTTGCTCCTACTACAAAATGCGAAAAAAAAACAAAAACAAAATACTACAAAATATCTGCCTCCAACGACTCCTGTGGTAAGCAGCTTCTCGGAGCCGACGACCACAAGGAACTCCTCCCGTCCTCCTGATGCTACACATGCACGTGATTGCTCGCCGGCTTCCACCTCCATCCCATCGATGATCGATGGCTGCATGTGACTGGTCGCCAGGGCTACAGTCTGTCGCCACCGCACAAGGTGAATGCCGCCATGCACTAGCCGCGATGTGAGAGGGATGGATGGGACTGCTGTGGATGGTGGGCTGCTATCTCCTCCACCATGGTTCCAACCACCCCGGATCCTACCACCCAGATGGCAGCTATAGACACGGGCGACGGGGCCAACCCCATCTCTGTGCTCCTCGTCATGAGGGATACATCGCCGCCATCCTCGTCATCTAGATAAACTCCATCTGCTGCCCGTCGGTCATCATTGGGAGGACAATGGATGAACCATGTGACGAGCACGCCGCCGTAGCCGGATCCACGGCCGCACCGCCCGCAACCGCGCTGGATCCGCGCCGCCATAGCCAGAACCATGCGCGTGGGATGCGGAGCGGCGGCTGGATCCGTCGATGCCTCACCTCCCGCTTGTCGCTGCTGCGCCTCCGCACCTTCCGCCCATAGTCGCCCGTCGCCGCTGCACCCGCAGTCGCGTCGGATCCATCCCGCCGTGGCACAGAGTGGCGGCCGGATCCGCCGCCGCCTCACCTCCCGCCCGCAGTCGCCCGTTGATGCCGCCGCCACCGCGCCTGTTGACGCCGCACCCGCCACCACCGCGCCCGTCCACGCACCTCGGTGTCGCCGGGATCCTCTGCTCCTCCTCCTCATCCCCGAACCGCTACTGCCACTCCTCCTCGACACCGCTCCTCCTCGTCCCCGAACCACCGCCGCTTCTCCTCATCGCCAAGCCATCACCGGAACCGGCTCGCCACTACTCCTCATCCCCTAACCGCCGTCGCAGTTCCTCTTCTCTCCACGAGGAACCACATGCTGTCGCTGATCCGTAAAATGTGGAGAGGGAGAGGAAAGAGTGGGTGGATGATTTCTACTATGGGAATCCGTAATATATATACAAGATAAAATCAGTATGTCGAGTTAAAAATAACTCAATGTGCAAACACCGTTGGATCACAACACACACATTGGCTATCTCGCTAACAGTTAAAAAATAACTGGCTTTGTTTTTAACAATTCATTGTATAGTTGAGTTAAAAAATAGCTCAGATTGCAAACAATCACAAAGACACATATTGGATAACATGTAAAAAATTTACTCAGATATGGGAGCGGTGGGAGGGGCGCAGGGGTGGGAACGAGATTGGTCCTCGGTGAGTTAAATTTTAACTGGGACTATGGACATGGTGGGAAGCAGGGTGGGAGCATGGATGGGTGGGGCTGGAGGCTGTATTAGGTGCTGTTTAATACGTAGCACCTTAAGATGCCATATAGTGTGTGTGTGTGTGTATATATATATATATATATATATATATATATATATATATATATATATATATATATATATATATATATATATATATATATATATATATATATATATATATATATATGTATTACACACATAAAATCACCTAACATTTTATGTGCATATATTACCAAAATATATATTTACACTAAAGTAAATGTGTACATATATAAATATATACATATTAATGAGGACACAACTAGCTCGGATATAACCAAGACTACCTTATGTATTAAACAACCAAAGGTGCATATGTTCTATATTAGATTTACTTGTTATATATTTGAACAAACGCTGCTACACACTGAGTTTCGTGTGTTTTCGTTCGCAGAGGTACTTGCTTGGGCGAAAGAAAAGAGACCGAGTATAAAGAATGCATGGATGATCGAAGAAGTTGACTAGGGACCAAACCAAGACCTTCTCCAAGTCCACTTCCATCTCACCACGTCACTTTTGGTACATAGAAGACAAGAGATAAAGTTCTACATATTTTGGATTCGGATTCGGGCCTCCTGATATCACCAACTTCAAACGGATCTAGCCGCTGATCTATAAGAAATTTTGGGGACTATAAGTATTAGTTGGAAAGCTTATGTAGTCTACTTTTATACGGGTTCCTCTCCTCCCCTCCCCTCCCACCTCTCCTCTCTTGGTGGAGTGGTGGCGTGGTGCGGGACTGCCGTTGCCGACGAGGCCAGCTCGAAGTGGCGGACCATGGCGCGAGGGAGTGTCCAACACGCAACCCCTCCCATCTGCTGCCTCCGTGCCTCCTCCTCCTGTGCTGACGGCTCCGGTGGAGGCCCTCTTCGATCGCCACCGCCACCATGCCCGGCTACCCCCTTCCGCTTCCCTTTCTCCACCCGTGTCCCTTTCCTCCGAGCAGCGTTACCGGCCGCAGCCCCTCCTCCTGAGCTGGCTGTTGGTGCCATGCCGCGCCGCTCCTCCGATGAGTCGATGATGCCGCGACACTGAGCCTTCGTCGGAGAGCGTCTGATTTGGCCCTTTGTGCCCAGGTATGCTCAGCCCAAGTGTTGTCGTTGACGCCGGATTGCACGTCTCCTTCCTCTGCTTGTTGACTATCAGCAGGTCGGTTTGGCCACTGCAGGTGGAGCCGTGAAGGTAATGGCCGCCGCCAGCCAGTGGACCACCTTCTTGGTCCCCCTACGACCTGCGCGCGTCGATCTACTACCGGGGAACGCCGGATGCAGGCTGTCGTGGCTGGATCTACCAGCGCTGGTGTACGACGGCATGAAGTTTTGCAATGGCGTCGTGCTTGGGACAATAGGAGTTGGTGCGATTTTGCGCCTGTTGCCACAACCAACCTCAACCTGGTGAATTTTGATGCTTTGCTTGCTTGCGCAATTCAGCAGATGTCTTTGATGGTGAGTCCCAACAACCCGTGCATCATCGAGGACAAGGATGATTTGGTTGCTGAGGATACAAACCACGCACTTTAGTTCAGTTTTGTACTCCAATTTGATTTTTTTTTTTTTTGAAACGAAGGGTTTTATTTTTTATTATTTTTTACAATGCTTGCAGCTTGCAGGGTACCTCTGCGTGCACTGTGTATTTATCTCTAAGAAGTTATTGTGAAGGAGGTGACATGTAAGATGCTCTAACATTTTTCACTCTTCACTGATCCTAAATATTCCAATGTTCTAAGTCACTGAAACAAGAACGACATGGCAGAGAGGATAAGAAGAAGGGGTGTCCTTTTCTCTGAAAAGATAAGAATAGGTTAGTGTAAGTAGTTGAAATGGTGGTGCTACCAATTGCATCGCTTTCATGAATCCCTCATTTACCTTTTTTTACCCTATAAATAAGATGGCATATCCATTCTTTAGTGATGCTTTACCAAGAATTAGTTTTCACCAGTTACTGACATTTCAAACTTCTTTAAGTACCAAGTGCACTTTTTTGGATTTGCTGTCTATTGCACAATGTCTTACCTCATCAGTTAGTGCTAAAGATAATTCTTTGTTTGTTTTTCTAGCTCTCTTCAAGTATGTTCAAGTAGGCTAGCGTGAAGGTTCTCAAGGAGGTGACCAAGACGAGGAAGGTGCCTGTGCTGGAGGTGCCCTTGGCATTGACCAAGATCAAGAAGGCAAATCTTGAGACATCCTCATTCTTTGAGACTCTCAGAGGGACAGAGTTCCCGGTCAGGACATGGATGCGCATCTTTGTGAAGGTTAGAAATAGATGCATGATTGCTTGCAAGAGCAGTTGATTTGGTTTTTCTAAAAGGACTTTTTTTTTGCTTGCTTACTTGCTTAGTTCGTTGGGTAAAAATGTCAGGATCAGCTGGAGAAAGGGTAGTGTACAATGTTTTTATGCTGCATGAGCTCCTTAATTAATCGTGTTCTTCATTATTTGTCATGATAGTGAAATAGTGATGATGCTTTAGCAGCCCAGTTGCCATGGGCATTCCTGACATTGAGAACTAACTGTTACAGTGTATTACTGCACCCTGTTTGCTGAACACTGCAAGAACTCCTGAATTCAAACTGTTTGTGATAGTGTGATGGCCATGCGATATTAACCAAAACGAGGAACTGACATACCTAATTTTAAATTGTTGTGTAAGGCTTTATTTTAGTCGGAATAAACAAATGTTTGGAACCGTGGTCTGCTATATATTATGTGTTTATCATGCCCAACTCCTAAACCTGTATTTGAACTAAATGAATTTGTATTCTTGTATTGTTTATCACCACAGAAAGAGGATTGAGAATGGTGTGTATTTGTGTCCTTAACCTTTAAGGGGAGACTCATGAAAGAAGAAAAAGATTCTAGACTTTATGGACTTTCTGTCCCCTCAATTTCTGCCATTGTTTGGAGCCATGGGACCATCACCAGTTCAAAGCTATTGACAGTGCTCTTTGTAGTGGTTCCAGACGTTACCATTGTATATATGTATCTATTTACATGTCTAACTTGATGCTTATAGAGATTATATTTGTTGTTTATGTATTTTTTTGTGAGTTATTCCCATATCAAACTAATTTAGTTGCGACTTTGGAGTTGCTGGTATAGTAGAGAATTGAATGGCTCTGCTTTTTGTAAGTGCAAGCAATTGTTTTCTTTGGGTTTTATACTAATTCTCGAACTTGATGATGTTGGGCCGGTCGTTCATGACTCTATATTTGCTAACTCAATAGAACTCTTTTATGTTATATCATATTTATTTCCAAATTTTTGGGTTTGTAATTTCTTTCTCTATGAGCAATTCTGGTACTACATTTACGAATGTAAGAGACATGGTCCTAATTCGTGTATGTCTAGGGAATGGGCATTGGTTGGAAAAAAAGTTACTCCATGGACCTCCTTTTTATTAGGCTCATGTTTAACTTGCCCAGCTGGTAGTTTCCTAAAACTTTCGTTAATAATGTGAATACACCAAACTTGTTGCCCATTTTTATTGTGAATACACCAAACCTGCTTCCTCTCGGGTAGTGGTTGCCATTTTTATTGGGATTTTCTGATTTTTATCACCATGCTGCTGCTCTTGTTTTTTAACAAAAAGAGGTTGCTATGTATGTATGGGTTTTCAGTTCGTAGTGTGTGTTGATTTCTGAGTTGTTATATCTTCCGTACTTTCTGTTTGCTTTGACCTGTTAGGGTTATTTTTTTTCGCGTGAGTTCCTGATTAGATTGGGTGTTTATTTGTACACTGAATTAATTGTTTGTTGCTTACCCGTTCCTGTATATATGTATTGTGGGCTTGTCCATATCAATTACCATATAATGGATAAATGCGCAGACCTTTATACAAGTATTAACAACTCGCTGTAATTTCATTTGATACATGATCTGCATAGTAAACCTATTGGTTATCATTGCTAAACCCATTTACGACTAAATTCTACTTTTCAAACCAATCTCTGCTGTCCTCGCATGTTACCGCCTACTTTCCCAAACTGTACCATTTTTCATCTACCCTTAGATGGAAAAAAAATGTACACAGTTCTTAAAAAAGGGTCCCCATATAATAATCTGATGTTAAATCAAATTAATATGCATATAATATGCTATTCCATGTGGTCAAATTAACCTTAACTACGTGTAGTTCTAACAACGTAGGTGTTAGCTTGCGCGGCGTGGCGCAGCGCTCATATTTCTAGTATAGATCAACTGACTAACTGATTATGAGAATATAAACAGACCATATTGTGTATATGGCGCAGCGTCATCTATAGGCAACTTGAGAATCTGCATAGTGCTGATACAGTGCAGCTAGGATCAAATGCATGCTCACAATAAACCCAATTAGTCACTCCAAAAGGTAAGCACCCTGAAGTGTTTCGCAAGAAGATTTATCATAGTTTAAGGCATCTCACCGTAATATCTTTCAAAATAAAACAAGCTAGGAGAGAGATGATCAGAATCATCGGAGTACAACGGATAGATAACAAGCACTCCCATCATGCATAACATAGTTTGGGGGTTAAATCCTCCAGATAGAACCATAGATTGCTGTCAAACTATCCTTGTTAAGGACATGAGTAAATTACCGAATATGGTTTGGTGTATTCGGAGTATCACATGGTCCAGAGTATGTTTCCCTAAGTAAGTTGAAACCCCACCTAGACATTGTCATCTTGACACACAAAATTAGAGGTTCCTAGCTTCTGAACTATAGCTATCCACAAATTCAAGTATCTGAGCTGACTGTAGACCCCCCAAAAGGAACATGTGCTGTTACCTCCTACCACCAATCCACCACCCTGAATCATAAGAAATGCACACAACTATTAGCAGTTTCATGCGAATCAAACAATGGAAAAATGTTATGCAAACAAATAAGGTGTTTGCATGCATGTAAACCTGAAAAAATAAATTTCAAACTCATCATAGATAAAATGAGAAGTGGTACTGTAATGCATTCTGAACAGTACATGCTGAATGCTTGTCCTTATTTGTATCTCAACATCTAGGATAAATTTGAAATTGAACTTTTCTATGTTTGCATAACACTATGTACTGCATCCATAAAAGAAAAAATGGATTTGTTATTGAAACATTTCAGCATCGTGGGTTCACTAGGGAGTTGCTAGCTTCTCTGGGCATCAGAATTGCACTCTAAGATGTTCACTATTATTTTTCTTTGGAATTTTTGAATATGGACTTGTAAGCAGAACATTGTTATTTACGCCAATCTATACACCATGTTAAGTTTAAACTAACAAGAACATCCACGAGTTGATAATGAAAATAGTTGATATTGGTAACTATTCTTGACATTTCCACTCATGAACATATATTGAAAGTCTACTCCTAATGAAATTCAAAGTTACAATATGATTGAGTGTAACAGTTCAAAAGAAATTTGGATGCAGGGAAAATTGATTAGCCACATATAGATTTATTTCTAAGCAGTGATTAGATTTGCAATAAGCCAAAACTACCGAGCAAAGTATCTATCAAGATTCTGATGCGAAATAAAAAATATTGAGGGGTAAACGCACTTAATATTGAGTTAGTCTAACATAATACAGCTAATTTCAGGCAGATGGATTATGGAATCACATTACTACTTGTAAAGAACTTTCAGCTACTCTCTTATACTCCACATAATCACACTATGAGGCAAATTCTTAAACCACACATAATCACACCAGAATCACCATAGTAATCAAACTAACATTTGCATTGACAATTGAAAAGAGATAAACCCAGATTACCTGAAAAATTCAGCCATCGGCTGTAGCCGAGATGTAGGGGAAGATGGGTTGGCCGTACTCCATGCCGTCTTCTGTTGCCAAGCACTCCATCTCGCCGGTGTCCAGATGGTACGAGAAGCGCCCGAATCCAGCGGTGGCGATGAACACCTTGCCGGTGCGGCCGGCGTCGATGTCGCTCAGCCAGAGGACCAAGTGCCGGAGCAGGACGTTTCTTGGCAGCCATGGAACCGCGTCGAGCACCTCCAGCATGCGCACGCGCCTCTCCATCACCCACCCGTGGTCGCTGCCTTCGCCGCTCCCCCGCACCCAGAGCTCCAGCAGCCCCGGCGGCTCCAGCGAGGCGACGCACAGCCGCCCGTCCGCCGCCGGCATCTCCCCAACGCGGTACCTGTGGTGGGTGGTCGAGTCCCACATCGCTGCCGGCGCCCGCAGGAAGGAGAACTGCAGCGTGGCGGTGTCCAGCGCGAGCGTCCAGGAGTTGTTGCGGATGTGCCAGTACAGGCTCCCCGCGGCGCGCACGGCGAGGCACTCCAGCAAGTCGGGGTCGAACTCGATGGCGACCTCGCGAGATCCAAAGGCACTCGCCGTCGCGGTACGTGCCGACCCAGGCGCACGGGCGGCCGAGGTTGACGGCGACGCAGACGGCCCCGAACCGCAGCCCCCCGCCGTCGCCGCCGCGTCGTCGCGGGAGAGGAGCGCGCCGCTGAATATCCCGCCACTGGAGTACTCGTCCACCGGCGGCGGGTGGAACAGCGCGTGGCGGCGGGAGACGGGGTCGCAGACGAGGAAGGCGTCGTGGCGTTCGCGGTGGCGGAGGAGGAGGAGGCCGAGGTGGGAGTCGAGAATGGTGAAGTGGGAGAGGTCGGGGACGAAGTCGAGGGAGAGGCGGCGCGGGGAGGTGGAGGAGGCAGCGAGGGGTTGGAAGGCGGGGACGGTGAGGGTCGTGTGCGGGCGGGGAGGGCAGCCTCTGGGAGGCACCGGCGCGGGGTGGTGGAAGTGGCCGAGGAGGGGGAGAGGAGCCGGAGCGGCGGAACGTCAGGGCAGCGCGGCGGCCGGTGGCTGTCGCCGTCGCCGTCGCCGCCATCGCCGGAGTCGGTGGAGGAGGCGAGGGGGTGGGGGCGGTGTATGTATCGCTTTTTTGCTGCTGCTTTTTGTGCGCGATTGGTTGGGTTTCTCGTCGCAGAGAGGCTGCAAAGAGCAGAGCAGTGTACTGTGTACAGAGCGTGGTAGACTTGTGGCAGTAGGAAAATGGCTAGATGCACACGACTGCTAGAACCCTTTTTACTCGCCCCCGCAATCATTTTCCGCACGCACGCTTTTTAAACTAATAAACAGTGTGTTTTTTACAAAAAGTTTCTATAAAAAATTTCTTAAAAAATCATATTAATCTATTTTCTAAGTTTTTTATAGCTAACTAGCATGGTGGCCCGCGCAGATTGCGCGGCTAGCATCATTATATTCTCTGCCATATAATAGCATATATGTTTTCTCAACGTATTATTCAAATATATTAAAATGACAATATAATTTTAAATTTTGTACTACCTTCACAAACTACTATTGTATAATATTCATATTGTATTTTATATATGTGTTAGTTATTAATTATTTTTAATATCAAATTTTAGTTATTTGTAAATTATATTCCTATATGGACTCTATAATCATCTTTCAATATTTCTTTTTTTTCAATTTCGAATTTTCGTTATCTGTAAATTATATTTCTATATATACTCTAGGCTCTTCTTCCGATATTATTTATTTTTAGTTTTTAATTTTTATTATTTCTAATTGTATTTCTACGTGGACTCTAAACTCATCTTTCAATATTCTTTAATTTTTAATATTCTTTAATTTTTAATTTCGAATTTCAGTTATTTCTAAATTATATTCTTATATTGACTTTAGAATCTTCTTCCATGTCTTTTTAATTTCGATTTTTAGTTATTTATAAATTGTATTTTTTATACCAACTCTAAACTCTACTTTTAATTTTACTATGTTTATTCCGAATTTTAGTTAGTTTTAAATTTTTATATGGACTCTATACTCTACATAGAATATTTCTTATTTTTAATTCCGAATTTCTATTATTTCTTAATTGTATTTCTATATGAACTCTATACTCTACTTCTAATATTCCTTATTTTAATTCCGAATTTCTGTTGTTTCTCAATTGTATTTCTATATGGATTCTAGTGTCCTCTTCCAATATTCCTTATTTTTTAATTCCGAATTTCAACTTTTTCTAAATTGTATTTCTATATGGACTCTATTTTTCTTTTTCTCCGATTAATACGAGAAATTTTAGGCCGTGAGAGCGACTTTTTCTATTCCTTTAATAAGTTAATAGATACTTAATTAATCACGTGTTAATCTATCGCTCGGAAAGTTGCTTAATTAATTTGTTTTTTATAGCAAAAGAGCACAGCCTTAGTCCATATCACATCGGATGTTTAGACATTAGTTTGGAGTATTAAACATAGACTACTTACAAAAGCTAATTCGCGTAACAAATTTTTTAAACCTAATTAATCCATAATTAGCACACGTTTACTGTAGCATCACATAGTCTAATCATGGATTAATTAGACTCAATAGATTCATCTCGCGAATTAGTCCAGGGTTATGAAATGAGTTTTGTCAATAGTCTACATTTAATACTTCTAATTAGTGTCCAAACATCCGATGTGCCATGGACTAATTTTTAGTCCATCCAAACCCCCATTAATCCTTCACCTCAACATTAATATGTCAAAACAATAATCTCAGACATATTTCCTCCGGCTCCGAAACAAATTATGAATCTGAATATAGGATCATCTTATGATCTTTCGAGCATTCCCTCCATGCACAATGATGTCGAATCCACGCTGTTCGAGTGATCTTTTGAATAACGAGTCTTGCGAAAAAATGCTTGTAACAGAGGGACAGACGACCGTGTCACGAGGACGGATCAATTCCCGAATTGGGAATACAAATTTAAGGTGTTTGAAATAGAGTACACCTTAGTCATGCAACCGGTTTAATTTGGAATACATGTATGTGGGTATGTTTTCATGCCAAAATTGAAAGTTTGGGCTGTGTTTAGTTCAGCACAAAGTTTGGATTTTAGTTGAAATTATAGATAATGTGACTGAAAAGTAGTGTGTGTATGACAGGTTGATGTGATGGAAAAGGACTGAAATTTAGATCCAAACTTGGATCTAAACACAGCCTTGATTGAAATTGGAACGATGTGACAGAAAAGTTGGAAGTTTGTGTGTGTAGGAAAGTTTTGATGTGATGAAAAAGTTGAAAGTTTAAAGAAAAAGTTGGGAACTAAACCAATCCTGTGTATTATCACAAAAGAAAATTTGTTTGTGCTATGACTGCTATCCCGATGTAGATAGAAAATTTCAAGCCTGTCGATGCGCATAGCATTCAAAGTTTAACCGGAGTAATTGAAATACTATATGAAACGCTACAGTGACAAAGCAAATCCATGGAATGACAGCATCATCAATCAATTACTCCCTCCGTTTCACAATGTAAGTCATTCTAGCATTTCCCACATTCATATTAATGCTAATAAATCTAGATACATTGTGAAACGGAGGAAGTAACAGAAATGATTGCATCAAATTTAGCTATATGTCAGCTTAGGTTAAGCAACAATATTAGCCAGTACTCTCTCCGTTTTATATTATAAGACATTCTAGTATTATTCATATTAATATATATGTGAATGAATCTAGATGCTAGAAAGTTTTTAAATATGAATCAGAGAGAGTAGAATGCATCTAGTACGTACATATGCCAGCCCATTAAGTTCCTTAGATAGTTAGATGAGCTTAGTTCTAAATATTAGTCTGATCCACAATCAGGCAGTGGTCAGGAAATATTTAAGTTATTTAGAGGACCCACAGTTAAAAAAAAAATGAACACAAGTTACAAATAACAACCCCACAAGTGAACACAAGCACAACCCCACAAATAATAAATATTACTCTATATATATGGTCAAAGTTTTATCCAGCAGACCTGACAACCAGCATTTTGGTGATACAGAGTATTTTTTTATAGGGGTGATACAGAGCTGATAGAATCAAATGCATGCTCACAACAAACCCCAGCTAGCCAGACAAAAAAAAAAGAGCAGTATTACGCTAAATTTTCACAAACCTTCTCCCGGTCATGAGAGTTCAAAACTTCAAACTGCTCAGAGGCTCAGATTGTCCAGTTAGCAGATGCATGGTTATATCAAGGCCTCGTTTAGTTCTAAACTTTTTCATCAAACTTCCAACTTTTCTATCACATTAAAACTTTCCTACACACATAAACTTTTAACTTTTCCATCACATCGTTTCAATTTCAACCAAACTTTCAATTTTGGCGTGAACTAAACACACCCCAAGCATTAGTTCTTCCACCGAAGTGTTTCACATGCTATGCGAGCTCAAGTGGGTATACCTCTTAAGATTCATCATACCAACACTAGGACCTACAACGTAGGAGACGTGAGCACGTCATATATTGCATAGTAACAAACAAGGTAGGAGAGAGAATTGAGAGTAAAATGGATACTAATTTCTGAATTTTATAGCCTCTAGATAGACTCATAGATTGCAAAAGACCAATGTATAACTAATGTTAATCTATCATTCCGAAGCTTGAAAAACATATTTGTGATTTACGGGGTTTCAAGCAGCCCAATATGTGTTTCCCTAACTAAGCAGAGACACCACCAAAGCATCGTTACTTCCTAAAGGGCAAAAACTACACCTTCCTAATAGCTGGATAGTGGAGAACTGTAGCGATTCAAATATGTGAGATGCCAATATGTTCTCAGAACTCCTCCGGAAAGCCACCACCCTGGATCATAAGAAATGCACAGAGAGTTGTGTTAGCAGTTCCCTCTAAACCGAATGATGAACGAAACAGGTGCTTTGTAAAAAAATAAAATACAGAATTGGTCTTCCCAAGGTACAAAATACAATCCCTCGCAAAAAAAAAGGGGTACAAAATACAATCAAACTGATTTGCAACCAAAACACTATGCCAAACTATACAGTTAAGCTTAAACAGCACTGATCACATCCACAAGTTGATAGTGTAAATTCATGACATTAACAACATCCCTACAACTCAACCACATGTAGGTCTTGTCTAAAAAACCAAAATGATTATAATATGCAAATTATCTTGGCATTGCTATGTCTCAACATGAGAGGAGAAAAAAAATGAAAAGATCATTCTTACTGAAATTTAAGGTTCCAATCTAGAATGTGACAATTCAAAAGAACTACCAAATAATGTCATCGTTTCTCTATCCTGATGTAGATTTTTTTTCCCCAATATGATTAAATTTTGTTGGTTTGCTAGACTAACTGTGCATCAACCTCCAACAAACCTGCGGTGCAATGTATATCCAGATATCTCTTGCAAATCAGAAATGCATGTATAACTTTTTTTTTCTTGTAAAGGAGAAGCATAGATAATACTGAAGTGCAACGCACACTTCTTTTGTGGAAGTTAATTTCAGGCATATAAAATCACACAAATGCCGATAAACAAAACACCATCTACTCCCTGGATGTGATGCATTGCAGGTTCACTTGCAAGAAAGCTAAGAAAATCCGAAACACCCAGAGAAGTTCAAAAAAGAAATGAACCTAAAGAGAGAACAAAATAATGCAGTTATTCCCCTAGTTTATGTGTAATGCAATAACAGTTACATCGAAAGATGCAAACTACTAATCAACAAACATAAGGTGGTGTTGAACTCAAAAGCTAGCATAGAGTGAATCAATGAAAGGAACTAGAATCATGGGACAACAAAAAGAAAAGAAAAGGAAATATGTAGTGAATCATTCGCAATTGCGTAGAAGTGCAAAGCAATATGCAACTTTTTTGTGATGATCAAAGATCAGACAGCCCTCCCATATACCCACCATTTGCCATCAATAGCCGTGTGTCATTAGCAAACTAGAATGTTATTACTGGAAATCATATGACCATACATATCCTACAACTAAAAATCCGCTACTTCTAAACACAATATCAGAGTCAAGCCAACAACATTCAACGATCTGATTAAGCAATTGATCAAGCATTGTCGCACAAGCTAACATCGTACTGAATATGAGAAGGGAATGATCGAAATTACCTGAAATTCAGGCAGAACCGTCGACCGACGGAGCCGAGAAGTAGGGGAAGATGGGGTGCCCATACTGCATGCCATCGTCCGTCGACAGGCACTCCAGCTTGCCGGTGTCAATGTGGTAGGAGAAGCGCCCATATCCAAAGGAAGCGATGAACACCTTCCCGGTGCGCCCGGCGTCGATGTCACTGAGCCACATGTGGGCATGCCGGATCAGGATGTCTCTTGGCAACCATGGAACCGCGTCGAGCACCTCCTGCATGCGCACGTGCCTCTCCAGCACCCACCCGTGGTCGCTGCCTTCGCCGCTCCCACGCACCCAGAGCTGAAACCCGTCGCGCTCCAGCGAGGCGACGCACAGCCGCCCGTCCACCGGCGACTCCCCGACGCGGTACTTGTGGTGGGTGGTTGAGTCCCACATCGCCGCCGGCGCCCGCAGGAAGGAGAATTGCAGCGTGGCGGCGTCCAGCGCGAGCGCGCAGGGGTTGTTGCAGATGTGCCAGTAGATGCTCCCCGCGGCGCGCACGCGGTGGCTCTCCAGCCAGTAGGGGTCGAACTCGACGGCGACGTCGCGCGACCGCGGCAGGGCGCGCCAGCGGCAGTCGCCGTCGCGGCACGTGGCGACCCAGGCGCGCGGGGCGTCGGCGTCGACGGCGACGCAGACGGCCTCGAAGCGGAGCCCCCCGGCGTCCGCCTCGCGGGAGAGCAGCGCGGCGCTGAAGACGGTGCCGCCGGAGTACCTGCCCATCGTCGGCGGCGGGTGGAAGAGCGCGTGGCGGCGGGAGACGGGGTCGCAGGCGAGGAAGGCGTCGCCGTGGTCGTCGTGGCGGCGGAGGAGGAGGAGGCCGAGGTGGGAGTCGAGGATGGTGAAGCGGGAGAGGTCGGGGACGAAGTCGAGGGAGAGGCGCGGCGAGGATGGCGTGAGGGGCTGGAAGGCGGGGACGTTGGGCGCCATGTTTAGGTCGCCGGGGCTGCCTCTGGGTGGCACCGGCCTCGGGTGGTGGAAGTGGCCGAGGAGGAGGGGGAGGGAGGCGGAAGCGGAGGAGTGGGAGAAGAGGCGGAGCGAGAGGCACCGCCGGAATGCCAGCGCGGCGCCGCGGGTTGCTACCATCGTCGCCATCGCCGACGAAGGCGAGGCGAGGCGAGGAGGGGATGGTCCGATGGAGTTTTTGTCTTTGCTAGTAACTACTAGTAGTTTGCTTCTTCTTCTTCTCCTTTTGCGCGCGATCAGAGGAGGCGGCTTTTGGGTTTCACTTTGCAGAGGAAGGCTGCAATAGCACAGAGCATGGGGGGCATTGGAAAATGTCTAGGCGCACACGGGACACGGCTGCAAGAAAATTCGTGGTAGTACAAGTTTAAAAATCTCTTTTGGATCAAAGTGTTTATGACATGAGAATTCAAACATGAGAACGGTGTCCTACTTCTGAAGTTGCTTCTTTTTTTCACTAATAGCAGGTACAATAGCAGATTATAAACCAGCTATAATCACATATCAAGAAGAAAAGAGAAGAGAGAGAAGAAAGCGAGCTACAGATTTATAGCCAGCTGTAATATAAACTTCAAGATATTATGTGTTAATGAGAGGTGGGCCGGTATTAATGGTATAGTATATATTTATAGTTAAACTATTGTATAAATGGGTTATTAGATTAGCTATAGATGATTTGAAGCTAACATTTGGCTATACTATTAAACTTGCTCTAAGGCTGCGTTCGTTACCAACCTTTCCCAACCTCCCTCCTTTGTTTTCCGCGCACACGCTTTTCAAACTGCTAAACGGTGTGTTTTTTTTAAAAAAAATTCTATACGAAAATTGTTTTAAAAAATCATATTAATCTAATTTTTAAAAAATAGCAAATACTTAATTAATCATGTAATAATAGGTGTTTCATTTTGCGTGCCGGAGAGGAGCAACCGAACACAGCCTAAGAACAAGTTTAGGCTTTTCGTTTCAAATTAATTGCTGATCTAGGTTTGTCGTAAGACAAACATTTTAATATTTAACCATAAATTTATATAAACTCATATACTCTAATAACATAGTATTTACATTTTGATTCACCATAAGTAATACTTTAATAACATATGATTTATATGTTGCTGTACTAATTTTTAGAAAAATAATAGTAAAAGTAGACATGCTATTAAAGACAAACCTTGCAGCATCAGCCCGCCAGCAGCTAGTGCTATCAACGAGCCGAACTCAAGCGAGCTCGTCTGCCCCAGCTCGAGCTCGACACAAGCTCGAGCCGAGCCTGTTGCACCTTCGAGCTTTTAGGCAAGCTCAGTTCGAGCTTGAGTTTGGCTACCGAGTTCGGCCATAAGTAGTATAATATATATTTTAATGATAATCTCTTGATAAGTTTAATTATTTTCTAGTTAATCACACTAATAAAAAAGTAGAAAATGATTAAAATAAATATATTGTGCTAACACATGCTAATTTATTATGTAAATAGATACTAATATATATATTTATCTATTAGTTTATCATATCAATAAGGTGAACATGCAATATAATCTATATATAGTCAAGCTCGGTAGAAGCTCGAGATTGGCTCGGTAAAGCTCGCGAGCTTTTGCTTAGGCTTGGGCTCGGCTCGTTTGGAGCTCGAGCCGAGCTCAAATCGAGCCTAGGACGAGCCAAGCCTCGAGCTTTTTTGAAGCCCTGCCAGCCAGTGGCGCAGCAAGAGCAAAACAGAGGGTGGTGCACTACTATAGTAGCGATATACTACCATGTTAAAAAATGATATACGTATGACCTACCATGTTTTATCAAGAACATTATGGTAAACAATACTAAAACCATTGATTTCAGTATTTACATTTAACATGAACGAGTGATGTAAGAATGAAAACTTAGCGGTAAATTATAAAACTACTTGCCAAAATAGGAATTTCCAATGACGATAGTTGTCAGCACAGTTTACGGAAGACGTTAAGATTAAAATCACAACCAATAGGTTGCAAAAACCGGAGAACTACTCGTCCAACATCAGCATCTCAAGGAAAAAAAAAAAGACAACATCTTAATTTTTCATTTGAAATTATCAAAAAAATGGAATGAAACTATGAAAGCAAATTGCAAAACTTTCTTTTGCCGTCACCTCTTGCCTGCTACAATTAATAGGTGATAAAGACCATAGGCTGCGGCCGGCCACCGAGTGTATTTTGTTTCACCATGAAGTAAGTTAACAGCGCTGTTATGCAGGACAAATTTGTCAACTAAACATGCCGCACCACAAGAAAATCCTCATGGCTGAGGGCTTCTCTGTTGGCCTTGTTATCTTTACTCTGCCTGATGGTCTGCTTGGGTGGTACACATTGTTGGTAAGAAGGGGGTGCATATATGGTGGACATCTTTTTTCTTACCCGGGTGCCTAGGAACCCCCATCCCCATGGCCCCAGCTACCAGCAGCACAGCACAGCTCCCACTCCCACAGGGTTCGCCTGCTGCAGTCCTGTCCTCTTGCAGCATGGAGACAAGTCAAAACTCAAAAGAACTCCTGCTGCTCCTCAGCTTTTGTGTAGCAGACTACTAGCAGAGCAGGCCGTTCCAATTTCGTTCTCGTTCCCACTTCCATCTATACTAGGAGTACACAAGTTTTGCCCCAAAATCATCAACAGCATTTGGGTTCCAAATTTGGGTTAGCAGAACATGTTTGGTTAGCTAAAATATTAGCCAGAACTTAGGCAAAGTTAACAATGAATTTAAAGCCTCTAACATGTGGAGCTATGCGAGTGAAAAGTGTGGGCTGACCATGGTTATAACATAAACCAAACAACTGTAGGTTTGAACTTCGAAACCTACAGTTCGGATACTGCTCTACATAAGGGATTTGCGATTTGCCGGATGCACACGCAACAATTAGTTTTTTAGACTGGTATCACACGCAACAATTAGAGGCGAAACTAAAGCTGGAAAAGATCCAATCAAGACCTGTTGTTTAAATGGAAGCTACAGAGTTTACCCCAGCAAATCCAACGTGCTCGACAAACTCGGTACAAATTTAAGCTATTTCCAGTTTCCACCATGGCACGGAAAACAAATATGAAATAAACCAAAGCATGCAGGAGATAATAATATCAGATTCAAACCACGGCTCGCCAAAAACCAGCATAATGTGCAATGCCATCCCACTGTCTTAATCTCTTAATCTAGTTGAAGTATGCTTAAATGACAGCATAGAACTACTGGGAATTAGTTAGTCTCATGCAGAATAAGGTCCTCAAAAATTCCTCGTGTGCTCACTGCTCCGTAAGGACTGATGAGTGAATCAGGAATGGGATTGGTGACCCAGAAAAGGAAGGGAGTGAGTTGGCTGGTAACCTTGTCTCAGTATTCATCACCCTAAATCACAAGAATGACAAAATCATCAGTTCCAGAGCCAATGAATCAAATAAACTGGTATTTTGCAATTGCATAACAAGAGATGGATAAATCAAAAGCATGTTGATCGTCAGCACAAGTATAATTCATTATGCTTCCATATGAAGGTGTAACATGAGCCATTTCTTGATAGAAGTTCACAAGAAGGTAAAAGTTTAGGAGTGGAATGGATTGCATAAAGCGAAGCAAATTGCTAAATTTGACATCCCAGAACCAAAAAAAAAGTTAATATAGTGACAGCATACACTGTTGTCCACAATGAAGATTGAACATTGAACAATAGGTAAAACAAAGATGAACCACTGTACGAAAGTTTATGACAGAAATAATATCCTATTCTTCTATATTTATTATCTTCAACTTGACTGATTTTTTAAAAAAATACTAGACAGTGCTAGCAATAAGCCTAATTAGTTTCAAAGATATATCTGATTCCGCTAATAATCGGTGCCACAATAATCAGCTAACATTTAAGACTTGGTAGACCATTCTCTCTTTGTGACTTAAAAGACCTGCTAAACTAATTTGTTGTATGGGGCTCCACAAATGGGAGTAAAGCTGGAAAGAAAAGGAAAAAACATGATACAAAATGGTATGGCTCCGCATGGTCATCGGCATTAAAATTTGTTTATGGATAGCATGGAATCCTTCATTCAATTTATTGAGTAACATTATTGATATGTCAAATTACTATTCAAAAAAAAATATTGATATGTCAAAATATAAATATTCTTCATGGCCAACATACAAATTGTAACCACATGCTTACTAACAGATTGAGTACAACACTTTGACATATTTCACACCTATGAAATACAGAATCACACATATTACTGCATTATGCAAGATCAAAACTATGGAAACAAAAGTACAGGTTGAACAATGCAATGCAATAATTTATTACATTTTGAATGCTTGATATTTAAGCTCTCAGGTTATTTGGTATCAAGAGGAATCAGCTAAAGCAGCCCAGAAGCAAACAACAAAGCCAATTTAACTGTACAAAACTCAACAATTTTCAAGAAACATAATTCTAGTTTCAAAGATTGCTTGAGATACCTTAAGGCTTTGAACACTATAACAATATTCGATCAATCGCTATAATGACCTTATAAATTTTAATACAACTCTACATCTACTAAAGCTAATGCGCGTGCAACAGACTGTACTGCAGGCAACAAACCACATGAGCAAGCAATCCACTTAAGCATTGACCAAACAAAACAAAAATGTTAAGAATGGTGAATGAAAGGTGTTCCAAATTACCTCCAATTCTGGAGCGAGGAATGCAGGAGGCCAGGCCACGTAGTAGGCGTAGATGGGGTGGCCATACTCCTTTCCATCTTCAGTAGCCAAGCGCTCCAGCTTGCCGGTGTCCATATGGAAGGAGTAGCGCCCATACCCTTGTGTTTTGATGAACAGCTTCCCGGTGCGCCCTGCGTCGATGTCGCTGAGCCAGATGGAGATGATACGGCTCATCATGTCCCTGGGCAACCCCGGGATGCTGTCGAGCACCTTGCGCATGTTCATCCTCTTCCTCAGAAACCAACCGTTGTCGCTCCCCGTGGCCTCCCCGCGCACCCAGAACTGCATCTCCTGGTCCTCCACGGTCGCCATGCCCAGCCTCCCGTCCTCCGGCGTCTCCCCGATTCGGAATTTCTTGTTGGTGTCCCCCAGCTCGGACGGCGCTAGCAGGTAGGAGAAGCTGAGCGTGGCAGGGTCGAGCTTGAGCAGGCGGCCGGAGTGGCAGATGTGCCAGTAGATGTCCCCCGCGGCGTGCACGCAGCGGCCCTCGAACCAGTAGGGGTCGAACGCGACCGTGACTCCGGTGTCCCGCGGGAGCGCCCTCCAGCTGCACTCGCCGTCGCGGTAGGACGCGACCCAGGCGCGCGGGTGCTTGTCGTCGACGGTGAGGCAGACGGCGTCGAAGCAGAGCCTGCTCGGGTGCGCGCGCGAGAGCACGGCGGCGCCGACGATGTGCCGACGGCCACGCCAGCGGTCGCCCGGCAGCGCGTCGCGCGGGGGCTGCGGGAGCAGCGCGCGGCGGCGGGAGGCAGGGTCGAGGACGAGGATGCGGGGGAGGGTCCCGGACGGGAGCGAGGTCGGGAGGAGGAGCACGAGGCCGAGGTAGACGTCGTAGATGATGAAGCCCTTGGTCCCGCCGAGGTAGTCGAGGGAGAGGCGCGGGGAGGAGGAGGAGGCGTCGACGGGGGAGAAGGCGGCGGGGTGGAGGCGGCCCCTGGACGCCGAGAAGGGCAAGTGCACCGGCGGGGGCGTGTCGGCCGGGTGGAAGAAGTAGCCGAGGAGTGGGGGAGGCGCGCCCTTGGCGCAGCGTGCGGCGGCGCGGCGCCAGCGGTGGCAGGCGAGGGCGGCGCGGAGGAGGTCGGCGGGGGCGAGGCGGTGGAGGATGTTGCGGAGGGTGTCGTCGGTGAGGGCGGCGACCGTCGTCGTCGGCGCTTCCTCGGCCGGCGGCGGAGGAAGTAGGGTTTGGAGGGTTTCCGACGCCATTACTGGTGATGGTGGTGGGTGGGTGAGGAGGGGAAGAGTGGACAGCTGGAGCGGAACACGCTTCTCCTCCTTAAAAAAGGAAAATGTACAGTACTCCAGGAGCAGCAGTCATTTTTTGCTAGGATTTTTATTTCTTTTCTTTTAAAAAAGAAAAGGAAAATGGCTAGATGCACAACTAGACAGCGGCCAGGAGAGTCATCACTGTTTGACGACCAAAAAAAATAGTAAGGCCCTCTGAATCGCAGGGTTGAAAAAAAATAGAGAAATAGAAAAAACACATGATTCTAGAATTAAAGTGTAAAACAGAGGATTAGAAAACATAGGAATGATCGTTTGATTGGACCGCAGGAAAAAACATACGAATCGGATGAGAGATAGACTCAAATGAAATTTTCTAAGAGGTTAGTGCTTTTACTAAGTTTCATCCAAAATTCACGTGCAATATGTCATTCCATAGGAATTTCATAGGATTTGGAAAACTTCAATCCTTTGAGGGCCTTTGAATCGCAGGATTGAGAAAACAGAGGAAGTAAAAACGTAAAAACGTAGGATTCCTATGGGATTTTGAAACATAGGAAAGTCTTCACACTGTCATTTGATTAGCACACAGGGAAAACAAAGGAACCTTAGACACATGAAGAGGAAAACATGAGGTGAGACCTCATGCTTATTTTCCTCCAAAATTGCTCTAGTAAGGTTCATTCCATAGGAATTTCAAACGAATTTATAGGAAACAATCCTTTGTTTCAAAGGACTTTGTAGGATTATTTCCCATATGATAAAATCCTCTAGAATTCCTATGGTTTTTCCTTTGATTCAAAGGGGGCCTGAATCTAAGGGCCAAATAGAAAAATTTCCTATAGGATTTGAATCCTATGAAATTCCTATATAAATTCTTTGATTATTCAACTAGGTTTCATAGAATTATCCATAGGTACCAAGAGGGCTAATGGCCTAATGTACACGTGAGCGGTTTAGGAGCAGGGTGAAGGTGAAGGGTTGGAAGGATGGTTTAGGGAGAGAGTTTGTCCTCTAACGTGGGTCGCTAACATATGGACCCACATGTTTGTAAGTTATACGATCTCTTTCCATAGTTTAAGACTTTGAGGTATGATCGAGAAGATGGTGGACAAGGGCGGACAGGGAGATGCCCCAGAGCATTGGGTCGAGGAAGGGCGGTGAACGAGGTTAGCAGTGGGGGAAAAGTTTGCTAACCAATAGATTGGATAGGGTAGAGGTAGGTGGTGTCACAGGGTGCCAAAGGTGGAGGAAGAGGTGAGAATTAAGGGAGAAGACAGCAAACCAGTAAGGAACTAACCTAATACTCCCTCCGTCCCAAAATATAAATATTTTTGGATTTCGATATAGTCTTTGAGATGCTACTTTGACTAACAATATCTATAAAAATAAAATGTTTTAAATAAAAAGAGTTGCATATTATGATAGTTTGCTTAATGCTAAATTTAATAACATCAATTTTACATGATTGATCTTTTTTTTGGCTATTAATAGTCAAAGTTAAAAATTGTTGACTTGGCACTATACTAAAAATGCTTATATTTTAGAACGGAGGGAGTAATTGGCAAATAAGATCGTTGTGGGGCTCTCAAGTTTACCAACACTGAAGGAGTTGTCGTGCTACTCTCATGCACGAAGGACAGAGGATTAGAAGATAAAAGGAGAGAAATAAGCGATGCATGGGTTGTGCTTATAGGAATTCAGAGGTTGCAGAAGCTAGATGGTGGAACGCCGGATGGCACGGTGATTGCCTGTTGATTTCTTGCCTTGAATCGGTAGATGAGATTGCAGCACTGGCTCTCCTAATACATCGGTAACAACCTATTCTATCTATAGCCGATGCATGCTTATCTCTATCCATATAGATTACATTCAATAACAGAATATCTAACACTCCCCCTCAATTTGATCTTACTAGATTAAGATTGTTCTTAAACATGTCAAACGGTCTTACCGCAAGAGCCTTGGTGAAACCATCAGCTATTTGATCTTTAGTTGAGATGTACTCAATCTCTAGTAGCTTCCTTGCTACCCTTTCTCTAACAAAATGATAATCAACTTCTATATGCTTTGTGCGTGCACGAAACACTAGATTTGATGACATATACTTTGCTCCAATATTATCGCACCAAATCTTGGCTGCTGCAGGGGCTTGTATCTCTCTGACTCTTTTAACAAAGTCTATATCCACATGATATCAGCTGTTGTATTAGCTAAGGCCTTGTATTCAGCTTCTGTACTAGAATGAGACACGGTTGCTTGTTTCCTAGCACTCTAGGACACAAGGTTGGATCCCAAAAATACTGCAAATCCTCCTGTAGACCGCCTGTCATCTAGACTGCTAGCCCAATCTGCATATGAAAAACCACTCACAAGAAGAGATGAAGATTTGCATATTTTTAGTCCCAATTTAACAGTATGTTTAAGATATCTCAGAATCCTTTTTACAGTAGCCCAATGTTCTGTTGTTGGAGAATGCAGAAACTGACGCACCTTATTCACTGGGAAAGAAATATCAGGTCTTGTCAGTGTTAAATACTGTAAAGCCCCAACAACACTTCTATGTTGTGTGGCATCATTTGGTCCTAATAGACTTCCCTCAGTTACTGACAATTTTTCAGAGGTAGATAATGGAGTAGTAACTGGTTTACAATCATTCATTCCTACCTTGCAAAGCACATCTGATGCATACTTTTCTTGACTTAACAGAATGCCATTAGTCATCTTCTTTACCTCAATACCATGAAAATAGTGGAGCTCACCTAAATCCTTCAGAGCAAACTCCTTTCCAAGATCCTGTAGCAAGGCTGGAACCGCACTAGGCACATAACTGGCTACAATAATGTCATCAACATGAATAAGCAGAAACATTGTAACTCCTCCTTTACTATAGGAGAATAGAGATGTATCTGCCTTTGAGGCTCTGAAACCTAACTCCTGTAGTTTAGTACTTAACCTTGAGTACCATGCTCTAGGAGCCTGTTTCAACCCATACAAAGCCTTATCTAACTTGCAAACATAATTAGGTAAGGAGGATTTCTCATACCCTGGAGGTTGTCTCATATATACCTCTTCTTATAAGACTCCATGAAGGAAGGCATTTTGTACATCTAGTTGTCTTAGACTCCATCCTCTAGATACAACAATAGATAGGACTGTTCTGATAGTAACAGCTTTAACAACAGGACTAAAAGTGTCCTCATAATCTATGCCATACCTTTGCTTGAAGCCTTTTGCCACCAATCGACCCTTGTATCTATCCAGTGTTCCATCTGCTTTTCTCTTGATCTTGTAGACCCACTTGCAGTCAATTACATTTCTCCCTTTCTGGGGTGGAATTAAGTGCCTTGTTTTTTTTCATCAATGCCATATACTCTGCATCCATTGCTTCTTTCCAGTTCTTGTCACCCAATGCTTCATCTGTACTTTGGGGTTCTCCTGTAGTGGTAAAACAACCATATTTAATCGTACCATCAGTATATACCTTTTCCTTCCGGATACCACTGCTCAGCCGAGTGTGAGGACGAGTCGGCGCAGAGGATGTTGGCGGCTCAATCTCCAGTGTGTACGTGTCTCCCCCTGACTGATCGTCAAAGTGATCTGCTGTTAGCGTTGTTTCTTCTAATGCTTTGTGCGCGTGGGGTCCATCGTTGTCGATGGAGATGGCGTCGCCTGATTGGTCTTGATCCACTGCTTGAGCAGGAGATTGCTAGCACCGTACACCTGTATCGACCAGAGATTGGCTCGGTGAAGAAGCATCTGTGTGCGTGGGAGATGGCGCGCGCGGTGCACGTGTGTCATCTCTTGGATGGTTGCCGTGTGATGGAGTTTGCGCTTGCTGTGCAGTCTGCTGGCGTTGATCCCAAGAATGATGCAGCGACTCCAGCTCATCTGCTGCGTCCACCTGATCAGTTGTACCTGAGGCATCAATTTCTCCTGCGTTTTCTTCGTCAGATTCATTAGCGACAGTAGAGATATTAGGCATATGCTTATTCTGTATTTCTCCCCCTTGATCATAGCCGTGTGGGAGGAGAGTGGACGGCAGGAGAGCCACTTCATACCGGAGGCGAGCACCGGCATTAGGATGCAATTGAGCAAAGGGAAAAACATTTTCATCAAAGGTAACATCATGAGAGATGTGGACTCTTCCGGTGGAAGGATCAAGGCACTTGAAACCTTTGTATATGGTGTTATAGCCCAAAAAAACGCATTGTTTTGATCTAAACTGAAGTTTGTGAGTATTATAGGGACGAAGGTTTGGCCAATATGTAATCCAAAAGCCCGAAGAGATGTATAGTTTGGTTTTTGCTTAAACAATCGCTCTATAGGCGTGTCAAAGTTTATAACTTTGCTTGGAATGCAGTTTGTAAGGTATGTGGTGGCAAGGAAAGCTTCATCCCAGGATTTTAGAGGTAAGGAAGCATGTGCAAGTAAAGCTAAACCAACCTCTACAATATGGCAATGTTTTCGCTCTGCTGACCCATTTTGTTGATGGGCATAGGGACAAGAAACGTGATGGGATATACCAATCTTGTCAAAGGAGTTGAGTTTTTGATACTCACCACCCCAGTCAATTTGAACAGCTATAATTTTGCGATCAAAGAGTCTCTCAACCAAATTCTGAAATTCATGGAACTTATCAAAAACTTCAGATTTATTCTTAAGAAGATAAATCCAAACAAACTTGCTGTAATCATCAATGGAACTAACATAGTTCTTTTTGCCACTAACAGAACTAGGAGCATTGCCCCAAACATCAGAAAAAATAAGTTCCAAAGGATGATGAGACACACTTGATGACTTTGGATATGGTAGTTGATGGTTTTTAGCCTTTTGACATGCATCACAAACAGACTCTTTATTTGACTCAGAGAGACATGGCAAACTATTTGAACTAAGGACGTGAGTGACAACTGGAGTGGATGGATGGCCCAAGCGACTATGCCACCTTGAGAAAGATGGTGCGGCCAAAAAAGCTTGCTTCACCGGTGAGGATGGGGACGGAAGAACATATAGTCCTTGATGGCGGCTTCCTTTAAGAATTGTGTTCCTTGTGGCTCGATCCTTAACCAAAAAATATTTAGAGTGAACTTCAAGGAAGACAAAATTATCATCAACAAGACGGTGGGCAGATATGAGGTTTTTCTTAGCTTGAGGTACATGAAGAATATTATTGAGATGTAATCTTCGGCTTGGGCTAGAAATAACAGAATGACCAATATGCTTAATACTCATACCTGCGCCATTTGCCACATGAATTTGATCGTTCCCCTTGTATCTCTCTCGAACCGCCAACTTGTCTAGTTCGCCGGTGATGTGATCTGTTGCGCCCATGTCAAGATACCAGTTGGTATCCACTCCATAGGCAGCATGGGTAGTAGCAGCAACATGCCTTTCATCAGGCATGTAGGAGTCATCAAAACAATGCCAGCATTCAGAGGCAACATGACCCCTTTTGTAGCAAACTTGGCACACAGGTCTGTTGTCGATGCGCTGCTGATTGTTGCTGCCCCTGCCGCACATATGGTAAAACCATGGATGAAGAAGATCTAATAGCTTTTATATTGAATGGATTAGATGATGAATATGAACCTGCTATCTCTAGACTGGTGACAAGAGTAGAACCTGTTACCATCGCAGAATTGTACTCTATTTTGTTGAACTATGAGAACAGGCAAAATATCTAGCACGATGCATCTGCAAATGCCGCCAACCATGGACGAGGAGCGCCGCCAAATCGTGGTGATGCTGGACGTGGGCGTAGCGCTCCTGCTCCCGCCATTGCCGCGACCACGAGGAGCCGAGGCAGGAGCAGGAGCGCCATGCCCGCGTTCAGCACCACTGCAATTTGGCAGAGCTCCTTGTCCACGGTTGGCGGCATTTGCAGATGCATTGTGCCGGAGATTTTGCCTGTTCTCATAGTTCAACAAAATAGAGTACAATTCTGCGACGGTAACAGGTTCTATTCTTGTCACCAGTCCAGAGATAGCAGGTTCATATTCATCATCTAATCCATTCAATGTAAAAGCTACTAGATTTTCTTCATCCATGGTTTTACCACATGCGACCACCTCGTCTCCTAAGGCCTTCATTTTTGCTGAAATACTCGGAGATGGACATGTTACCTTTCTGCGTTGTGCAGAGAGAAAGCTTGATGTTGAGAGAGCGTGTTCGCGTCTGAGACATGAACATGCTCTCTATGGCGCGCCATGCATCACGCGCCGTCTTGGATGTGGCGACCTGGGTGAGGACGTCACACAACAGAGATGAGAAGAGGAAGCCAAGGACCTGTTGGTCCGTGGCAAAACACTCCTGGTACGCTGGATTTGCGACCACCATCACCTTGTCGCCCTTCTCGCCCTTCTTGTGCTCGATCTGCGTCGGAGGAGCCACAGTCGTGCCGTCGATGTAGCCGTCGAGTCAGACGCCACGTATAGTAGTGAGGACCTGCGCACTCCAAAGCGCATGGTTCTGTTTCCCTAGTTTCTCATAGATTTGGAAGCCGAAGAGTGGATTGGAGACGGCAGAGGAAGAGCTGGCCATCGTTGGAAATCAATCTAGGCCAAGATAGGCTCTGATACCATATAGGAATTCAAAGGTTGTGGAAGCTAGATGGAGGAAGCCGGATGGCATGGCGATTGTGTGTTGATTTCTTGCCTTGAAATTAGCAGATTAGTTACAATATATATATAGATGAGATTGTAGCACCGGCTCTCCTAATACATCGGTAACAACCTATTCTATCTATAGCCGGCGCATGCTTATCTCTATCCATATAGATTACATCCAATAACAGAATATCTAACAGTGCCGAGTCCAAGTTCAAATGCCTTGAGGCGTTTGCTGTTTGTGTGCGAACGCACGTGGATCGGTCCAAACATTTATTAATTCCTCCATGCAGCCAAAAGTGTTTCACAAGCTATGCTAGCTCAAGTGAGTAGCTTTCAATAATTATCGAATCAATACTAGTAGTAGAAATCAGAAGGTCATAATATATGAGATAGAATTAGCAGAGTAAAATGAATAACTAAAATACTCACATCATACATAAAACTGAGTTTTCCAGCCTCTGGATAGACTCATTGATTACTAAAGTCTAGCATAACTAATGTCAACCTATCATTTTGAGGGTTGGAAAAACATATTAGTACTGATTTACTATGGCCTGATCTTTACGGAGTTTTACGCAGTCAAATGTGTTTGTGCTGGGACTCCACCAAAGACATTGCTACTTCCTAAATGGAAAGAAAAATGAAAAGAACTACAGCTTCCTAATAGTTGGAGAGAACTAGTGTCACACCCTGTAGTTCTCCTCCTAAGCCAAAAATGGAATTTATAAACGACCCCAAGAAAATGCAGGTGAAATCAAGAGAAAACCCTAAGAAAGTAATGCAAATAATAATCGGATTGGACATGTGGAATTTTTCTTGAGTTCTACATGTCGAAATTCATTAACAGGATTTTTAGTGGAATTTTCAGAGCTCTAGAAATAATTTTAACCAATTAAAATTGAGCACATGCAATATTTAATTCCAGGGAAAATCCTTTTTCTTTTTCTTTTTCTTTTTCCTCTCTTTTTCCTCCTTTTTGTCAAATGGGCCGTCGGCCCATTTTCTTTTTTTCCCCCCCCCCCCCTCTCCCCCCCCCCCCCCCCCGCTGGGCCGGCCGAAGGCCGAGGCCCAGCCCAGCCCAGTCCGGCAGCCAGGCCGCCCCGCTGCCTCCTCTCTCGGGGTCGCCGACAGGTGGGGCCCACCTGTCGGGCCCGTCTCCCACCTCCCGCCTCTCCCGCTCGCGCCGCCGCTCCCGCAACCGTCGCCGCGCCCACGCCTCCGCCTTCTCCGGGCCACGTCGACCACACCCGCGCGTGTGCCGCGTTCCCCGCGCCCACTTCCTCCTCTCTCCCGCTCGCGCCCGCGCCCGAGATGGCCGGGATTCGAAAATCGAATCCCGCCTCTCTCTCCTCCCCACTCCCCACGTCGGCCGGCGATTCCTGCCGCTCCCGGCCACGTCCGGTCCCCTCTTCCCCTATTTAAGCATCACCGGCGCTCTCTCTCTCTCTCTCCCCATTGCGCCGACCTCTCCCGAGCTCCCCATCGCTCCCGCGCCTTGCAACCACCCGCCGCCGCCGTTTTTGCTGCTTCGGCCGCCGCTAGCCGCTGCTAGGGTCGCCGCCGCACCGCGCCGTCGTCGCCGTCGGGTTCGCGGGGTCGAGATCTACCTCGGCCGCCCCTCCCCCGTCGAGGTTCGCCGCCGGAACCCCCGTCTCCTCGCGCTCCGGTGGGTTTAACCCCTACCGCCGCTTTCGGCCTCGAATGCCGGTCGCCGGGGTCTATCTCCCTCTCTCTAATCCCTCTCTTCTCCTTCCTTAGGACACGCCGAAGCTCGTCTGCCGGTCGCCGTCGCCTCCCGTGGCTTGCCGTCGCTGTTCCCCATCGTCTTCCTCCGCGCCGGCCACCCTCGGTGAGGCATCTCCTCCCCTCTCCTTCCCCGTTTCCCCGTGCGTCGCCGCCGCCCGCGCTCGCCGTCGCTTTGGGTCGTTGCCGCCGTCCGCTGCCGCCGCTTTCGCGTCGCCTCCGCCGCCGGATGCCGTCGCCGGCGACGCGACGCGCACGCACCGCCGCCGCTAGCCCCGGGTCGGCCGATCGGCTTTGATGCCGATCCGAGCCCGGGGGCTGCCGCCGCCGCCGTCCGTCCGATCGGCCCGAGGGCGATCCGGGCCGTCGGTCCCGTGGACCAGCGGTGGACCATCCGCGTGGTCCCGGTCTACGGTGGACCGCGCCCCCCCTTGAGCCGCTGCCATGTGGGGCCCGCGTGCCAGCGCCCTCCTCTCTCTCCCGAGCCGCTGACCGGTGGGCCCCGCTTGCCGGCGCCGCCCCCCCCCCCCTGATGACGTCAGCCCTGGTTAATATTGCGCAATAAAATTATTTAAGGATTTTTGTTATAGTAATAAACACAGTGAATCTTCTAAAATTCATAACTAATTCATCCGAGCTCCGTTTAATCCCATTCAAGTCTCAGTAAATCAAGAAAAATGTGTAGAATCTATTAAAAATGGTTTTGTTCCCTGTTTCAGTAGTCTTATAGTCTGTTTGCAATGTTTGCTTTGTATGCCGCTAGATTCCGATCCCTCCGACGCTCCGGTGTACTTCGAGATAGTCGCCGAGGTTCCTCCAGCATCAGAGCAAGGCAAGTCATGCTTGTCATTTGAACATGTTGATCCTATATTGCAAATGCTCTATTGTTTCCTTTCAAATATTGCATTGTTTTATAATATTACTATGGGATGGTTACCTATTGTTACAGCCATGCTTTTTGGATACCGTGCTCCTTTGTTAGCTTGGGATTATAACATGATTAGAGTTTGGACTAGGAATTGCTTAGCCAGGCTTAGTTCAACTAGCACATAATGGGGAATCTCATTTAAAACCTAGACTATAGGTTTATATGATAATGTTGGTTTAATACCACCGCTCTGGTGTTGGTTAAATAAAATGAACCACATGGTGGGCTGTGGGTGCATGGTTTTGCTGGTCGCACCCATGGCAGTTAAGGACCGGTTCGCGGGATGCCCTGGAAGAATTTATCGTACTTACCACAAGCCAGCGTGGGCAACGGCTGGGCTTGTAGTGTAGCTTTCCTCTAGTCGACGCATCCAGGCAAGGGTGGGCGTGATGGAGCGGGGCGGGCCCTGCGACGGCCTCTGTCGCTTCCGGATTCACCTAGGCACGAGAGGGGACTGCCCGTTGCCCGCTGGGGACGGGGGTGAAACCTGAGGTGTGGTGTGCTTGGCTAGAGGGGGTTATGCGAAGGGTCCTGTCACGGCCACTTTCCGGTATGTCGTGGTGGCATGTCGGCGCACGGTAACGTGTCGTGGGACTGTGTCTTGTGGGTACAGTTGTACACCTCTGATCAGAGTAAAACTATTCGAATAGCCGTGCCCGCGGTTATGGGCGGTCAACCAGATTCACCGTGATTAGTTTCACTTTGGTGTAATCCTTTAATTTGGATAGTTTAGGTGGATGGTTGGGCCTGTTGCAACGTGGTGTAGCGTTGGACAGTGGATGATTAATACTGCTTAATTATTACAACTGTTTAAATCTTTCAATCTCTGTTTATAAATGCCCGCTTTATGCAAATGAACCACCTTAGCTCTTCCTTGATGATTCCCTGCATCATACCTCTATTCCGGTATGACTTGCTGAGTATAGTGGGTAGTACTCAGTCTTGCTCTACTTTTCCCAACCTCAGAGTTCGAGTTCGGGTCAGGTGAAGGTTTCTCTGAGGAGTAGGCTTCGTCCGTGCCGTCGAGGATGCTTGTGGAGTGGTGTTCCCGCTGCCGTTTAGTCAAGGCTTAGCTCCAGTTTCTTTCGTTTTTCCGCTGCATTTATGTAAGACTTTTATAATGTTTGTAAGACGTGGATCTGTATGTCAACATTGTCGTTTGTGTACCCCGGCCGGTCCTGGACGGGGGTTTTAATGCACATTCTGCTTGGAATCCTATTCGGGAATTTCTGGGCGTGACAAGTTGGTATCAGAGCCGACCTTGACCGTAGGACAAGCCAAATGGAAAACCCTAAGGGCCCTCTGAATCCTTTTCATTGCATATGTTCTTTGCAATTGGATTTGTTTCGGGAAAATTGGGTTCTGTTTTTGTGGTTCAAGGGAAAAATCTTGTTCGTCCATTTAAGTGAGATTTGTCAAAACAAGTCAGTCTAGGGTGTTAGTAAAATTATTTGAGACTTATTCGTCAGTCAGTTGGGATTTGATGGGTGAAATGCATTAGGTCCTAGCTCAGGAACATGGGTTGCAAGGTATTTATGCTTTTATTGTTATTATTAGTATGTATCTAATTTCTCATTATTTTATCGTTATGTGAGTCTGTCTTATTTATTCGCTCTCATGCAAAATGATCTATGCATAAAAATTTCGCTCTTATTCGATTCCCTTATTTGAGTCTTTTATTGCTTTATTTAAATTTGGATTTGAGCATGCATTGATCCTACTCCTTTGTCTTCTCTAGATGGCCGGTCACCCACCCAACCACCGCGGAGAAGGCATGATCGACTTTGTGGCAGAGTTGGCACGCATGACACTGGTGGTGGGCTACCCCAACGCGCCGGAGTACACGACTGTTCCGCCGCTCAGTGGCGAGCTCCCTCACCGTGTCCGCCTGGAGGTTCATGGTTATTTGGGGACTTGCCTCGCTAATATGGTGGTTGAGGCGTCAGGAGGCACAGCAGACCACGCCTGTCAGGAGGCAGCATACCTGATGATGGCCAGACTCCGGGAGCGCCACAACTACATCTTCCACGACACGGCGTACCGCTTCCACCCTCGTCGAGCCCACGGTGACGACGTCAGTTCCTTCCGTCCGACAGCTGGCGAGAACGACACTACCTTCGGTCACATGTGTGCTGTGATGAGGGGATTGGATAGGATGCACTCGGACCTGCACAAGGCGACCAAGGCCTTGAATGATGGGAAGCTCATGAGGATCGTCGCTCTGAAGGACGAGATAGCGTGCCTGAAGAGGGAGAATGCTCAGTTAAAGGGTCTTCCAGCGCCAGGAGGAGTCCGGATCCGCACTACGCCCCGCAAGACGACGACTGCACCCGTGCGCATTCAGCTTGCGCCCAGGAACCCACCTCCTCCCGCAGCTCCCGCGTCCGCTCTCTCCTTCGCTCCAGCGTCAGCCGCCAGGGGTCCAGCCAGTGGCAACGGGGGTTGGTTGTCTGCAACTCCCAGTGGCAGTCGCAACCACGGCAGCAGCAGCTCCAGTAGCGCAGAGCCGGGCAGTGGCGGGGAGTATCTAGCAGATTCCAGGAGCCGCTCAGAGGGACCTGGTGATGAGCAGGAAGATGCCTTCGACTCCACCGACCGCAGGAGCCGTTCCGAGCATTAGGCTCGCTTTCCATTAGCTTATCGACTGTCTAGCTTCTGCTTGTTAGTTTGTGTGTTTAGGTTGCTTGTTTGGGGTCAGTCGACGGTCGATATCATGTGCCTATGATATGGCTGTCTTAATAAGGATTTTTGCTTGCTCTTTAAGTGTTTTAATTCAGATCAGAACAATTGCAATTTAAATTCCTATGTAATAAAGCTTAGTTCCTGAGCATCTGTTTTTCTTCTTTTCCCCGTCTGCTCTTCCCTCCAGATGGTCTACACCAGGACTGGTAGCCGCGCGACAGGCGAGGGCAGCAACGGCGAAGAACGCGTTGATGGTGTGCACCCCAACAGCGATTCTGGCAATGGTCCGCCACCACTTCCTGAGAATCCGACGCTAGCCCAGGTGATGGCACATCAAACGCAGATGATGACAGCCATGATGCAGCAGATGCAACAGCAGCACCAACAGATGTACCAGAGGATGCAGCAGCAGCAGCAGCAGCAGTTTGGTCCCCCTCCCCCTCAGTCCAAGCTGCCGGAGTTTCTACGTGTCAGGCCACCCACTTTCTCCAGCACCACCAACCCTATGGAGGCGAATGACTGGCTTCATGCTATAGAGAAGAAGCTGAATCTCCTGCAGTGCAATGATCAGGAGAAGGTTGCTTTCGCCACACACCAGCTTCAAGGTCCTGCATCAGCTTGGTGGGATAATCACATGGCCACCCGCCCACCAGGTACTGAAGTCACTTGGGCAGAGTTCTGCCGTAGCTTCAGGAAGGCGCAGGTGCTAGACGGGGTCGTAGCGCAAAAGAAGAGGGAATTCCGGGCGCTCCATCAGGGTAACAGGACAGTGACAGAGTACCTCCATGAGTTCAATCGCCTCGCGCGATATGCACCGGAGGATGTCCGCACCGACGCCGAGAAACAGGAAAAGTTCATGGCAGGCCTGGATGACGAGCTGACCAACCAACTGATATCTGGGGACTACGCCGACTTTGAGAGGCTGGTTGACAAGGCAATCCGTCAGGAGGACCAACGCAACAAGATGGACAGGAAGAGGAAAGCCGCTCAGTTCAGGGCACATCAGGGAAATCACCAGAGGCCGCGCTTCACTCCCGGACAGCAGGGTGGACCTACCACCATGATCGTCCGCCAGCACCACCCGTTCAACCCTAGCAACTTTCCCCAGGGCGCCAGTGGCAGTCAGAACCACCATGGAGGTCAGTCCAGCCGCGGTGCAGCTCCACGCCCACCAGTGGCACCGGCACAGTCAGGCCAGCCCGCGCAAGCCAAGAAGGAGACGGGAGCAAAACCAGGGTCCTGCTTCAACTGTGGCGAGCTTGGTCACTTCGCCGACAAATGCCCGAAGCCCAGGCGTGCCGGGCCAAGGTTTATCCAGGCTCGTGTCAACCACGCATCTGCGGAGGAGGCACAAGCAGCACCAGAGGTCGTACTGGGTACGTTTCCTGTTAACTCAATCCCTGCAACAGTACTTTTTGACTCTGGTGCAACGCATTCTTTCATCTCAAAGAAATTTGTCGGGATGCATGGGTTAATAAGAGAGGAACTTAGCACACCGATGCGGGTTCATACCCCAGGGAATAGCTCCACCTCGGTTCAATTCAGCCCTTCTATAACAATAGAAATTCAAAGGTCACCATTTCTAGCCAACCTCATCCTTCTCGAATCCAAAGACCTAGATGTCATTCTTGGGATGGATTGGCTGACCAAGTTTAAGGGAGTCATCGATTGTGCGAATCGCACAGTCACCCTGACCAACGAGAAGGGAGAAACCGTAGTGTACAAATCTCTAGTCTCGCCAAAGAAAGGGGTCTCGTTGAATCAGATTGAGACGGAAATCCCAGTGGACACCGTAGAGAAGAACTTGAGAAAATTGGATGATATACCCATAGTCTGCGAGTATCCAGAAGTGTTCCCCGAAGACCTCACTACCATGCCCCCCAAGAGAGAGATTGAATTCCGGATTGATTTGGCACCGGGAACCGCTCCAATTTATAAGAGGCCGTACAGAATGGCAGCCAACGAGCTAGCAGAGGTCAAGAAGCAGGTCGACGAGCAGTTGCAGAAAGGGTACATCCGACCGAGTACTTCACCTTGGGGTGCTCCGGTCATTTTTGTGGAGAAGAAGGATAAGATGAAAAGAATGTGTGTCGATTACCGCGCACTCAATGAGGTCACCATCAAGAATAAATATCCTTTGCCGCGGATTGATGATTTGTTTGACCAGCTGAAAGGAGCCAGGGTATTTTCCAAGATAGACCTGCGATCAGGCTATCACCAGTTGAGAATTCGGGAAGAAGATATTCCCAAGACAGCCTTCACCACTCGGTATGGGTTGTATGAGTGCACGGTTATGTCTTTCGGACTTACCAACGCACCCGCATTCTTCATGAATCTAATGAACAAAGTGTTCATGGAGTTTCTGGACAAGTTTGTTGTGGTATTCATTGACGATATACTTATCTACTCAAAGTCGGAAGAGGAACATGAGCATCATCTCCGTCTGGTACTCGAGAAGTTGAAGGAGCACCAGTTATACGCCAAGTTCAGCAAGTGTGATTTCTGGTTGACGGAAGTCAAATTTCTGGGTCATGTTATTACAGCTCAGGGTGTGGCCGTCGACCCATCCAACGTGGAGTCGGTTACCAAATGGACCCCACCGAAGACCGTGTCGCAGATCCGAAGTTTTCTTGGACTTGCGGGATATTACCGCCGATTCATCGAAAACTTCTCCAGAATCGCCCGACCCATGACTCAGTTGCTTAAGAAGGATGAGAGGTTTAAATGGACAGCTGAGTGCGATAAAAGTTTTGAGGAGCTCAAGAAGAAATTAGTATCTGCACCAGTTTTGATTCTGCCCGACCAGATGAAAGACTTCCAAGTCTATTGCGACGCATCCCGCCACGGACTTGGATGTGTCCTAATGCAAGAGGGCAGGGTGGTTGCGTATGCCTCACGACAGTTACGTCCACACGAAGGGAATTATCCAACTCATGATTTGGAATTGGCAGCGGTGGTTCATGCTTTGAAGATCTGGAGGCACTATCTGATTGGCAACCGCTGCGAAGTATATACGGACCATAAGAGTCTGAAATACATTTTCACCCAACCGGATCTAAATCTCCGACAACGAAGATGGTTGGAACTAATCAAAGACTATGACATGAGCATTCACTACCACCCGGGTAAGGCCAATGTAGTGGCAGACGCATTAAGCCGGAAAAGTTACTGCACTGCCCTATGCACCGAGGGCATGTGTGAGGAATTGCGACAGGAGTTTGAACGTCTCAACGTGGGAATTGTTGAACACGGGTCCGTAGCCGCTCTGGAGGCACGGCCTACGCTCGTGGATCAAGTCAGGGCAGCTCAAATAAATGATTCTGAAATAGCAGAGCTGAAAAAGAACATGAGAGTCGGAAAAGCCCGGGATTTCCACGAAGATGAGCACGGCACAATCTGGTTGGGAGAAAGATTGTGTGTACCTGACGACAAGGAACTGAAGGATCTGATACTCACCGAGGCCCATCAGACCCAGTACTCCATTCACCCAGGCAGCACTAAAATGTATCAAGACCTCAAAGAAAAGTTTTGGTGGGTCAGCATGAGGAGAGAAATAGCTGAATTCGTCGCACTCTGCGATGTTTGCCAACGAGTGAAGGCGGAGCACCAAAGACCCGCAGGTTTACTCCAACCTCTTCAAATCCCGGAATGGAAATGGGAGGAGATTGGAATGGACTTTATAACGGGACTGCCCCGGACCTCATCGGGACATGATTCAATCTGGGTAGTCGTGGATCGACTCACCAAGGTGGCTCACTTTATACCAGTACATACCACCTATACGGGAAAGAGATTGGCAGAATTGTACCTCGCAAGGATCATGTGCTTGCATGGGGTACCCAAAAAGATTGTATCTGACCGAGGGAGCCAATTCACTTCAAAATTCTGGCAGAAATTGCAAGAGGAATTGGGAACCCGGTTGAATTTCAGCACAGCCTACCATCCGCAGACCGATGGTCAAACCGAGCGAGTTAATCAAATATTGGAGGACATGCTAAGGGCTTGTGCACTTGATTTTGGTGGAGCTTGGGATAAAAGCTTGCCTTATGCGGAATTCTCGTACAACAACAGCTACCAGGCCAGTCTACAGATGGCACCGTTCGAAGCTTTATACGGCCGGAAGTGCCGCTCACCTCTCTTCTGGGATCAGACAGGCGAGCGTCAACTGTTCGGAACAGAGGTATTAGCGGAAGCAGAAGAGAAGGTCAGGATCATCAGGGAAAGGTTGAGAATTGCTCAGTCTCGACAGAAGAGCTACGCGGATAACCGTCGAAGGGAGCTCACTTTTGAGGCGGGAGATTACGTGTATCTTCGTGTCACTCCGCTCCGGGGAGTACACCGTTTTCAGACCAAAGGCAAGTTGGCACCACGCTTCGTGGGACCATACAAAATCTTGGAACGAAGGGGAGAAGTTGCTTATCAGCTAGAGCTTCCTTCTAACATGATCGGCATTCATGACGTGTTCCACGTGTCCCAATTAAAGAAATGCTTGAGGGTACCCGAAGAACAGGCCAACTCGGAGCACATCGATCTCCAGGAGGATCTAACCTATGTGGAGAAGCCGGTTCGTATACTTGATACCAGTGAAAGAAGAACCAGAAACAAGGTCACCCGGTTTTGCCGAGTTCAGTGGAGTCATCATTCAGAAGAGGAAGCGACCTGGGAAAGGGAAGATGAGTTGAAAGCCGCCCATCCGCACCTCTTCGCCAGCTCCTCCGAATCTCGGGGTCGAGATTCCGTTTAAGGGGGGGTAGGTTTGTCACACCCTGTAGTTCTCCTCCTAAGCCAAAAATGGAATTTATAAACGACCCCAAGAAAATGCAGGTGAAATCAAGAGAAAACCCTAAGAAAGTAATGCAAATAATAATCGGATTGGACATGTGGAATTTTTCTTGAGTTCTACATGTCGAAATTCATTAACAGGATTTTTAGTGGAATTTTCAGAGCTCTAGAAATAATTTTAACCAATTAAAATTGAGCACATGCAATATTTAATTCCAGGGAAAATCCTTTTTCTTTTTCTTTTTCTTTTTCCTCTCTTTTTCCTCCTTTTTGTCAAATGGGCCGTCGGCCCATTTTCTTTTTCCCCCCCCCCTCTCCCCCCCCCCGCTGGGCCGGCCGAAGGCCGAGGCCCAGCCCAGCCCAGTCCGGCAGCCAGGCCGCCCCGCTGCCTCCTCTCTCGGGGTCGCCGACAGGTGGGGCCCACCTGTCGGGCCCGTCTCCCACCTCCCGCCTCTCCCGCTCGCGCCGCCGCTCCCGCAACCGTCGCCGCGCCCACGCCTCCGCCTTCTCCGGGCCACGTCGACCACACCCGCGCGTGTGCCGCGTTCCCCGCGCCCACTTCCTCCTCTCTCCCGCTCGCGCCCGCGCCCGAGATGGCCGGGATTCGAAAATCGAATCCCGCCTCTCTCTCCTCCCCACTCCCCACGTCGGCCGGCGATTCCCGCCGCTCCCGGCCACGTCCAGTCCCCTCTTCCCCTATTTAAGCATCACCGGCGCTCTCTCTCTCTCTCTCCCCATTGCGCCGACCTCTCCCGAGCTCCCCATCGCTCCCGCGCCTTGCAACCACCCGCCGCCGCCGTTTTTGCTGCTTCGGCCGCCGCTAGCCGCTGCTAGGGTCGCCGCCGCACCGCGCCGTCGTCGCCGTCGGGTTCGCGGGGTCGAGATCTACCTCGGCCGCCCCTCCCCCGTCGAGGTTCGCCGCCGGAACCCCCGTCTCCTCGCGCTCCGGTGGGTTTAACCCCTACCGCCGCTTTCGGCCTCGAATGCCGGTCGCCGGGGTCTATCTCCCTCTCTCTAATCCCTCTCTTCTCCTTCCTTAGGGCACGCCGAAGCTCGTCTGCCGGTCGCCGTCGCCTCCCGTGGCTTGCCGTCGCCGTTCGCCATCGTCTTCCTCCGCGCCGGCCACCCTCGGTGAGGCATCTCCTCCCCTCTCCTTCCCCGTTTCCCCGTGCGTCGCCGCCGCCCGCGCTCGCCGTCGCTTTGGGTCGTTGCCGCCGTCCGCTGCCGCCGCTTTCGCGTCGCCTCCGCCGCCGGATGCCGTCGCCGGCGACGCGACGCGCACGCACCGCCGCCGCTAGCCCCGGGTCGGCCGATCGGCTTTGATGCCGATCCGAGCCCGGGGGCTGCCGCCGCCGCCGTCCGTCCGATCGGCCCGAGGGCGATCCGGGCCGTCGGTCCCGTGGACCAGCGGTGGACCATCCGCGTGGTCCCGGTCTACGGTGGACCGCGCCCCCCCTTGAGCCGCTGCCATGTGGGGCCCGCGTGCCAGCGCCCTCCTCTCTCTCCCGAGCCGCTGACCGGTGGGCCCCGCTTGCCGGCGCCGCCCCCCCCCCCCTGATGACGTCAGCCCTGGTTAATATTGCGCAATAAAATTATTTAAGGATTTTTGTTATAGTAATAAACACAGTGAATCTTCTAAAATTCATAACTAATTCATCCGAGCTCCGTTTAATCCCATTCAAGTCTCAGTAAATCAAGAAAAATGTGTAGAATCTATTAAAAATGGTTTTGTTCCCTGTTTCAGTAGTCTTATAGTCTGTTTGCAATGTTTGCTTTGTATGCCGCTAGATTCCGATCCCTCCGACGCTCCGGTGTACTTCGAGATAGTCGCCGAGGTTCCTCCAGCATCAGAGCAAGGCAAGTCATGCTTGTCATTTGAACATGTTGATCCTATATTGCAAATGCTCTATTGTTTCCTTTCAAATATTGCATTGTTTTATAATATTACTATGGGATGGTTACCTATTGTTACAGCCATGCTTTTTGGATACCGTGCTCCTTTGTTAGCTTGGGGTTATAACATGATTAGAGTTTGGACTAGGAATTGCTTAGCCAGGCTTAGTTCAACTAGCACATAATGGGGAATCTCATTTAAAACCTAGACTATAGGTTTATATGATAATGTTGGTTTAATACCACCGCTCTGGTGTTGGTTAAATAAAATGAACCACATGGTGGGCTGTGGGTGCATGGTTTTGCTGGTCGCACCCATGGCAGTTAAGGACCGGTTCGCGGGATGCCCTGGAAGAATTTATCGTACTTACCACAAGCCAGCGTGGGCAACGGCTGGGCTTGTAGTGTAGCTTTCCTCTAGTCGACGCATCCAGGCAAGGGTGGGCGTGATGGAGCGGGGCGGGCCCTGCGACGGCCTCTGTCGCTTCCGGATTCACCTAGGCACGAGAGGGGACTGCCCGTTGCCCGCTGGGGACGGGGGTGAAACCTGAGGTGTGGTGTGCTTGGCTAGAGGGGGTTATGCGAAGGGTCCTGTCACGGCCTCTTTCCGGTATGTCGTGGTGGCATGTCGGCGCACGGTAACGTGTCGTGGGGCTGTGTCTTGTGGGTACAGTTGTACACCTCTGATCAGAGTAAAACTATTCGAATAGCCGTGCCCGCGGTTATGGGCGGTCAACCAGATTCACCGTGATTAGTTTCACTTTGGTGTAATCCTTTAATTTGGATAGTTTAGGTGGATGGTTGGGCCTGTTGCAACGTGGTGTAGCGTTGGACAGTGGATGATTAATACTGCTTAATTATTACAACTGTTTAAATCTTTCAATCTCTGTTTATAAATGCCCGCTTTATGCAAATGAACCACCTTAGCTCTTCCTTGATGATTCCCTGCATCATACCTCTATTCCGGTATGACTTGCTGAGTACAGTGGGTAGTACTCAGTCTTGCTCTACTTTTCCCAACCTCAGAGTTCGAGTTCGGGTCAGGTGAAGGTTTCTCTGAGGAGTAGGCTTCGTCCGTGCCGTCGAGGATGCTTGTGGAGTGGTGTTCCCGCTGCCGTTTAGTCAAGGCTTAGCTCCAGTTTCTTTCGTTTTTCCGCTGCATTTATGTAAGACTTTTATAATGTTTGTAAGACGTGGATCTGTATGTCAACATTGTCGTTTGTGTACCCCGGCCGGTCCTGGACGGGGGTTTTAATGCACATTCTGCTTGGAATCCTATTCGGGAATTTCTGGGCGTGACAACTAGCGATTCACAGATTCAGAGTATGTGAGCTGAAGATATGTGCTCAGAACTCATCTCCTCCCGAAAGCCACCACCTTGAATCATAAGAAATGCACACAGAATTGTGTTAGCTGTTATGTAATTAAATAACTAAAATGCAGAAAACATGCATATATATTTTGGAGGTTGTTATGGAATAAAAACATTTTTTCCAATCTCCTCCATTTCGAGCTTATCAATGCAAAAGAAAGATAATCATAACCGATGTGCAACCAGAACACTAAGGGCAACCACAATATATGAAAAAGGTGACTTTAAGGCAATGATTGCACTTGTAAAGTAAGCCATATACATTGTGGAAAGTAGCATTAGCTTAGGGTGCTCGGTATGCTTAAGATCTACCACAAGCAAAAAGAAAATATTTTTTTCTCTCTCATTTACTTCATGAACAAGAGATGAAACAATTATTTTTCCATTCTATGTGGGCCCATCTTGTGGCTAAATTCTAACCATAGCATTGTGGGTATGGCTTTAACAATGGCTTACTATTCATAGGGCCCACCTTAAGGTTACACTACACCACAAACATTAAGGATGTCCTAAGGCAAACTATACAGTTATTAAGCTTAAACTGCAATGATCACGTTCACATGTTGAAAGTGTAAATATGTATCACTAACAACATCCCTAAAACTCAACCACATCACCACATGTATGTCTTTGTTATCTAAACGACCAATTGATGATTATAATTTGCATCAGCCTCCAAAAAGCTTGTAGTGGAATGTTTATACAGATTTCTCTTGCAAATCAGAAGTGGATGCGTAACTATAATTTCAAAATGAACATGGCTACACAACAAATATTGAGGTGCCAAGCATACTTAATATTTGAGTTGTTTGCCCAACACAATATGGCAAAAAAATTTCAGGCATATCAAATCAAATAAATGCTGTTAAAAAAATATCAGCAATTCTCTATATATGACGCGCTGCAGTATGAAGGCTCACTTGCAAGAAAGCTAACAAAATAACATAATACTAACCAATAGAAGTTTTAAAAGGAAATGAATGGTCTGTTTGATAGAGCTCCAACTCCTAAATTTAGCTCCAGAAGTTAGGTCTAGAGTGGAGTTGTGGAGCTGTCTAAATCCGGCTCCACATCTCTAGTTCATTTTGTGAGAGAGCTCCATCCAGCTCCACTCCCTCTTTTTTAATGGAGCTAAAACTGTTTGGTTGAGCTCCAATTCCAGGAGAGGTGGAGTTGGAGATAGCAGAATAACTTCAATAATTCCCCTTGTTCATACGCAACTGACTAACTGTAATACAAGTAACATTATAACACTTATTTCCTCCGTTTACATTTCCTCCGTTTCACAATGTAAGTTATTCTAGCATTTTCCACATTCATATTGATGTTATATGTCTAGATTTATTAGCATCAATATGAATATGGGAAATGCTAGAATGACTTATATTATGAAACGGAGGGAGTATATCAAAAGGTTCAAACCAATCTCCAAATTTACAGTGGAGTTAACCTAAAAAGACAGGAACAATCGATGACAGAAACAATAGATGGAAATATGCAGTGAATCATTCAAAACTAACAGAACGCTAAATTTCTGTATGATACCACCAACTAAACTGTATTTTTGGATGATCAGTCAGCACTCACAGATCCTTCCTAGTACTTGCTGCCAACAGCCTCATATCATTGTAAATTATTATGTTACTTGAAATCTTTACTTCGATAAATTATAGTATGACCATACAGATCGTACCAACTACAAGTCTGATATAAACCCAAGTGACAAGACCAGAGTATTCATGCGGAATCAAATCTACAATATTCTGATTAAGCATTGTTGCAGGAGCAAACATGGCAGTGAAAATGGAAAGGAAGCTATCATCCAAATTACCAGAAATTCATTCAGAGACGCCGCAAATGACAGGTGCCGAGAAGAAGGGGAAGATGGGGTGCCCGTACTCCATGCCGTCCTCCATCGCTAGGCACTCCAGCTTTCCAGTGTCCAGATGGTACGAGAAGCGCCCAAACCCAAAGGAGGCGATGAACACCTTGCCCGTGCGCCCGGCGTCGATGTCGCGGAGCCAAATGTTGGCATGGCGGAGCAGGATGTTTCTTGGCAGCCATGGAACCGCGTCGAGCACCTCCTGCATGCGCACGTGCCGCTCCAGCACCCACCCGTGGTCGCTCCCCTTGCCGCTCCCACGCACCCAGAGCTGAAGCCCCTCGTCCTCCAGCGAGCCGACGCACAGCCGCCCGTCCACCGGCATCTCCCCGACACGGTACTTGTGGTGGGCGCTTGGTTCCCACATCACGGCCGGCGCCCGCAGGAAGGAGAACTGCAGCGTGGCGGCGTCCAGAGCGAGCGCGCAGGCGTTGTTGCAGATGTGCCAGTAGAGGCTCCCGGCGGCGCGCACGGCGAGGTACTAAGGCCAGTGGGGGTCGAACTCGATGGCGACGTCCCGAGACCGCGGCAGCGCGCGCCAGCTGCACACGCCGTCGCGGTGCGTGGCGACCCAGGCGCGCGGGCGGTCGTCGTCGACGGCGACGCGGACGGCCTCGAAGCGCAGCCCGCCGTCGCCGGGATCATCCGCCTCGGCCTCGCGGGAGAGGAGTGCGGCGCCGACAATCCGGCCGTAGAGGAGCGGCGGCGGGTGGAACCGGGCGTGGCGGCGGGAGACGGGGTCGCAGACGAGGAAGGGGCGGTTGTGGTGGTGGAGGAGGAGGAGGCCGAGGTGGGAGTCGTAGAGCTCGAAGTCGGCGGCGTCGGGGAGGAAGTCGAGGGAGAGGCGCGGCGAAGAGGCGGTGAGGGGGTGGAAGGTGGCGACGACGGTGGGCGCGCCTGGGCAGGGAGGGTCGCCTTTGGTTGGCACCGGACTACCGGAGTGGGGTGGTGGAAGTGGCCGAGGAGGGGAGTGGAAGAGGAGGAGAGAAGGCGGCGCGACAGGCGGCGGCAGGCCACGGAGGCGCAGCGGCTGGCCAGCGTCGCCATCGCCCAGCGGTGGCGAGCGCCGAGCGAGGCGTGGGGTTTTCCGTTCTCTCGTCTGCTTTTGGGTTTTGCAGAGCACAGGAGAGAGAGAGAGGGAGAGAGAGAGTATGCGAAGAGCGGACAGCCGGAGTGCCGGACACACATGTGCAGTACGAGTGACTGACATTTTGGCCCCACTTGCACCGGGCCCACAGGTCGGTGACAAAAGCAGAAACAGGCAAACAGCTACCCAAATTTATGGAATAGTATGAAGTTGTAGTGAACTTTGGTGAAATTTTGGAAACCAATATCAGAATTCAAAACCTGAACTTCTGTCATCTGATTTATTGAATTTCACTCAAAATTAGCCATCCGGTTCATATTATGATCCAAAACAAAATTGTGAACTCCGCCCGATGCATGTTTGGCCAAAGCTGAAAAAGTTGCCAATGGAGTCTCTTAGTGCTAAATATCTACTATTATAAAAATTAAAAATGTTTTTACCGGTATTTTAGTACGTCATCCGTGTTTAAATCAGTTTTAATTTTATGTTTCAGTTTTAAACTCTATCTCTATCTCTACTTAAAAAGAACAAGAATTTCCATAGTCGGTAAAAAAGAAAAAAAAAGTCCGACTAAAAAGGTTAAAAAAATGTCCGACTAAAATGGTTAAAAAAATGTCCGACTAAAAAAAGATAAAAAAGAGCTTCTGTCGTCAGTAAAAAAAAAATCGTCCGACTCCAGTCAAAAAAAGAAAAAAAAGTCTCTCCAGTTAAAAAAAGTCCGTTTGGTTTTTTTTTACCGGCGACTTTTTTCTCACGCGAAAGAGGTTTTTTTACCTGCGCACGCGCTATTCGGTTTTTTCGTCCGGTTTTTTACGCCGGGTGTTTTTGATTTTTTTTTCCATCAATTTTTTGTCTCCGGTTTTTTATCCTATGCGATTTTGGTTTTTCATATCCGGTTTTTTAATCCGATCTATTCGCCGCACGTCTACCGAGTTGAATCTTGGCGCCGCGCCGGCGCTATATCGATCGTGTGTTTTCACTCCAATTTGATTGTAAAAAAAATCGATTCCCATTCCTCTCCCTCGTCATTTTCTCCATGATTTTCCAGGCTTTATTTCGCTGAATTTAATCTAACGGTTGCCAATGATGACGACGATTTTCCCCGATTGTTTTTATCCCGAGTTTTACGCTCTGATTTTGGGTAAAACGGAAAGAGGCAAGTGGATCAAAAACCCTCAACCAATTTTGGGTGATCGAGAAAAATTCGGCTGGATTTGATGGGTCAAAAGAAGCAGGCCAAACGAAGGGAGGTAGCTTACCAGCCTAGAGCTAAAAACGGCTTCACTCGTGGCTGGGTCGAAGCAAGTAGGCCAAACGGAGGGAGGTAGCGGACTGGCCTAGGGCTGAAAAGTAAGGAAGGCTTTCGGGTCAAAACCCAAGAAAGATTTTCAGTAACTTTTTTAATTATAATCTATAGCGATCCCAATATTAGAATTTTCATTAACTTTTTCAATTATAATGTATAACGATCATAATATTTCAAATTATTGTTTAGCTCTTAATATATCATTGGAAAAACATTTTTACCCGTTACAACGCACGGGCATTTTTTCTAGTGTAATTTAAGTATATGAGATAATCCAATAAATACTATTGACAAGCATCCAAATCCAAGAAATACCATCGATAAGTGTGAGCTCCTGGCATTTCTAAGAACTCACACTTGTCGATGGAATTTCTTTAATTTAGACGCTTGTCAATGATATTTCTTGGATTATCTCTAAGACAAAGGAAATTTATGGAGATTTCTGGCTGCTTTGAAACGTAAGATTTTTAAAACAAAAGAAAAAACACAAAAATACATGCTATGTAATACTACATGATTTCAAGATAAAGGAAAGCTAGAGGTAATGATTTTGGATGGTTCATAGGAATTGAAACACAAATTTTTGCACTTGTGGAAGTGAGAGAGAGTAGATACATAAAGAGAGAATGTGCGTTCGACTTAGGAAAGGAAAATAAAACATCAAGTGTGAGCTCATACTAAATTTCCTACGAAATGTGATATAGGAATTGCAATCCACAGAAAATTTTCAATCATATTCCCTGGATCCAAAAGGTGCTATGGTAATTTTTTTTCCTAAGAATTGCAACCCTCCAAAAATCCTTTTATTTCAATCAAATAAGCCCTAAAAGTCCCGCATTCCAAAAACTAAAATTGCAACTAGGGATTATTTGTAACGCAGGACTGAAAAAAATGAGTAGGAAATACATGGGATTTTGATCGCAATGCAAGTGCAAAATGAAGGACTACAAAACATTTGATTCGGTTGTGCGAAAACGCAGGAATAAGATAAGAGAAATAGATTAAAGAAAATTTTCTAATAAGTTGAAGCTCTTGTTAACTTCTCTTTAAAATCTTTTATAGAATTGTCTATTCTATAGAAATTTCAAAGGTAAGGATATGATTCGATCCTTTGTTTCATATGTCTTTATAGGATTTTTTTCAATAAGATTAAAATTATCTAAATTTCTTATATTTTTCCATAGAAATCAAGGGGGATAAGATTAGAGACGGCTTATCAGCCAAATATAGGACTATCTTCGGAAAAAGAGAAGCTTTGTAATTAGCATGTGATTAATTAAATATTAACTATTAAAAACTTAAAAACTGAATTCACTTGAAATTTTTAAGAAACTTTCATGTAGAAAGTCTTTGTGAAGAATTACGTTGTTTAGCCGTTTAAAAGGCATGCCCGTGATAATCCAATTGCTACGATCTAAAAAGAAAATGGATGTCCACCCTTTTGGATCGGTTAAATTGGTCCATCAGCATGCACCGTGCATCTTTTTTATTTAACACGGGCGATTATATATACACATGCACACATTTGCCGTCTATCATTTATGAGCATATTTAAAAACTGAGCCGATATATTTGAAAACTGATGAAGTCACTATTGGCCTAACCTTTTTGCATTTTTGTCATGGAAGTTCGCGCCACAAAAAAAAATCTCCCTTTCTACAAAAATTTTCATAATTTGACCTTTTGCAAAAACTATTTTTACAAATGAACCGTCACCAAAACTTATTTCAAAAATAACCCTTAGCGTCGATCTTAGACACCTCAGCGCTAAATAGCGTGGCGCTGAATATGTGTTGGCACGCTGACTTAGTCTCCCATCTGCGGTGGCACGGCATTCAGCGCCAGTTGACATGGCGCTGAGATGTTTAAGTTCAGCGCCAGGTGATTTGGCGCTAACCAATAGAGTCATTTTTTAAATAAGTTTTGGCAGCGGTTCATTTGTAAAAAAAGTTTTTACAAAGGGTCAAATTGTGAAAATTTCAGCCCTTCTAGGAGCAGAGCTAAAAAAGATGGGAAATTCCAATGAACCGCCTAGAATAGAACACCTATGTTCTACTAAATTAGTAGGAAATGTGGTAGTCCAATATGGTTGTAATGCTCCTGGCCTACTATTTATTATTCTAACTCATTTGCTTATTATTTTTTCTATTATTTTTTCTCTTGAGAGGGAGAAGGATGATTTATCCTCCCCTTTATCAAGTACTCTCCGTTTTGACATGGCTTTCTGTGTTTTTCGTGTCGGTTTTAGTAGCGAAACCTTCTGAGTAATCACAAACAACTCGATGTGAGCTATGTCCCTTGCACTTAAAAAATAATTAACCGTAAATGGGAAAAATGATATGCTCGCTCACATTTTTATTCTTTTATTTTTTATACAGTGTAACTGTAGTAACAGTTTGTTTCTTGTAGGAAAAATGAGACATTTTCGTGCTCAAAGATTCCACGACAACAAACACGAAAATGCTACTGATTGGTCTACCGATCATACAAAATTTTATCGGACGCTCAGACTGACCAGGTACTACTGCTCACAGTGATATATTACTTGGTGTTCTACTCGTTGGTCAACTGGAACATTTGACTAACTAATTCTTTTTTCTTTTTTTTGGCATTGGGTGCTCGATGGGTAGATTCTTGTCAACAAAACAAGAACTGGAATTGCCATGCCCGAATATATATTCTAGTTCTGCCTCTTGCAGAAATTGAATTGGAACCTCAGTTGGAGTGCTGGACAAACCAAAAGAAATTGACCCGGAATTAACCCTCAAATAGAAAGTGACAAGTCCTGTGTGCGCCTAGCTATTTCCCCACCCTTCCTCCGCCGCCGCCGGCGATGATGGCGATGGTGGCCAGCCGCGGCGCCGCCCTGGCTTGCCGGCGCCTCTCGCGCCGCCTACTCTCCCACTCCTCCTCCGCGTCCGTCCTCCCTCCCCTCCTCGGCCACTTCCACCAACCAATGGTGGTCCCTCCGGTAGGCCTTGCTACCGCGCCGCCGGAGATGGAGAAGCTCACCGTCCCCGTCTTCCATCCCCTCACCGCCTCGTCCTCGCCGCGCCTCTCCCTCGACTTGGTCCCCGACCTCTCCCACTTCTCGCTCTACGACTCCCACCACGGCCTCCTCCTCCGCCACTACAACTGCGAATACTTCAACCCCCGCATCTTCCTCGTCTGCGACCCCGTGTCCCGCCGCCACGCACTCTTCCCGCCGCCGCCGGCGGACGAGTACGCCGGCGGGAGGATCTTCGGCGCCGCGCTCCTCTCGCGCCAGGCGGACGCCGCCGACGGCGGGCTGCGGTTCGAGGCCGTCTGCGTCGCCGTCGACGTCGACCGCCCGCGCGCCTGGGTCGCCACGTACCGCGACGGCGAGTGCCGCTGGCGCGCGCTGCCGCGGTCGCGGGGCGTCGCCATCGAGTTCGACACCCACTGGCTGGAGTACCTCGCCGTGCGCGCCGCGGGGAGCCTGTACTGGCACATCTGCTACAACCCCTGCGCGCTCGCCCTCGACACGGACACGCTGGAGTTCTTCCTGCGCGTGCCGGCCCTGATGTTCGACGGCACGTCGAACACGCACAAGTGCCGCATCGGCGAGATGCCGGAGGACGGGCGGCTCTGCGTCGGCTCGGTGGAGAGGCAGGAGCTGCTGCTGTGCGTGCGGGGGAGCGGCGACGGCAGCGACAACGGCTGGGTGGTGGAGAGGCGCGTCCGCATACGGGAGGTGCTCGACGGGGTGCCATGGATTCCCAAGAACAGCTTTCTCCGCCACTTCAATCTGTGGCTGCGTGACATCGACGCCGGCCGCACCGGGAAGGTGTTCATTGGCACCTTAGGATATGGCATCTTCTCTTACGACCTCAACACCGGCAAGCTGGAGAGCCTGGCAACTGAGGATGGAATGCAGTACGGCCACCCCATCTTGCCCTACTTCTCTGCTCCGGCGGATGGTGGCTCTGACTGAACTTCTGGTAATTTGGATTATCTCCTTTCCATGTTTTCAGATTCAGCGCTATAAATGATTGTGGGAATTGCTCTCATGTTTCACTTTGTAGGTAGTTCCAAGTTATGCGAAATTACACTCTTGTTGCTGAACTGATTCTAGTTATTTCCATTGATGAGTGCTTTTTGGCTAGTTTAGATTCTTGATTGCACGTGGTTACATGCTACTATATTTGTTTTGTGGGTTGATGAAATGAGATAGTAGGAGGTGAAAGGACAGCTTTTAAAATACATGGAACTGGTCATCACAAAATTTTGCAATTTAGTATGTAGGACTTTCGCTGGGCCATTTAATATGTTGGACTACAACAGAAAAAATATATCAAGGCTTCATTCTGATTTTTCTGCTTAATTCTGTTTCTAGTTGTTGTCCAAATCTGGTTTATGTCATTGATAGTATTAGGGCATGTACAAAGGTAGAGTCAGATATGAGCTTTACGTTATCTAGAGACTAGCATTCTACAACAGTTAGAGACAGTATGATATCTAATCATTAATATATCAAAATACTTTTTCTTATTCATCTTTCCTTTCTTTCACCACCATGCAACAAAATTTGCTCTAATAAATGCTAAGAGTAGACTCTGAGCCGTTGTCATGCATAATAACCATACTCTTTTCTTTTTCTTCCATATTATCAAATTTACTTGCATGGCAATAAAGAGAGACCACTAATAAAGACCGTTGTACATACCCTTAAGGCTTCTTTTGAGTTTAACAAAACCACAGTACGGTTTTTTTATATATATAAACTAGTTCGAGGCCCTGCCTTACTCTTATAAAACCAGCCCCGAAATCGACATCGGTAGCTAAACGCGGAAGAAAACGCCATAGGAAATCCAAAACGATAGCGACACCGAGACACGATATTTGGTAACGGAGTTCAGCCGTAGCCTACATCTCTAGGGCATTGATTACGGGCGCTCCTCCCCGATCCAGCATATATAGCGTATCAGAGTTACAACGACTCACGGCCGGTCGACGCCGGTAGCCGCTCCCTCTCGCTATGCTAAGTCGCCATGCGGTTACAACAGGCACGCCCCTCTATTTATGAGAGATCCTAGGATAGAGTTCGACTCATACTCTAGTCCTAATACCTATTACAACTCCAAGTCCTAAACTGTAACCGACTTTGTACACATATTCGACACAAACTCTAACAAACTCCACCTTGGCGAATATGCCACGCCAACCTGAATTTGTTACTTGCTCGAACCTCTGTGTACCAGGACTTGAGTTGGTTCTGCCGCAGCTCACGCCGAGCCGCTCGACGAGCCTACGCCAGGCTCGCCGCCTTCAGGATCGTGCACAGCAACACCAGCATACCCATCTTCCATGACTCCACCTGCAACATCACTCCCTTGTAACTTGTACAAGCATGAGCTTGTCCTCTCACCAGTCATAACAATCTTGCCGTCCTTCATGATATTCATGGTCTTCCTACCAGAATCCACCTGATACAACCAACCTTTCTCATGTAGGCTCCCAAGCGAAATCAAACTCTTCCTTAGTCCCGGCACATGTCTCACATCTGAAAGTAGCACCTCGTTTCCATCATACATCTTGAACTTGACATCGCCCACTCCAACAACACGATAACTCGTGTCATCGCCCAAGTAAACAACACCAAAATCACCAGATTTGTATGAAGAGAACCACTCCCGCTTCGATGTCACATGATAGGAACTAGCTGAGTCCAACATCCACGCTTCTCCAGACTTCTCGTCAGACATTGTGAGAATCTCATGACTGCTGTTCTCTGAATCATCACCATGAGCTGCTAAACTTGCACTCGCACTTCTCCTCTTCTTCAGTAACGGGTAATTCCTCCTTATATGTCCAAACTCATGACACTTATAGCACCGTGCCCCCTTCTCCTTGCTCTTCGACACCCCCGCTTCATGATCATGCTTTGCCTTGACCAGCAAACTCTCAGCCTGAGAAGCCTCCGTTGCCTCGTTTTTCTTTGATCTTCTCAAATCTCGTGCAAGCAACGACGAAATTATCTCCTCAGTTTTGATAGTATCCTTGCCGTGCGTCAGGGTAGTCACCACATGTTCATACGACGGTGGAAGCGAGCACAGAAGAATTATGGCCTTGTCTTCATCATCCAGTTTCACATCTAACTTACTTAGATCCACAACCAACTGATTGAAGACGTCCACGTGCTTCCTAAGATCTGACTCCTCTTGCATCTGCAAACCATACAACTGTTGTTTGAGATACAACTTACTCGTCAGCGACTTGGACATATACAGGTTTGCCAACTTGTCCCAAATTTCCTTCGGTGATTTTTCGTCCATGACCTGGTACATGACAGAATTCGAGAGACTCAAGCGTATTGTTGCAGCTGCCTGCGCCTTCATCTCCTCCCACTTGCCAGCATCCATCTTTTTCGGCATCGTCTCCTCAAGAGCCTTGGATATCCCCTGTTAACAGATCCTTCAGCCTCATCTGCCAGAGAACGAAATTCCCGGTGCCATCGAACTTCACCACCTCAAATTTGGAAACCACCATCGCCGCCATCGACGATAATCAACTCAACAGCTGTTGCCCTGTTAAATTGATCTGCCCTGGTTCAATCGACCCCACCGACTAACTCGAACAGTACCAGCCGGACCGAACCGGTTTTTTTCCTCCAAAAAACCGGACGATTTTATTTTCCCGGTCAAAAAACCAGTCAACCAGCGGTCAGATCAGATCGATCCAGATCGAGCCGATCTCTTCCTCCACGCGCCTGTCTCGCTCCCTACCTCCACGCGCTTCTCCCCAATGCGCTGCCTCTGTGCCGAAGCCGCCGCACACCACCGCTGCCTCCTCCCGCCGATGTCCTGCCTGCGCTGACCCCGCAAGAAGCCGCTTCCCACTGACCTCGGGAAGCCGCCGCCTCTGCGCCGCTGGCCCCGCAAGGAGCCGCCGCACCGCAGGCCTTGGGGAAACCGCCGCCGTACCAGGGAGCTCCGCCGCCGGAGTCCTCGATGCTGACTCCTCGTCCGGGAGCCGCCGCCGCCGCCGCAAGCTCCTGCCCGAGCTCCGACGAACGCCGCCGAGTACCACGCTGCCATGCGCCGCCTGCAATGACGCCTCCAGCCGCCCGTGAACTCGCCGCCCCAAACCACGCTGCCCACGAAATCGGAGGTAAGATCTCGCCCTTGCCTTGTGGTTTGTTTCGATTGCTTTGTTGCAATCCCGTGGTTCCTTTGCTGCTTTTATTTGGGAAAAATTGAGTCCGATTCATAAACGAATCGTAGTCCTCGTCCGATTCCCCTTCTGTGTTTGACTAGGTCTCTCCCTCAATCTGTTTCTCTGCTATGCTATGCATCTGAGTTGGAAATGAGACATATCCGACTCCTTCCATGTCACAACCTCTCCAGATCGAGTCCTGCGCAAATCCGACTTCCTGCTACTCGGGCTCTGGACACGTTCCATGGTCCCGGCTTCGACACCAACACGTGCACACCGCCATCTCCGTGTCCTCCTCAGCCTCCACGCACCCGTACGACCTCTAGCGCAGCCACCTAGCCTCCCGCTGAACCTCGCCGGTGACAAATACCGCCGGTCAGTTGCAACCAATGCTTATTGCTGTGCTAACACGATTGATCAGCGCATTGACGGTCTGAAATTGACTGCCCTTCTGCCTGATTCCGTCGCTTTTCGTATGTGCGCCTTCTCCGTAGCAGTCTGTCACACAAATACCTCGTCAACACCTCCAAAACAGCCTATAGGATCCACCTGCTCCGACTTTCGATTGAACGCCATCAATCTAGTCACGAGCCGAAGCCGACAAGTCGCATGTCGTCTTCCCAGCCGCCGAACAACCCAAGCGCTACGTCTAGCCGTCTCCCTGTCGAAACGCAGCTCATCGAAAGGCCCGGGCCACCCCGCCCAGAGTGTTTGAATCCACCGATCATGACTCCGTTGATCGCAGCCGTGCTCCACCTTGCGCCAATGCCCCTCCCTGGGCATTACAGCGGGCTACGCGGTGTGGAGCACCTCCATCGCGCCTCTACCATGGACCTCCTACAGGCTCTGATACCACTTGTTATAAAACCAGCCCCGAAATCGACATCGGTAGCTAAACGCGGAAGAAAACGCCATAGGAAATCCAAAACGATAGCGACACCGAGACACGATATTCAGTAACGGAGTTCAGCCGTAGCCTACATCTCCGGGGCACTGATTACGGACGCTCCTCCCCGATCCAGCATATACAGCATATCAGAGTTACAACGACTCACGACCGGTCGACGCCGGCAGCCGCTCCCTCTCGCTATGCTAAGTCGCCATGCGGTTACAACAGGCACGCCCCTCTATTTATGAGAGATCCTAGGATAGAGTTCGACTCATACTCTAGTCCTAATACCTATTACAACTCCAAGTCCTAAATTGTAACCGACTTTGTACACATATTCGATACAAACTCTAACACTTACAACAGGATCTAGATTTAATCTGGTTTTTTAGATTTTTTTTTAAGATCAGTTTTTGAATGGTTGAATTTTTTTTTCCTGTATGTGGGTTATGCGCTGCGCATGGTAGGGGTGGGAGGAGGACTCTGCTTTTAAGTAGTTCAGATATTTGCAGCATCTATGTAGGTGTTACACATGAATTGCGGGAATAATTGTGGTCACTCAGTTTCATTCTTCAACTTATTAGTGTATTTCAATAGGTTGGCATTCTTGCAAGTGAACAGTGCCGCACACTAACGAACAAGAGCGCAAGCTATTCAACCTATTGTGCACAACACTGTGAGATTAGACTGACGCTTTGTTGAGACATGTTTGTTTTAATAAAGCATTGTTAATAGAAATATGTCATTTGGTAATGCCTAAAATGTGCCATTCTGTGATGGTCACACTTTAACTTTATCTGCAATGCTCTTCTCAGAAAGGCTTATTCATGTACTTTCCATGCCCCATGAGAAATTTGCAAAGATATTCTACTACAAAAAAAAATGTGATGCTTATACTACTCTCAATCACGATATTGAGGAAATCTGCATGATGCTAATCAAGACATGCTACCATGTTATTGAACTTCTACTGTTTAACTGATTGTTCATAAGTTTGATTGGCTACAGCTAGGAAATGGTCTTTCTTTTTTCATCAGGGTAAAATCCATGTCCATTGAAACAGCAGAACTAACATAATTGAAACCTCAAATACACCAAATAAAAGAAGATGGAAGAAGAAAGAGCAACCTAACAGTTTTCCTGCACGACCACCAACTTCTAGACCTCTTAACACTTGGAGACTTGAACCGCATTTGATTATGTGATATTTCTTCTTAGAGCTGCCATCGTGGCAAAGAAACTGCGATATTTCCTGCATAACCACCAACTGTTAGTTATGCAAGCAGTCATGAGGATTGTTCTCCCCCTATATGGATAAGCAGTTTGTTTTTCCAGTCTGCTAGTCTTTTCTCATTTTCCCTTTACCTTTTTTAAACTAAAATCCTACCAGCTCCAACTGGGACTCATATGCACTGATTAAGATTTTCACGTTTCTTTTGTCTGGGGGGAGAGCGTTTTCTCTTTCATCTGTAAACTTTCTTTCTTCTTAATGAAATGACGTGCAACTATCTTGCGTGTTCGAGAAAAAAAAATCACATATCTAGTGCCCTCATCATGATCAAGGGAAATGATAGTACCATCTGCATATGATAGTAAAGTTATCTGTTCTCAATCAGGTTTGGACCTAATTAAACCACATAGCACCTGTATATCTATTCTTCCTATATAATTGGTACCCACTAACATGCATTAATTGCTATAAAGCAAGTCTCACAATGAGCCACGTCATCATGTTATTTCAGCTGTTGGATCAACATTGTGCCACAAAGATCCATCGTTAGATCTTCCTTTCTACCAGGCCTGCAAAATCAAGGCCTGATTGGAGCTTTCAGTCCAGTTGAACCTTATCATCTTCCCGTCGGCCCACTGCCATGAATTGGAATAGACACCACAGTTAATTCAATTTACTCTTTTGATAAGCCTTTTGCAATTCCTCATGCAACAATACTAATTGCCTCCACCATGGTTCGTTTCCTCTTCAGCAATTGTAATGAAAAACTGCCATTATCTATAGGCGTCATGATGAATCCCATTTAGAGTCTTCATATTGCAATGCACTTGCAATTCCTCCTATATAAGTGCGCAACACTACCAGTTTTCTTGCACCGTCCACACCGAGCCAATTTGATTTCATCACTTGCGAATGCCTCTCACAAGACGAAGCTGCTTTCCACTGCGACGACAGCCGGCTGACTTAGCCAACATATGATCTCCACCTATGAGAAGCACAAGATACGAATTCCGTAACATATTTACTTCTGTGTATTCATGAACAACATTAGGTTCCCTTTCCCTTTTTGATTTACTCGGCGATCATTTTTGCAATATAAGTGCTCTTTGCTTTCTGTTGTTTCCTGCTAGCTTAGAGCAAGTGCATACATATCGATTCACTGATTGGGTGATGAATAATCATAGGTCATACTATATCATAATCAAACAGGGTCAGGTTTGTACCCCAATCAAATTACACGTTACTTAGTTATTGTAATTGTTACTCTCTCTCTCTCTCTCTCTCTAGGATAGTTGTCTTCTAAATTTTGCTTCTAAGCAACATGGTGATTTAATACAGAATGACCATTTAAGCTTCTGCAGCACTTTATGAACGTAAGCAAATTTTATAGCGATGAACGTGCTAATTGTAATTTACAGGGGTCCGTTGCCAACAAATATTTGAATGAGACCTCCTAAATTTCTCGAAATTCCCATTAAGTTTTGCTATATGTTTTAGGCTCAATCACTACAGGATGGTACACATTTGGAGGCGAGCTAATCAGCCTCAAAATCCTAAAAAATCCGCCTCAGAATATGTATTGAGGCCAACATGCACTACCTCGGATACTCCTGCCTCAAAATAGTATATTGAGGCAGGCATAAGAGTTGGCCTCTAAAAGGTGTATTTGAGGCTAACCATGTATGCTTCAGAATTTGATTGAGGCAGACCGCATGCCTCAATGCTAGGGTACGTTACCGAGGCTATTATTGCTGCCTCAAAACAAATTGAGGCAACTGTAACCTGCCTCAATGTAGGATGCATCAAATTAATTATATTTCGTAGATTATTGTTGTGGGAAATACACATTTTCATCATCATGAAAACTTGACAATTGAAACAATAAGAAATTAAATAGTATCCAAATCACTTCATTTCATATATTAGCAGTACATCCAATCATACATGTCCAATAAATAATACATAGCATCTCATCCGTCACTTAGACTATAACAACATGTAAAGTGAACTAATATGTCTGAACTCCAATTCATATGTGGCATTTACAAGTGTTGAGACAATCAACTACTCAAAAGTGTAGATATATAATTACTGCTCATGTTTGAGCTATCTCTGCTAAGAAGTTCTCGCCAATTTTCTATAGTTGAACATGATCGACAATCATCACCGTTTGAGAGAAACTCGAGCACCTGGAGTGTAAATATGTAAAATTCAGTTAACACAAACAAACAGTGTCACTATCTTTATTTAAATAAAGAACACAAAATATGATCATGAGCATGGAAATTGAGTTTACTACCAAAGAAAAATTGACAAAACAATCCAAAGTATAGCAGGAACTAATTATACAGAGAAGGAAATGCTAGAGACCTGTGATTAAACATTTTGAACAGAAGTACATTTCTATGTAAAATAGACTGCACCTATTGAGGTTTTAAAGTATATGGCAATCCAAATTAAAATAGCATTTCTATCTTTTGCATACTTATATTTTGCTCAATGAAATTTCCATAATAAAAATGATGTAAATACTCTATATATACCCAACATAAATGGCACATATACCTCTTTTTGTCACTTCCCCATTGCACTGAGGTGACACTTCTTCAACCTTTCAAATTGATATTTACCATGTTAGACTTGCTATGTAAACTAAGCAATAAAATAAAGAAGCCAAGAAAGGAACATACTAGTTGGGATGGCCATGCAATGCAATGACCAATAGCGTCTCTAATATAGTTCAAATTTCTGTGCGGCCGGAACAATTCAGCATCTCCACATATAAGACTGTCTGTCACTACTTTGTAGCACTCCCTTCCCAACATTGTTCCTCCGACCATTTCTAAGGGGTCTTGACTTTGAATAGTAGCTCTTGCAACACGGTTATATGGACGGACAATTCTCTTAAGAAAGACATCCCTTCCAACCTATTTCAAAATGTGGCCACATCAGATTTTATTACAGAGTAGAAAGTAGAATAGTTGCTACTGTTTTGTAGTAATAAAAAAGAACTAACCACATTTTCACAAGCTAATGCTGCCCTTTTGACATTAGCATGTTTAGTTGTTCCCACATTGGCCCCTTCAATTTCAGTAGGCTTGTTGTTATTGTACCTGGCCATATGCTTTTGTACCCCCTATTACACAATAGAAGATGTTACTGTTGTCAACCTATTAGCATGCATTAAGCAACAGAAATACATGGTGGTAATATAGTGCGTTCCAAATAAATACCATATATCCATATACAAACCTCAGCAGCAATTTGAGTGATCACAGTTGGAACTTTAGAGCGTTTACTTGTGGCATGATTGCTTGTTGTTTCTCCACAACGTTTTTTTGTCATTTTTGGTTGCTTGGTACAATTGTGATTGTCCACATCTTTTTCTACCCCCTGTTGTACATTACATGTAGCATCAACCCTTCTCAATGAATCCTACAAGACTTAAGATATGTTACAGTTTGACTTGAAAAATGAAGTAAAATCGATGTTATTCAGCTCACCTTCGTAACATGCATATTTTGATTAACTTGCAATTCTCTGGCAACTCCTGGTTGCACCTATATTCAACAAAAAAATAAAGAAGTTTATACTAATTCCAAATAATACTAGTGCAAAAGAAATTATGAAGAAATACTGGTTGCACCTATATTCTTAATAAAGAAGTTTATTTCCCCTACAATACCAGAAATTATGGCTATAAGATATAAGACCTATATGATTCAAAACTAAAACAGTGATGAGAAAGCAACCTCAATACAAAGTAATGTTGGACCATGTTACATAAAGAGCACAACCATACCGTTGAGAGACAGCAGCCAAATCAATAGTTGTTCCATTTATATCATTTCTAGTGAGATAAATCATTGCCACAATCAACATCAATGTTGACAGTATTGTTCATCACATCAACTTGGTCTTTTTGCTGATATACATCCTCCTCACTTTCACATTCAAAAATACCCATGTCATAGAAGTCCCTTGGTTTTGATTCGCGAACAGCATACCAATCTTGATCTATAGGATCTCGAACATAATACACCTGTGTAGCTTGTGATGCTAGGATAAAAGGTTCATCGGCTAAACTATTGGTACTATTAGACAAGTGGTTAAAATTCACAAGTGTAACCCCATATTTATCTTTCTTAACACCTTTGCCACGAGACAGCTTAATCCAATCACACTTGAATAGAACTACCTGACCTGTCCCACTATAATTTAACTCAATTATGTCAGTGATGCTGCCATAGTATGGCACTTTGCAAATGACAGGATTTATGTCTTTCACACTAGAGAAACTTGAAGTCTCAGCAAAAACAGCTAGCCCACTACTTTGAGTTGATTTCCCTTCATCACAAGATTTTGTGCGGAAGTTATATCCATTTATAAGATAGCTGTTGTATGTTATAACATGCATATCAGGGCCTTTCGCCAAAATCTGAATTTCTTCTGATGGGTTTTCTCCTTTGGCCATTACATCCTGAACCTGTTATTAAAATGGAAAATCAATGCTATGCAAGCTATCAAATGGCTAGAAAGTAACTTTGGTGACAATATCGCTTACATGTGTCCTAAACCAATCATGAAATGTCTCATGATGCACACGTTCAATATCTCTTGTTCTTTGAATTCCAGTTGATAAAATATACTCACGATGCTTTCTACATAGCATGCCAATTAGTACAAATGCATATTAGAAACACAACACATAAATATTCAAACATATGAAATTAATATATAGTGTAGAGCTTACTGAAGGTAGGGGCCAATTTGGTCAAAGTTGAATAGCACATATCTATGGGCTTGAATCCATGAGTTATAATCCAAGGAGCTATAACGTTTTCCAAGTAAATGCCAACCCATCTTACTCAAGTAAGACTTTTTATTTATGGTCTGGCAAGTCCCATCGTCATGTCGTCCTCGACGATTAAAACGAGTTGAACAACCATGTAAATAACGGGAACAAAAGGTAAGACTTTCATCAAAAATATAATTTTCTGCAATTGAACCCTCTGGATGGCTCTTAGCACGGACATATGATTTCAGCCTCATCCAGTACCTATACATGTTAGCAAGTGTCAATCAGAAGTACCTATGCACTAATATGGGTTAAGATAGCAATTTTTTAAAAAACTTACCTCTCTATGGGAAACATGTTTCGGTATTGTACTGGGCCAGCCAACCTTGCTTCATGTGCAAGATGGATTGGTAAATGAAGCATTATATCAAAGAACGACAGAGGGAAGATTTTCTCAAGTTGACAAATTGTTTCAGCAATTTCATACTCCAACTCCTCCATCTCACTGATACGAATCAAGGGAGAAAACATTTTCTGGAAGAAGTTACTTAGGCGAATTAGTGGTACACATACATTCTCAGGCAAAATTCTCCTAATGGCCAAAGGGAGAAGATACTGCAGAATCACATGGTTGTCATGGCTTTTTAGTCCAATCAATCTTTTCTCTTCCACACGAACCTTATTTGATATGTTGGATGCATAACCATCAGGAAATTTAACATCCTTTAGAACTTGACAGAACAGTTTCTTCTCATGAGCACTCAAAGAGAAGGCTGCTGGAGGCAAGAAAACTTTTGTCCCCTGCATAACTGGGTGCAGATCTTGTTTTATCCCTAAACTTTGAAGATCCAAACGAGAATTGAGATTATCCTTGGACTTGCGGTCAACATTCAACAAAGTATTTACTATGTTGTCACAAACATTTTTCTCAATATGCATTATATCTAGATTGTGTCTAACTAAAAGATGTTCCCAATACGGCAATCTGAAAAAGCAGCTTCTTTTTTTCCATATAACTGTGCTACCACCATCATTATTATCATCATCCTTACGTTTACGCTTCTTCTTCTCAGCTTTCCCAAAAACAACATTCAGATTCTCTGTCTCTTTCAAAATATCATGTCCAGAAGGTTGAACTGGAGCATCTCTAAGCTCTTTAGTTTCATCAAATGATTTTTCATCAAATCGGAAACTGTGATTTTGTGGCAAAAACCTACGATGTCCCAGATAACAGGTTTTCCTACCCTTTTTCAGATATAGAGAACAAGTATTTAAGTGGCAATGCTGACAAGCAAATTTTCCTGAAGTAGGATGGCCTGACACATATCCAAGCCCTGGGAGATCAGTAATGGTGTAAAGAATAGCAGCTCGTAGTTGGAACCACTCATCACGTGAGACATCGTATGTCTTTACACCTTGTTCGAAAAGATCCAAAAGCTCATCTACCAAAGGTTCAAAATACACATCCATATCATTTCCTGGTTGTGTTGGCCCGGGAATAAGCAAGACAATATAAAATTGTGTTGTTTCATGCACAACCATGGTGGGGGATTGTATGGAATTAAAACAACAGGCCATGTACTGTGACTAACGCTCATATTTCCAAAAGGATTGAAGCCATCTCTCGCTAACGCGAGTCTAATATTATGACTCTCAGCACCAAATATCGGGCATTGCTGATCTAGATTCTTCCAAGCAGGAGAATCTGCGGGATGTCGTAATAAGCCATCTTTTGTCCTGCCCTCAGCATACCAACGCATATCTGAGGCTGTCTTTTCTGACATAAAAAGTCTCTGTAACCGTTTCTTCAAGGGAAAGTAACGAAGAACTTTTTGAGGAACCTTATGAACTCGTTTTCCATCAATCCCTGTTTTTTCAACCTTCCACCTAGAGGTATTACATCTTGGACAAGTCTTCGCATTCTCATACTCTTTCCGAAATAGTATGCAATCATTTTTACATGCGTCAATGTTGATGTATCCTAGACCCAGTGACTTGACGATCTTACTAGCAGCATGAAAGTTGTCTGGCAACTGTGCTTCCATAGGGAAAGCCTCCTTAAGAAGTACAAGGAGCTCATCAAAACTACTATTGCTCCACCCACCCAAAAATTTTACATGGAGAAGTTTTATGATAAACTGAAGTTTTGACATCTTGCTCCTTGGATATAAATCCTGGCTAGCATCAGCAGCTAACTTATAGAATTTTTCAGCATCTTCACTATGTTCACCCACATCCCCATCACCTTCTACAGCATTGAAATCATTAAATCCAAGTCCATCTCGTAGCATTACATCCATATCATCAAATTGCTGACCTTCTATCTCTGACTCCATACAAACATTGGTTCTATCTAAAGTTGAGCCCTCCCCATGAAAGAACCATTTACTATAACCCCTCATAAATCCATCACATATTAGATGTTCGCGAACTAGTTCAGTATTTAGCCAATGACAATTCATACATTTCTTGCAAGGACAAAGAATACTGTTGTCTTTTGCTGAATGAGTGAAAGCGAACTGCAAGAACTGTGCTAAGCCCTCTTCATATTCATCTGTCCACCTATTACAGTTGTCATGTTATTAATGTTACAACTTTTATATATGTAATTCCTCTAGTTAGTATAATAGTGCTTTAGTAAGTTATAGCCCTGTATTACCTAGGTTTTTTCAACCAGCTTTTGTCCATGCTAGGAATCTGTACAGAAAGTGTATTCAGTCCATACATGTACCAAAAGTTCTATGCATCCATTCCAACAGTGCAAAATCACATAAAGGAAATGCTAAGCTTTTAACAATCTGTACAAGAAAGAAAATATATATGATTTGCCATATGTTCAGATATTACCTCTGTAAAAATAATTGCTGAAGCTAGTTGGCAGCAGGGATTGGGAAAGCAAATAGGTCACAGGTTGACATCAAATAGCTATGTTTCCTCTAGGTGCAGTAGAAACCTGAATAAATCAATTGCATACAAATTAATATGTCACATCCATGGTACTAAAAATAGCCCACATATCACAAAGAATCCTAACAAGATAACCAAATACAAGTAAATGCAGTATAACGTAACCTAGAATAATACTCGGGATCGATTATCAACACAAAATCCAAAGAACCAATCATGAAGCATTCCAACTAACATGATCAGAGAATAGGAAAATAAACATAGCTATCTTAACCTGTTGCTATCTTTTTTTTTGAATGGATTGTTGCTATCTATTTAGGAGAACTATAAATTGTATTTGGTGGAGAAGTGGATTTTACAAGAAATAGATACTTTTGGAAACAACAGTAATAAAAACTAGTACTGATTTGTTTTCTTCTTTTGTTCTTGATTAGTTTTCCATACTCTGAATCTGCACAAATGAAAAGCACTCAAGCTCTTTAGGAAGGGCCTGATGTTCAAGGCCACAACAATGCCAAGCTTCTACCACAAAGCTCATTTTCCCAAGCCTAAATACAAGACAAGAATACTTTCTTGACTTATCTACCTCATTGCATCTAATCTACAGAAGGAAAAAATAGTAGAAGAAAATAATAGTTTCAACACTACTTTTCCCTGAACATATGGATTACTGATGAACAACCAAACGATGAATGGAAGAGAGCTACTCTAGATCGATGTATGTTGAGTTCTTAGTTCTAGGTCAAGGGCAGCTGCTCAGGCACCGCAGCACTGCTGCCGCCGCATGCCGCCGCAGCTGTCGCAAGACGATTAGGGAGGGAAGGAAGGAGACCATGGAAGACATGAAGATTTTGGGGCTAGCCCAGCAAAACACATGGATTTAGGGCAGGTAATCCCCTCGATTTGGAGCAGCACAGCAACAGAAAACAAAAGAGAAGCAACGATGGTCAGATTAATCACCTGAGATGAGGCTAAAGATGGTGGTTCTCTGCTGCACGCGAGCGAGATGGAGGTGGATCCTCTGCCGCCGCACGGCACAGGTGGGTGCGAGGTCAAAATGGCGGCGTGGGTGGAGGAGGAGGAGGAGGAGGAGGAAGAAGGTCAGAATGGTGAAGCTCACGACAGCCGTCAGATCGATCGTGATTGGACGGTGGATAAGGGGTCACGGTGGAAACAGGAGGGAATATTAAAAAAGTTGGAGGAACTGTGAAAAAAGAAGAGGGAAAGTGAAAAAATTGGAGGGAATTTCACACATTAAGCTGAAAAAAAATTGGTAGCCCAAATTTTTTTTGAGGCTCTATTAGGTGAGGCAAGCTTGGTCTGCCTCAATTTTAGTATTTGAGGCTACACCATTGCCTCAAAAAGTATTATTGAGGCAACACATTAAGTCCGCCTCAAAAATTTGCCTTAAAATATTTGAGGCTGGCACATCTGCCTCAACAAAGGAAACCGAGGCCAACGTCTCTGCCTCAAAATAAGTTTTTGAGACAGTGTTCTTTAATCCGCCTCAAATAGGTTGCCTCAAATTGCTTACCGTGCTGTAGTGAATTCCATGTCAATTTCATATTTCTTTGTTCCTATTGAGAAAATCGCACATTCAGTAAACAACCCATATATGTACAATTGTACAAACTCTTGCTTGGGTAGTAGTTTATTTTACATGTGAATTAATCATGCAAAAGTTCATCCTTAATTAGCAGTTCTGTAGAAGTATATAGAGGGGCTGATGTGGAAAACATTATTAATCCTTATATGTTATACCTTTGCTTTATTCTTTTTTTCCTACTTATTTTCTTTTCCTCAAAATATCATCCAACAATCTAGCTACGATTGCTTCCCAAATGTCCCGCCGCAACGCGCGGGGAATCATCTAGTTTATAATATGTTAACCCCTTTTCTACCAAATGGAACTAATTAAGGCCATGTTTAGTTCTCAAATATTTTTTCCCAAAAACGTCACATCAAATCTGATGTGCACTAGAGTTCCCGATCTTCCGAAAGGTTCTGATAAACAACGATTTGGGCGGAATAGCGACACAAATCGATCCGGCTTCCTGAACACGCACGCTCTTGAGCCCCGCAATCGCAACACCACGTCTCCTCTGGTTATCACCCGTGTCGAAACGCGGATGACCACGCCGAGAAGGCTAATCCCTGTTTGCCAATCGAAGAACACAAAGAAGAACAAGATAGAATACAACCAAAATTGCAGATGTATGATTAAGCTCACAAGTTGGGGTCTTACAAATCGATCTAGCGGCGAAACTGTTTTCGACAGAATAATCTAAGCAAAACCCAAACCCTAAAGATGACGGTGGGTACTGATATATAGATTTTAGATTCGTGCAACCCCTTCTCGACGCAACCCTAATGGGTTCCAACACGATACACGGCCCAAAGGCCCAAATACGACGACACAGCACCGGGACAGTTCTGGACGTCAAATTGTTCGTTTGATTCCCGACGACTCGGAAAGAATTTGGACGTGGGATCAGAACCATTGGAAAGGTTATCTTTTTAGCTTTCCATTCATATGAAGAATGCCCCAATCCGAGCACGTATGTGACCTGGGCGCCCATTTTAGTGCAGACTGGTCCTGGACTCCGAATTGCACTCGAAGTCGACTTGGTTTGGGCCTCCACCTTGACTTGGACATCCTCGATGATCCTCCATGGCTATAAGTCCTTCTCCAAGTGTCTCCTTATCCCCTCCATTGTTACTAATCACAATATAATCGTTAGGTAGCAATCTATTCTCAAATTCGTACAAAGAAGAACATAGAGACGAGCTCACATCTAAATTCAATTGTCGTGCGCGAGCTCTTGTTATCGGTCCTTATATGACCGTTGGAGGATTGTTGTGTGTATCCGAAGAAGTGATGTCCGCATCAGAATCTTTGAACACATGCATGGAGCATTTAATATAGATAGAATGAAAAAACTAATTGCACAATTTGCATGGAAATCACGAGACGAATCTTTTATGCCTAATTAGTCCATGATTAGTCATAAGTGCTACAGTAACCCACATGTGCTAATGACGGATTAATTAGGCTTAATAAATTTGTCTCTCGGTTTCTAGGCGAGTTATGAAATTAGTTTTTTTATTCGTATTCGAAAACCCCTTCCGATATCCGGTCAAACGTCTGATGTGACACCCAAAAATTTTCTTTTCTCGAACTAAACAAGGTCTAAACCCGTGAATAGCCTATCGTATTGAGCGGAGTGAACTAGTTTTGGCTTGGGAATCAGCCACCATATTGAACAGAAAAGGAGAGAGTGGTCCCTTTGTTTGAGCCCTTTATTACTAGAATTATGGTTCTATGCATGTAACTTTGCTTTTTACACGTCATAGACTCCTTTATTACTAGAATTATGGTTCTATGCATGTAACGTCGCTTTTATAGGTCATAGACTGTCCTTACAGACCAACACAACTCTTTTCTTGGTTCTTTGCATGTAACGTCCCGCCTCTCCTAGGCAGGGCTCACTTACACCTGATAGCTTTTATAGGTCATAGACTGCCCTCAAACCAACACAAGTCTTTTCTTGCACACTTTGTACTTTGTCCTAACTCGTGTGCACCCGGGAAGAGACCAACACAAGTCTTTTCTTGCACACTTTGTACTTTGTGCCCCGGAAAGAATTTCCTGATCAGTCACTCATCCCTAAATTGCTTCAGGCCAAGCACGCTTAACCTTAGATTTCTTTGGAGATCGGCTTTCGGAAAAGAAGTTGCAACTTGTTGGTATGAGTATTCTATTAATCCTATTAAGCCCTGGGCCGGGATGTCACATCCTCACCCCCTTAAGAGAGATCGACGTCCTCGTCGATCAACCCCATGCTAGGAACGTCCCCTGTTGGCTACGTCCGTGTGTCCAGTGCCAGCGCATGTGCCATGCTATGTGACCACTCCAGGTTCACACCAGCCATGCGCACCATGCCTGCGTAACTGTGACACACACGCCCGTGAAACCGCGAGAGTCGGCTCTGATACCATTTGTAACGTCCCACCTCTCCTAGGCTAGGTCCACTTACATCTGGCAGCTTTTATAGGTCATAGACTGCCCTCACAGAACAACACAAGTCTTTTCTTGCACACTTTGTCCACTCGTGTGCACCCAGGAAGAATTTCCCGATCGGTCATCCATCCCTAAATTGCTTCAGGCCAAGCACGCTTAACTTTAGAGTTCTTTGGAGATTGGCTTCCGGAAAAGAAGTTGCAACTTGTTGGTATGAGTATTCTATTAATCCTATTAAGCCCTGGGACGGGATGTCACAATGCAATTGTTAAGCTTAATTAAAAATAATGCTAAGAGAATTAAGTCATATCTCAGCATATACATATAAGAAATTGTAGATTTTACCTCATAATAACAAAAGTCCATGTTGTGAAATAGACCGTATATTTTAATATAAATGATAAGAATGTCTCTTAGATTCAAACAAAAATCACTTTTATCTAGACCACATGTAAACTCTCCTATTATCACCATTACTTATTATCATTGTTCTTATGAAAGATAGATATGTTTTTAATAAATGGAAATAAGCCTAATACATCGATCGTTAATACATAAAACGTTCATTTCAACTACGCACCTAAATGTTTATGTCAACACTTATTTCTAAATCTACGAATACATATTCAAAGATTTTTGTTGGTTATTAAGCCAACACACCGTTAAAAAAATAGACATGAATGGCCCCCTCTAATGGATAGAACCATCAAGATTTTATTTATCTGTTGCCTTCAAGCACGGGCCGACATAGTCGTACCTCTCACAGTCTCACAACTAGTGTGGAGCACGATTTTAATTAATCCTAGTTTACTACTGGTACTCTCAAAGACGATTGCATCAGTAAGTAGGAAGCTACGCTCTATTATCAACGGTGACCTCCACTGGGCCTACCTCAACTCAACCATATGTGTGCCCCTTCCTATACTTGTGGTAGCGTAGCAAGCTCTGCTATCCATGCTCGGTGCCCTCCAGAGAAACAAAGAGAAGATGGACGTGATGAAAATAGTTCTTCACTTCTTCCATACAACAAAAATATAGTTTATTTATGTTTTGTTTAGACACAATTTAGTTAACGGTGTTAATCAAAACTGTTCATTTTTTTATGGTACAAATACAATGTAATCTTTAGAAATGAATGAAGTTGATCACTAAAAATATATATAGGTAAACAAACAAGTGACCATGACAATCTTCAGAGTATTATATCATTGTTTATATTTTGACAAAGATCTATATTTTAGCATCTGGTTTGTTTTCATCATCTATTGTCAATAATTGAATGAGATACCTTTGCTAATTCTAAAAATGTATTAATTTCCCAAAATTATTTATAATAACTAATTTGTTGAAGTGCACTTATAGTTATAGTTATGTCAGTGGGGTGTATGGCATACATTCATCAATTATCACTTATGACCGTTATATTATAATTCCTCAACTAAAAGTAAATATATCACGAATTGTTTCATGCACATGTTATAGGAGGCAAAGAAAAAGCATAAATAATCATAATTATTATGATAGATTAAGGGGTCGTATTATAGCAAGATCATTGTCAGGGCATACCAATCAAATAGTTATGCAAAACCAAAAAAAACTTTGAGAATCTTAATCTCGCACAAACTAAAATTAAATCATATATTATTAAAATAATAATGTTGTTTCATTTTTCATACATGTAGATTTCAGTTAGTGTTATATAATTGTCAAGTGATATTTGATCATAAAATATAATGTGAAATTATTTCAAAGATTACCATGACATTAATTATTATGTGCAGCCTAAATTATTTGAAAAGTTATCATGATATTAATTATTATATGTCAGCTCCATGTGTTGTAATGTATTTAGTAGTATAATATAACAATGATAAGTTATCAACCTTCGAATACACCGGATTATAAGGTGACTATAAAATTTAAAAATAATATAAAAAATAGGCGCGTGTTTAAACACATTTAGTTTGTTTTTATTTTGATCTAGTTCAACTTGTATATTTATTTTTGGAGTAATAAATTTATTTTATAGTATAGAAAATCCTATTTTGAAAATTGTCTATATTTTTTCGACACAATTTATATTTATATTTTTTTGGGCTTTATAGCTTTATTATCGTATGCACGTATGTTTCTTTTTTTTTTTTCAATTGAACATCCGGTAAACGGTTTCTCTCGTATACACATGAGATTAAGAGGAAGCGGGCTAATATAATGATATAAAATAATGGGTCCATCGTTTTGAATGAAAATTGACAATGAAATTATAGAGTGCCACGTGGCATTCTAAGGGTCTGTTTGGGGGAGCTTCTAGCTGCTGCAGGTTCTCCCAAAATCAAAAGCTCCCTCAAACATTTCAACTTTTGGTTCAGATTCTAAGAAGCTGTAGTTAGAATCCAGGAAATGAACTAAAAGCCAAAAGCTGGAAAACCCAGCTTTTATATATTCTCAGAAGCTGACTACTAACCAGCTATTTCTCAGAATCTTAACCTCCCCAAACAAGCCCTAAGAGTGCTTGCGGAAATGCTGCATGACCATATTTGTGGAGTAATAAATTTTATTTTTATAGTATAGAAAATCCTATTTTAAAAAGACCCTCTATTTTTTCCTAATGTAGTACAGATATTTTTAGGTTTTATAGCTTTTCTTTTTACTCGTGCATCTGTACGTACTTTTTTAAGGTAACATTATGCAAAGGTTTGTTTTGTTTTATATTTTTATTATCGTAGTACGTAATGATATATTTTTTTTCTTTATAGCTTTATTATCGTATCAATGTATGTTTATTTGTATTTTTTTTCAATCAAACATCCGGTAAACAAGATTAATGAACTTTTAGTATATACTACATAGATGAGACGGAAGTAAACGGCAGTGGTAGAGAGTAACGGTGGAAATGTTTTAATGGTACTAATGTGCACCCCTCGATGGTACAAAGCTAAATAACTTGAAAACTTTCGATGATATGAAATGAATTTTCCCGAAATATAAAGGAGAGGGAGGATTAGAGGAAGGAGGAAACGTAAGTACTATGTATATCGTATCACTACTACAGCAACCATTTTTCCATGCAGGTGTTTGGATTATTCCGTGCGGGGCTTCGGCCCGTCTGCAGCCGGTCGTCTGGAAAAATCACCATTTTTGCGTGCGGGCAGGCCGACCGCATGGGATAATCGATTATCTCATACAATCGTGTTATACCAACCGCATGGAATAATAAAAAAGGGAAACAAAAAAAATCAAAATCCACCCATGAACCCTAATAAAAAATCAACACCGTTGACGTCGTCGCCGCCACCACCGTCGTCGTCGCCGTCTTCCCGAAGCCCGTTGTCATCGTTGCCGCCTTCCCGAACCCCGCTGTCGTCGTCGCCGCCTTCCCGAGTCCCACCGCCGTCGTCGCCACGTTCCCGTCGGAGGCGGGCGACAGATCCGGCCTCCCCGCGGCGGCCGGCCACGTATCCGGCCTCCCCGTGCACGGATCCGGCCTCCCGCCGATGCCGCCGTCGTAGCCGATTCAACCGCCACCGCCATAGCCATAGCCGTCGCCGAGGACGAGGGAGAGGGAGAGGGTGATGGGAGGAGGGGGAGGAGCCGTAGCCGATGCCGCCGTCGATGCCGCTCTAGCCGAGGGCGCCACCGTGGAAGCGAGGGCGCCGCTGCCGATGTCGCTCTAGCCGAGGACGACAGGGAGAAGGGGAGGAGCCGTTGTCGATGCCGCTGCCGAGGACCGCCCTAGCCGAGGGCGCCGCCGTCGCCAAGGACGAGAGGGAGAGGGAGAGGGCGATGGGAGGAGGAAAGGAGGAGAGGGAGAAGTGTGGAAGGGATTTGGATAAGTGTGGGGTGGGAGGAGCCGGGTGGACCACTTTATTTTCGGGGGCAGCTATTTTCGTGTGCGGGTTACTTTACAGACTCGCACGTATTATTTTTGCATGCGGGTCTGTTAAGTGGCCCGCACGCGTGTGCGGGTGATATCCCGGCGCCGATATCTCTATTTTTCCGTGTGGTTTCACTTACGGATCGCCTGGAAGCAAAAAAATGGGAGGCGTCCAGGAAAATCATTCGTGTAGTAGTGTATGTACGTACGTACGTAGCTGAGGTTTGGGCTGGTGGGAGAAAAGGGAGGGAGGTGGGTTGTGGTATTTTTTTTCTAAAGATAAATCTAAAAACTAAAAATAGTGGGTCCACCGATTTGTTAGAATGTCTTTTTAAGGAGTGTTTATAGGATTATCACGTGACGGGTTAGTAGTGTTTATAGGAAGTTTAATGATCTTTTAGTATATAATAATAGATATTATAGAGTGTAAAACTAAAAATAGTTTGAAAATAATTATCTATAAGCAACGATGATGAAGAAAGTTTGTGGAGAAATCGCATTTTTGAAGCATGGCAGGTGTTATTAGGATGATATTACATCTTTATAAGTTTGTCAAATACAGCCCATAATGCATATACCACACACATGTTTCTAGTTAATGTTAATAAGGTAATGGCAGAGGTGATTAATTATTGATATAATCTTGCAAGCTTAGGTCCCACAGGTTTAGAGTTTTTGTTTAAGAACTGCCTTTCTCTGTGTTTCTCTACTGAGATCTTGCACAATGCTCTGAACTAGACGGTATGGACTTGGTTGATGGAGCCGATCAAATATTGATCGCATGGTGCTGTACACCAGGACATGTTTGGCTGCTTGTCCTTTTGCACGGCTATTAACAACCCTGAAGAGGATGATAGACAACATTTTTTTTGAAAATTTCATTCCGAAATTATGAAATCCATTTGACAAATCAAAATATTATAATATATATAATAACAACTTAACAAAGAGACAAAAAAAAACACAGATTATATTGGATACTGAAAAAGTACTATGACTTAGAATGCAATAGTTGATAACACCTAACTAACTAACTAACTTGACACTCAGTTATGTTCGATCACTAAGCTAGCTTATGGCTCGATCGTGATATTGATCTTGACATAGCTGGCAGTCGTCGTCCTTGTTGACAGGGGCAACGATGCTGGTGTTCTTGGTGACAGGGGCGACGGTTGGCAGCTCGAGGTTCTTATCCTACTTCTTGGGTGTGGTCCGGTAGTAGATGGCATAGAGGATGAGTTGCATGAGAGCAAAGAGTACACCAAGACCATTGGGTATGGTGATGAAGATGTCGAAGCGGATGAGCGCGTATGACGTCCAGCAGACGCCGTTGAGGAAGCTCACCACCGACAGCAGCAATGGCATGTACTCCACGCTCTTAGTCTTCACAACCTGACTCATGATGGTGAGTGGTGAGGAGTACATGATGGTGCCAAAGATGACGCAGAGGATGCCGACGATCAAGGAGCGTCTTTGATGGGTGTGCGCGCCCACAAGCACACCGAGCGCCACCACTGCCATGAAGAGAGCCTCTGTAGCGAGCACCACTCCCATCTTCTTCTTGTTCTTCTTGTCGGAGAAAAGGAAGAAGATGGTGAGGTAGACGGCCTCGATGACGAGGCCAATGCCGTTGATGGTGACAACGAGGATGCTCTTGGGGTGGACGATGGGAAGACCATAAAAGACCCAGAGCATGCAGTTGAGGAGCGTGGCTAGGTATGGGTCCGCCTTAAAATCCTGCACGTCCTTATTCTTGATGATCCGCCAGAAGGTGGGCATCGGCGAGAGGAAGAGGCCAGAAGAGATGACGTTGCCGACGATGCCCACCACGTTGCGGATCAAGTCCGGGGACACCATCTCGCCGGCTGGTGGCGGCGGACGTCGATCGCCTTCTTGTTTTGCTTGGTTCGCGGGATGAAAATTAATATTTTAGGCTGAAATTGCTCGCTTGATCGTACACGTAGCAGTTGAATTGGTGTTGGTTTGGTAGCTCGTTGAAGTGGCGGAGGGCTGGATTTATACTCTCCGGAATCTGGATAGAGTCGGTGTCGGAGTCTACTAGGATTAGGTTCCGTGTCGGCCACCATTTAATTCCCGAGTCCGAGCAGCGTACGGCCCATGGCCAAACGGACAGACCAGGGCCCGCTGGGCTGACTATGCGTGGGATGGAGGGAGTTCATGTTTCGTTCTTGTTTGTGTACGCCATTTGTTTCGGTAAACAATTAATCTGTGATTTGAAAAGAGTTAATTTGATCCATACCACTACAAATATAGCAAATAAAAAATATACCATTACTATTCGTATTATCAGCTGGGTGCTACTGAAAATTTCTAAATTTAGATCGATGCCACTCCCGTCACTTTTTCCATCCTCCTTCCTCACGTCGCCATCCCAGTACTAATTGCGTTAGCGACGAGGATGCCCCCGCCGACGAGGGCCGCCGCAATCGCTGCTCCTCCCGATTCCCGTCTCCTCCTCCAGCTCCGGAGCCTCCAACGAGGGCCGCCGCCGCTGCTCCTCCCGATCCCCGTCTCCTCCTCCAACTTCGACGGTGCCGACCTTACCGGCGAGGGCCGCCGCAGCCGCTGCTCCTCCCGATCCTCGTCTCCTCCAGCTCTGGCGCCTCCGACCCCGCCAACGAGGGCCGCCACTCCTCTCGACGAGAGCATCCCACGCGTGCTCTACTGGATCCAGCCGGCGACCATGCTCGCTCGTCGTGTACTACCACTACCTCCATGGGTTCGAGGAGCTCGTGACAGAGCACGCCGGCGAGCCGGAGTTCACGGTGGCCATGCCGGGCCTCCCGCCGATGGCAATCCGCGACCTCCCCAACTTCTTCACCGACCTCGACGACACCAGGCTCTCCACCGCGTTCCACGGCGTCCGGACGATGATCGAACAGCTGGACATCAATCGCTGGAGCGGCAGCAGCAGCGACATCGCCGGATTGAAGAAGCCGTTGGTGCTCGTCAACACTGTCGAGGAACTAGAGATCGACGTCCTCGCCTCCTCCTTCCCTGACCTTGGCATCCTACCCATTGGCCCGGCCGCCACCTCGCTTGACGGTAGCGCAGCCGTCAAAGAGTTGCACGACCTGTACAAAGCACGATGAGAAGGGCTACATGGAGTGGCTCGAGGGGGGGGGAGGAGGGGGGATTTGTCGCTGGTTCTTGGAGGTCGTCGGGGTGGCGGTGCGGCCAGCCGTGGGCCCGTGGCACTATTCACGGACGGGAAAGCGCTGCTGTTGCTGCTGCCGGCGGCGGCGCTGCCGTCGTGGGACCATAGATGGGAACGGAGATGGCTTGAGAGATTAGACGGAAAAAGTGACAGGGATAGCATGGTTCCAATTTTAGAAATTTTCAGTGGCATATAGCCGATATAACGAATAGTACTAGTATTTTTTTAATTTGATAAAGTTGCAATGGCATGGATCCAATTAACCCTAACGAAAAAAGAAAATGGTATTTTGCGCGTGCGTTGTGCGAGAATGCTCCCCAGATCAACCTATCACCATTCTTGTAGTGCTTATTGTTGCTATTATTTGAATGTGGTTCTTAATAATAAGTTGTGCAAAAGATGTATTTGGAAAGTTGTCAAGAATTTGACATGGAAAGTGTAACAACCATTGGAAGTTCAAATTTTTCTATTGAAGGTTATCAGCAATTCCTGTTGAAAAATATGCAAAAAAAAAAAAGAGGTTAAGGACTTCGCAAGCTTTTGCATTTTCGTGGAAAGAATCAGTCATACTTTCTTCCCCTAAAAGAAAATTTAATTTAACGGCTCTTTCTAAAAGGCGTAAATGCAAATAAAAACATCCCCTAAGTAAACTTCGCGGCCGGGAGGTCTTCTTAATAGAAGGGACATTTAGTGATAAGCTTGTGCCTGTTTGGAGAGATCATCATAAATTATTAAAGTATGCCGTTCGTGGTACATAAAATACTCAGCCAGGGCTGCTATCGTATAAGGAGCGAGCTATTGTAATATAGCGGGGGAATCCGCCATTTCAGCTACTACAATAGTGTATTCCATGACCCTCTCTTCATGAAAAGTAGTTACTACTTGAGCTACGGAGGAAGCTCTTTGACTAATAGCTACATAAACATATATTACATCTTGCCCTTTTTGATTGAGAATTGTATCTGTAGCTACTGCCGTTTTGCCGGTTTGTTTGTCCCCAATAATTAACTCTCGCTGGCTGCGCCTAATAGGAATCATCGAATCGACAGCGATAAGCCCCATTTGAAGGGGTTCAGATACAGAACGCCTGGAAATTATACCAGGGGCAGGAGATTCGATTAAGCGAGATTCCGAAGCTACAATTTCGCCTCTCCCATCAATATGTTTAGCCAGAGCATTTATAACACGACCCAAGTAAGCCTCACTCATAGGTATCTGAGCAATTCTTCCTATTGCTTTTACAAAACTGCCCTCTTATATCAACAACCCATCGCCCATTAATACAATCCCAACATTTTTGGATTCCAAATTCAAAGCAATACCCCTAGTCCCTTCTGCAAATTCGACTAACTCGCCTGACATTATTTCACCAAGACCTATAATATGAGCAATCCCATCCCCCACTCGAACTACGCGACCTATATTCTTAATCCCTACTTTTCTATTATATTGTTCAATACGTTCGCGGAGAAGTTTATAAATTTCGTCGATTCGAAGGGTTGTCATTAGTGTTTCTTTACTATTATTTTCGGAAGCAAGGGGAAAAATAATGCCTAGATTCTAAAGGAAAGTAGAAGTTCAAGGCCTAATTAATTTAACTCTTCCATTCCATGGCCCCGAGAGTGCTAATATTAGCATGAATCGTATGGAAATATAACTCGATATTCAAACAACTATTCAGAGTTCCTAGAGCTCCTTATACGGCTTGTTGGAAAACCCGTTGTCGGACCTGATTCATCGCCCTTTGTTTTTCAAAATAAAGGGTTTCGTTTTTAGACTTTTCTAATTATTCCAAACTAATAGAAGTGGCATTAATCAAATTTGCTTTTTCTCATTCTATCTCAAAGTATCCATTCATTCAATACTCATCCGCTTCTAGTTCGACTTTCTGTAATTGAATTCGAGCTTTTTGAGCTGCTCAATGGTTCCTCTATCCAATTCTTTCGAATTTCAAAAAGTACTCAAGATCATATGTTTTCGATCATCTAATAAATACTTTAATGAAAGTAGATTACCTTGCTATTAAGTTTACAACTTTTATGTTCTCTTCCCGAACCAAACATGAATCTTTCGATTCATTTGGCTCTCACACTCTCTTTTTTCTTTTTTTTGCTATGGCTACTTCCATTTTTTTTTAATGTAACGAGCCTATTCTCTACCCTCTCTTTTCCGTTTATATTTCAATATACTGAAACCCATATGAGACTAGATAAATATTAAGAGGACTCTTCCGTCTAGATAAAAATCTATCATGGGCAGCAAAGTTATTTTTTTATTTGTATTTGCCCTTTAATTAGTTAAAATTTTCAATTTCATTAAGAAAAACTAAATAAAAAAATGGAAAATGAAAATGGATAGAATTCCTACTTTTTTTTCTTCAAATCCAAAAACTGTCTCTCTTTTTATACATAGGTCGTCGATTTGGCATTGGATTAAAAAAAGGGCAGTGTGCCCCTTCTAGTAACGCTTTTCTTTTTCGCCGACTAGAGTGCTGGCTCAAGATTAAACCGATTGATCTGAGCTAAGCACACAACATTTTTTAATCTTTATTTGAAACAACAACACACAACATTGGAACACAAGGTAAAAAAAAAAAAGAGATACTCTTCTTTTGCCCATGTATGATTATTGCTAGCTTGTAACAAAATAGTACGACAATTAAGCCAACAAAAATTAAAACAATCATAAGTACGCGCACCCTCATCTTCATACATCAGTCAAAAGAAAACTCGTAGCAAAGGCACACGTGAAAGCACCTTCGCGCTAATTCACTCGTCGGCACCGTCCGTCTCCGCGCACACACACCGGAAGTGCCCGGCCGGCTGGCCGGCGGCGGAGCAGACGCAGCGGCGCCGCCTGGTGTCCGCGGACCCATCGTCCTCGCCGTTCACGACGGTGACGACCACCTTCTTCTCCGTCTCCGGCACTCCTCACGCTTCGCGGGCGGTGTCGCCGCCGCCGGTGGATCGCACGCCGGCTCGTCCTTGGACGACGGCGGCATGTGCTTCTTCTGCTGGTGAGTTGCCGTTGGTTTGATGCTTGTGATGACACGTCCAATTGCTAGTTGCAATGAAGCTAGGCGTGGGTGTGGCCGAATATAATATACTCCCTCCGTTTCAAAATGTTTGACACCGTTGACTTTTTTAAGTACGTATTTGACCATTTATCTTATTAAAAAAATTTAATTAATTATTTATTCTTTTTATATTATTTGATTCATTGTTAAATATACTTTCATGTACATATATAGTTTTATATATTTCATAAATTTTTTTAAATAAGACGAATAGTCAAACATGTGCTAAAAAGTCAACGGTGTCAAACATTTTGAAAACGGAGAGAGTATATAATCGCAACTTCACAATGAGATAAAAGAAACAGAAATTACATTGGTTACTAAACAGTACGAATGTAGAAGTTGGTAACACCTAACTAGCTAGTGTTAGACACTCAGTAATGTTCAATCACTAAGCTAGCTTATGGCTCGATCGTGATATTGATCTTGACATAGCTGGCAGTACTGCCATTGACGTCGTCGTTCTTGCTGACAGGGGCAACGATGCTGGTGTCCTTGGTGACAGGGGCGACGGTTGGCAGCTCGAGCTTCTTATCCTGCTTCTTGGGTGTGGTCTGGTAGTAGATGACATAGAGGATGAGTTGCATGAGAGCAAAGAGCACACCAAGACCATTGGGTATGGTGATGAAGATGTCGAGGCGGATAAGCGCGTATGACGTCCAGCAGACGCCGTTGAGGAAGCTCACCACCGATAGCAGCAATGGCATGTACTCCACGCTCTTAGTCTTCACAACCTGACTCATGATGGTGAGTGGTGAGGAGTATATGATGGTGCCAAAGATGACGCAGAGGATGCCGACGATCAAGGAGCGTCTTTGATGGGTGTGCGCGCCTAAAAGCACACCGAGCGCCACCACTGCCATGAAGAGAGCCTCTGCAGCGAGCACCACTCCCATCTTCTTCTTATTCTTCTTGTCGGAGAAGAGGAAGAAGATGGTGAGGTAGACGGCCTCGATGACGAGGCCAATGCCGTTGATGGTATCGACGAGGATGATGTTGGGGTGGATGATGGGAAGACCATAGAAGATCCAGAGCATGCAGTTGAGGAGCGTGGCTAGGTACGGGTCCGTCTTAAAATCCTACACGTCCTTATTCTTGATGATCCGCCAGAAGGTGGGCACCGGCGAGAGGAAGAGGCCAAAAGAGATGACGTTGCCGACGATGCCCACTACGTTGCGGATCAAGTCCGGGGACACCATCTCGCCGGCTGGTGGCGGCGGACGTCGATCGCCTTCTTGTTTTGCTTGGTTCGCGGGATGAAAATTAATATTTCAGGCTGAAATTGCTCGCTTGATCGTACACGTAGCGGTTGAATTGGTGTTGGTTTGGTAGCACGCCGAGTGCCACCGCCACCATGAAGAGAGCCTCCGCAGCGAGCACCACTCTCATCTTCTTCTTGTTCTTCTTGTCGGAGAAGAGGAAGAAGATGGTGAGGTAGATGGCCTCAATAACGAGGCCAATGCCGTTGATGGTGACGACGAGGATGCTGTTGGGATGGATGATGGGGAGGCCATAGAAAACCCAGAGCATGCAGTTGAGTAGCGTGGCCAGGTATGGGTCCGCCTTAAAGTCCTGCACGTCCTTCTCCTTGATGATCCGCCAGATGGTGGGCACCGGCGAGAGGAAAATGCCAAAGGAGATGACGTTGCCGACTATGCCCACCACGTTGCGGATCACGTCCGGGGACACCATCTCGTCGGCCGGTGGCGGCGGATGTCGATCGCCTTCCTGTTTGCTTGGCTTGCGCGCTGAAAATATTTCAGGCTGAAATCGCTCGCTTGATCGTACACGTAGCGGTTAGTGTTGGTTTGGTAGCTCGTTGAAGCGGCGGAGGGCTGGATTTATACACCGTTCGTACGTCCGAGGTACTCTCCGGAATCTGGATAGAGTCGGTGTCGGAGTCTACTAGGATTAGGAAAGCTCGTTCCGTGTCGGCCACCATTTAATTCCCGAGTCCGAGCAGCGTACGGCCCATGGCTAAACGGACAGACCAGGAGCCCGCTGGGCTGTCTATGCGTGGGATGGAGGGAGTTCATGTTTCGTTCTTGTTTGTGTACGCCATTTGTGTCGGTAAACAATTAATCTGTGATTTAAAGAAAATGGTATTTTGCGCGCGCGTTGTGGGAGAATACTCCCCAGATCGACCCCAGTCCAGCCCTGCACGAGGCATTTTTGGCTGTCACCATTCTTGTAGTGTTTACTATTGCTATTATTTGAACTAGCCTTGTAGTCCACGCATTCGCGCGGGCATCGTACTACTACATGACTAATTTTTGCATGCGGCTAAAACAATTTTCGTCTGTGGGTGGCCCGCACGCACCCAGCTGTCTGGGAAAATCACGATTTTCATGTGTGGGTGGCGCACCCGCACGCGAAAATCTGATTTTCATGTGCGGGCGCTTACGTCGTCCGCACGGGAAAACAAAAAACTGAAAAAAAAAATTTCAAAAAAATAAAATACCTAGAATCGGCGGCGGCCTCAGCGCCGCCGCCCTCCGAATCCGCCCTCCCCTCCGGGCCGACCGTCGTCGATGCCCCTCCCCTCTGCCGGATCTAGGGAGGGAAGGAAGGGGAGGGGAGGGGAGCGGATCCCGTGCAGAGGAAGGCTGGTCGGCCACCGGATCCATGCGGGGACGGTTGTCGTCCGCTGGATCCTGCGTCTCCATCGCCGTCGTGTGGAACTGAGGCCACCGCCACTGTCGTCGCGCCCGCTGTCGCCGAAAGGAGAGGAGAGGTGTGAAAGAGAGAGGGGGAGAGAGAAGAGAGATAAGAGGGGAGGGGTGTGAGGAGAAAGAAAAAGAGATAATCAGGGGAAATTTTGAAGTGGGTGAGAGGGAAAAGAGGGAATACTATTTTCATGTCCGGCTCTCTTAATAAATCCGCACGGGAAAATTGGCTCTTTTGTCTGTGCGGTTCGTTTAGGAGGACCGCATGAGAAAATCGATTTTACCATGTGGGCGATAGCCTGGCGCCGGTTCCCCTATTTTTTTGTGCGGTTCCACTTATGAACCATGAACACATAGAAACAAAAGGGGTAGTGTCCAGGAAAATCTATCGTGCAGTAGTGTCGTATTATTTTAGTTTGAAAATTTGTCCAATGCATAATTTCAAGTTTAGATTGAAAGTAAGATATTTTTTCCTTTAGATTGAACCAATTAGCTAGAACAATCAGACGGAGGAAAATAGACATATCTTACATCATATGTGGGACTCAAATGGAATTTTTAAGTAAAAACCTGTCACTATGAGTCTTAAAATATAAATTTAATACGCTGGAATACAACATTTAAACATATCATGACATAAAAGACTAACGATTATGTATTTCCACTTTAGTGGCTTATATGCGTATAAAATGCACTGCAAAGGATAGAAATTTAGTGAGTTTTTGGATTTATCATTTCCCTTTGTCTCATGACGCACGTCAAAGAAAAATACGACCTATATAAAAAGAAATATGAAATGAATAAATAAGTAAATGAGTTCGTAAATGAGTAAATAAAAAGAAAAATATTAAAAATGAATAAATAAGTAAATGAGTTTGTAAATGAATAAATAAAAAAATATGAAATACGACCTATCATTAGGATGTAAATGAATTGTTTTCTATAGCTAAGGGTACACTAATTCAAAGATAGCTTGCAGGTAAAGTGCTCCATTAAAATAGTTTTACAAGTAAAAGCATTAAAGAATATAATTATTCAAACGATTTAAAATATTTGGATAATTTGTTTAAGTTTATTATTGTACATAGAATATTGGTAGTCCTTATGTGAAATTATGGTATGTATAAATCTATTTTTGAGTAAAGTCCGTCACCGGTCCCTAAAGTTGAACCGCTGTGTCATCCCGGTCCCTAAACTCGCAAATCGATCGTTCAGGTCCTCAAATTTGTTTGACTATGTTATTCCGGTCCCTAAACTTGCATATCACTCGTTTAGGTCCTCTCCAACTTGTTCAGTTGTCTCACCCCGGTCCCTAAACATGACGGTCTAAAAACTTTATATCAAAAAATAATTCATAACTTTTTCATGTGAACTCTGATAAAGACAAACTTTATATAAAAATTGTAGCCCTCGACACGACCTACAACTTTGTAGTTGAAAAGTTTTTGAATTAAAACTATTTAGGGTCCCAAAATATTGTTGCATGTTTATAGATTTTGAAATTTTAATTTTAAACTTACATTTTGGGACAAAAAATGACTTAAAATAAAAAAATTCAACTACAAAGTTGTAGATCGCGTCGAGGGCTACAAGTTTGATATAAAGTTTATCTTCATTAAAGTTCACATAAAAAAGTTATGAATTATTTTTAAATATAAAGTCTTTAGACCGTCCTATTTGACCTAGATGATATTCAAATCCAAGTTTAGGGACCGGGGTGACAGAATTGACAAGTTGGAGGACCTAAATGAGTGATCTGCAAGTTTAGGGACCGAGATGACATAGTCTAATAGGTTTGAAGATCTGAACGGTCGATTTGCGAGTTTAGGGATCAGGATGACACAGCGGTATAAGTTTGGGGACCGCTGATGGACTTTATAGGTCTTGACTAGGTTTTTCAATAGGTAATAAAACTGGCTAGATATTTCAAAACTCATTGTGGGTGCGCCAGCTCCACTTTTCTCAAAGTACTGATTCTCTTATTACTCCCTCCATTTTTTAATAGATGACGCCGTTGACTTTTTCTCACATGTTTGACCATTCGTCTTATTCAAAAATTTTATACAAATGTATAAGATATAAATCACACTTAAAGTATTATGAGTGATAAAACAACTCATAACAAAATAAATTATAATTACGTAAATTTTTTGAATAAGACTGGTCAAACATGTGAGAAAAAGTCAACAGCGTCATCTATTAAAAAAACGGAGGTAGTATTTATTAATGGATGGATTGGCTAGCTAGGTTGTAACACTACGCTAAATGAAAAGCCTTTGATAATCTAATTCTATTGCATGGTTTGGGAGACTACCTATTGGTGACATTTTGTATTGGGTGTGAGAGCCCCATCATATTCACATAGCCTAGTGAGAATACGGTTCAACTTCTAAATAAAATTACGCATGCATCATTATCTTTGGAGTGTGGATTTTTTATGATTATCATCGTGATTTAAATATTATTCAATAAAAAATATAATTAAACGTTATAAATTTATATACTCCCGTTCACTCTTAATTTTTGTTTTGTTTAATTAGGTAGCATGTATTGGGTAGAAATTAAGTATATTTAGATTACATAATCTTTAATGCGAATTTTACTGTTTATGTGAAGGAATTAGGCATTTTTTTACAATCATAGTAATTTATTATGTCTCTTGACATAAGTATGTTATATTCCGTGTAATTTAATGTTTCAAGCACTAAACTATTCTTAACTTCTATGTGTCCAAGCTAGATGAAAATCTCTCTCAAACATTCCCCTTCATCTTTTAGTCTTGGTCACTATAAACGTGTCATGGCTGCAATTGTCTTAGAGTTGCCACATGACCCAGCATAGTGGTGTTTATGTTATTGAAATTGTTTATCCAAATTTTATTCATATTCCAATATATCATAAAATCTAAATGGATTTCATAATTAGTTATTCACGTGTATAAAGAACGATCATGTTTATATAGCATGTTAATATTTATATATAGGACTATTCACCTTTTTCTAATCATTTGTGCAAAGAAAATAAAAAATATGTCTTTATAAATGGGAAAAGTACGAATTACCCCCTTGAACAATTGCGACCATCCGATTTACCAACCTAAACTCCAATACCAGTTATTTTACTTATTTTTAACCCTAAACTTTACAAACCGAATGAATTACCCCCCTAAGTCGATCCAGGGCGGTTTTGGTCCTACGTGGACGCATACGTGGAAGTCTAGTCAGTCAAAACAGATAAAAAAAAGATATGGGACCCACTTGTCAGCCCAACCCCCCTTCTTCTCCCCTCCTCTTCACCTCTTCCCCACCTATCTCTCTTTCTGTGTGTGTGTGTCGAGCGCAACGGCACAGGACGGCGCGGGGATGGTGGGCAGCGGGTGGCGGCGCGCGAGGGTGCGTCGGCGGCCCCGGAGGCGGAGCTCCCCGAGCGGCGGGCGGCTGAGGCGGAGCGGGCGGCCGGCGGTGGAGAAGGAGCTCCCCAGGCAGCGGGCGGAGGCGGAGGCAGAGCGGGCGACTGAGGCGGAGGTGGAGCGGGAGGCTGAGGTGGAGGCTGAGCGAGCGGGCGGCGGTGGAGACGGAGCTCCCCGGGAGGTGGGCGGCGGGCGGCAGGCAGTTGAGGCTGAGGCGGAACTTCCCGGGCAGCACTGCGGTGGGCGATTGACGACGCCGTGGAGGAGGACATTGACGGCGGCGACGCGGGAGCAAACGTGCATGGCTGGCGGCGGACGGCAGCGCGCGGGGGACGGCGGCGCGTAGGGGCGAGCGGTCCGCATGGCGTGGAGGATCCTTCCCCTTCCTCCCTCATCTTCCCCCTCTATTTGCCCCCCCCCTTTCATCGGCGCTGCGCGGATGGCGGCGCCATCCTGGAGGGCCCGCGCCTAGCTTGTCATCGTCGCCGGCAGCGAGGTCACTGCCGGCCTCGCTACTGCTTCGTCCATACCCATCTCCTCCCACGGCTGCAGTGTCATTGGCCCAATCAAGCGGCGTCGGCGCGCGGCGCTTGACGGAGCCCACGGGGATGGGGTGGTCGCCGTCGTTGCAGACTTCCACGGCGCCGCAGCCCCCGTCTTGGTCTTCGCCGGCGAGCACGTCTCCTCCTGCCATCCCCATTGTCCCCGCCGGTGCGCGGCGTCTGGCTCAGCGCCACGCCGCGCCGCGCCCGTGACATCAGAGGGAAGGAGAGAGAGTTTAGTACTACTCTTGTACTCCATATGACATGTGGGGGCCCATGTTATTTTTTTATTTTTTCGGATTGGAATGCCACGTTAGCGCCACATGTATGCCACGTAGGACCAAAACCGTTCCGGTTTGGAGCAGGGGATAATTCATCCGATATTGCAAGTTTAGGGTGTGAAATATCCGGTATTCAAATTTAGGGGGTAATTCAATCGACCGTGATAGTTCAGGGGGTAATTCGTACTTTCTCCTTATAAATGGTATGTATGAAAACCTGTAGCAACTTTCGCACCTATCAGTTTATGATATAGTAAAAGTTTATATTAAACACCCTCTAATGTCGATTAAATGATTCTATATTTTAAAGCGCTTGCATGCGAAAGATAAACTGATTTAGTTGGTATTGTTATTTGAGCACATTTCAAAAGACAAAATTAATTGGATTTAGATCCAACTGAAGGTATCATGCATGTTTGTCAAATAATATATAATGATGTAATCTATATCATCAAATTATTTCACAGTTTTTCGGATAATGATAGGGATCGGTTGACCGGGTGGGGGAGCAAAAATCGGGCACTTCCCCCACCCCCGCCGCCCGCGCACGGCCGCGCGTGCATGCCGCTGGGCCCCACCACACTCCCTGCCCCCACCTGCAACAAATCACCTATATATTTTGGAAACCCTCTATTAAGGGAATTTGGTTTATTTTTTGTTCCACAAAAAAATGTTTCATCTAGTGCACTTACAATGTTTCACTATGTATGGATCTAATGTTGCAGTGAACTGAAACATTCCATTGCAATAAATCACTCACATATTTGGGAAACCCTCTATTAAGGGAATTCGTTTTATTTTTTGTTCCACAAAAAATGTTTCACCTAGTGTACTCACAATGCTTCACTATGTATAGATCTAATGTTGCAATGAACTGAAACATTCTTTCGCTATTTGCTGAATTATTGTTTTTATATAAGGTGAAACAACACCCAATTTAAACGAGTGAAACATTTTCGATCTACTTAGTGAAACAGTTCCGATATACCTAGTGGAACATCGTGCAATATTTAAAAATAATTCAATAATAAGCTAAATTTTTTTCGTTGGAATATATCCATGTGTGGTCTTGTTTTGAATATTTAATTGCAATAAATTTAATGGTGCAAACGGAGCATGATTTGGATAAGTAATTTAAGAGAAAAATCAGTTTAAAGTAGTTTTGCACGTAAATCGGACGCTGACGTTATGCTGACATCTGCGCCCGATTTTAACCTCCTCCCATCGGGCGCCCGAGCTGGAGTCGCGTCCCAGTTTTTCAATAGTTATTAGGATGGCATGCAACATGTAGTAGTGTAGACCTATTGACGAAAAAATCAAACACACCGTCCTGGAAGATCTGTTTAGCTCCAGTGCGGGTCCAAAGGTTGATGATATGCGGGCGTGCCAGTCAGTTTGACCCTGCAACTGACAAGATATGCAAATAGTAGATTAAATAGCCGATCGGCTGACAAGCCGATGGAGTAGTTCCAGCCGATAGCCGATGCCGATACCAACCGATAGCAATAGGGTTTTGAGCAATCGGCTATATGTCCAATGTAGATTCTAACACTTTAGCAAATAATGATATATAGGCAATCGACTACTGATAATAAAATATAACAATAATATAGTCCAGTATAAACCAATCGGCTATCATTGATATGATAGAATAAGCACTGATCCGAAGGTTAAAGCATACATCGGCTGGAGGTCTGATGTCATGAAATCCATAAGATTAGATTAAACAGTGAAACCTTTGTTGTCATCGGCTAAATCCAACTTATATGTATATGCAATCCTTATGAGCCGATACAACATCTAAATAACTCACCGGCTGAAACCTCGATGAAACCCTTATTGGCAATCAAGAAGCAGGCTAGACATTATGGTTCTAAGCACGACTTAGTAGATCAAACTTAACTGATGCAGCACTAAGTATGAAAAGAAACATAATATCTAGACAATCAAGCCGTTGACTGAGTTTTCAGGGTGGTAGATGTCTAAGCTAATCTAATATATATGCGATTTAGCCGATACCGACAGAAACCCTAAAACGAGAATCAGCCGATAGAGCTAAATTGATATGCTAAGACTAGATTAACAGAGACATATGATAAATAGATAGGCAAATATATCATCCAAACCAGAGCAATCTAAGAGGTCGAATGTACTGATGCAGCCTTAAACGATGCCGACGTAGACGATACAATTGCCTGGGCCGGCGGAACATTGGACTTACCCCTTAGTCGGAGATCGAACACCGATGCAGCCCCGCGTCAGGTGCCAAGTCCCGCCGGATGATAAAATAAAATAGAAAAGGTAAAAGGTGGCGATGCGCCGAATTATATTGATCGTGAAGATAGTTTACAATGACCCTGGGTGTATATATTTATACCCATGGGTAGATATTAGTCTTTGTAGGACAAGAAAGAAACTTTCCTAAAGATAAAAGGAAAACATAAAGTCCTTATAGTACACTAAACACACTTTCCTAAAGATAAAAAGGAAACTAACAAACTATTCCTAATTAATAGATACAACTGCCTTCTTCGAACTCGATTTATACGTGGCAATCATTATGAAGCACGTCAACTCAATCCGACAATGATTCCAATATCACCTTGCCGGAATCGGCTACATCGGCTTGCCTTGTCCGATTCGGTAACTGCCGATGCACACTGTAGCCGATGCGGTTCCGAAGCCGATTCATACCATGTTTCCGTTATCGATTTTCTCCCAAATCCACTTCGGCCTTAACTCCAAATCCGATGTAAATTTACCAAATTTGATCGTTAACAAGACCCTAGAGAAATTATTCTGCAATATAGAAATTTTTCACGGTTGAATTTGTAATTTTATAAGTCACTGTCAAACTAATTTAAATTTAGTTATGAGTGTCTGTAGAATGATTTAAGATAGAATACTATATATAATCCATTTTTAATAACATCTCATTGTAGTTTGGTTGCCATGCAAAGGAGAGGGGCCTAAGTCTAAATGATGTATTTTAATTGTTATATAGAAGAATATTGGCATATGATCCTGAATTTATTTATGTAATTATAAATAAAACAATAGGAAGATTAGAAATTAGTCTATGGTTTAAAAGCAGTGGTCATTTATATATTTAATTATTGATTATGGTCTACGCTCCTATAGCTTCTCTGTTGTTGTAATGAACCAAACCTCTGGTGTAGACCAGACTGGTCCTCATAAGTTCAATGCTCCTAGATTGTCTTCATGAACCCTTGCCATTTTATATATCCCCAGGTCTACCTAACCACCATAGAGACACTGAGCTACTGTCACGCTGCTTGTCCTGGTCATTCTTCACCTTGATCCTCCACATTTTGATGGAAAGGGGAGCTCGAGAGATATACTTTTTCTGTGAGGAATTTAGTTTTATTTATGTATATGAAATTTAAAATTAGCTAATAGCAAGATGTAGTTACATGGACCTTTTCTTTTATACTATCATTATACAATTAGAAAACAAACTATCATTATACAATTCGAAAACAAACCAATATACTTATCAATCATAAGATTAATATTTTAATAATATACTTATCATATGAATAAAATTTTAGTATTTTATCAATAATAATTGCCCGTGTAAAGCATGAGTTGATGGCATAAATAATTATTCAAAATAAATAGTATTTATATATATAGTGGGTGGCAATAACCAGGAGGGGAAATTTGAACGCCATAGTTTTCTCTCATCTACACATTTTTCAATGAAATGAAAAAAAATACAGTAACATAAATTGGCAATCCCTTAAAAAAGATTTACAGAAATTAGCTCACATTGTTTTTGAAAAGAAAGAAGGAATAAGTTCACTTGGTGACCCTCAAAAGTGATTGAAGTCTACTCCGTGACCCCCCTAAACCACAAAACCGGATATCTTGACCCCCAAACTATAGAAACCGGTGGAATTTGACTCCCTCGGCGGTTTCGCTAACGTGGTGGTATTGACCAGATCTCCTTTACACGTGGCGTTGACGTGGCGTTTGAGTGGCATTTAAAATTAAAAAATATGTGTGGGACCCATTTGTCATTGACACAGAAAATAGATTGTGGGACCCACGTGTCTCTTTTCTCTCCCCTCCCTTAGTTCCTTCTCTCTTCTCGCTGCTCCCTATCTCTCTCTCTCTCATGGCGGGCAGAGACGGCGGCGAGTGGCGGAGGCGGCGGCCACGCCCGGGCTGAGCTCCACCGCGGCGAAGACGGAGGAGACCACAGCGGTGGCGGCTGAAGGCACACGCGGCGAGGTACGGCGAGCTCGGCCGCCGCCGACCAGGTCTTTGATGCCGTAATCGGTGGGCGGGAGCCGGCGGCGGCGGGCGGGTGAGGGCGGCAGCTCGTGGCAGTAGGAGGACAAGGGGAGCCGGCGGCGGCTGAGGGACGGGGGACGGCGGGCGGGAGCCAACGGCGGCGGAAGGGCGAGGGCGGCAGCGGCTCGTGGTAGAGGGAGGACGAGGGGAAGCGGCTGCGGCGACCGGATCATGGCGCTTCTCCTATCGGTGGACGGCCGCGTAGGGGGGGTGACGGCGTAAGGCGACCTCCTAGGCGGCGCGCTCTCCCTCCTCCCTCTCCTCGAGCCACAACGACCCGCTCCACAACGACCCGCTTCTCCCGCCCGCCCGCCGTCCCGCTGCCGCGGGCCGCCGCCGCCCTCGCCCGCCCGCCGTCCCGCTGCCGCGCGCCGCCGCCGCCCTCGCCCGCCCGCCGTCCCGCTGCCGCGCGCCGCCGCCGCCCTCGCCCGCCCGCCGTCCCGCTGACGATGTCTCGATGCCGGCCGCCGCGTGGTGCGGGTGGTGGTGATGTGAGAGGAACGGTGAGCGGCGCGACGTGGCCTCTAGCCCGCCGCCGCTCCAGCTAGCTCCCGCCGCCGCTCGCTCCCGCGGGCGGCAGGGGAGAGGGAGAAAGAAAGAGAGAAGGGAGGGGAGGAAGAAGAAAGGGAGAAGAGCGTGTGGGGCCTACATGTCAGTGGGCCCCACATTTGTGTTTGTGAATGACAAACGGGTCCCACGTATAACTTTTTAATTGAAATGCCACCTAAGCGCCACATCAGCACACAGACTAGGTCTATACCGCCACGTCAGCGAAACCGCCCTCCAAAACCGCCGAGTGAGTCAAATTGCACCGGTTTCGATTGTTTGGGGGTCAAGATATCCGGTTCTATGGTTTAGGGTCACCAAGTGAACTTATTCCAAGAAAGAATGTACAGCATCGGTTTGGGCTGAGGGAGTCGTTGCCATCTTGGGCCGCGCGCAAATAGCCCATACCTTGGCCCATTAGGGTTTTGCTCCCTAGGTTTCGTCTCCCCCCTATATAAATGCTTCTCCTGCGCCGTCGCTTCCCTCTTCCATCCTTCGCTCGCTCCGCCGCCGCCGCCGCCGCCTCCTCCTCCTCCTCGGCGCCTCTCCGCCGCCGCCTCAGCCATGGTTAGCCTCCCTCTCCCTCTCTCATCTCGCCGCGACATCTCTCCCTCTCCGCCACCTTCTCACCGATGCATTTCTTCGGTATGGCTCTCTTCTGACTCGCGATTCCGTTGTTGTTCTTGGTGGTTCGCAGGTGAAGTACTCGAGGGAGGCGAACAACCCCACCAAGTGTAAGCTTCCCTTTCCCCGTCTCCTATGGTGAACCTTGTGGATCTGAGGGTTTTTGCTGACCTGTTGGTTTCTCTGCGATTCGCTGCAGCCTCCAAGGCCATGGGCCGGGACTTGCGGGTGCACTTCAAGGTGAGCATTCCCGAGTTCCAAGATTGCATTTCGAGAGATCTCGCCACTGTTTTTAATTGGTTGATTCATTGTAATGCATTTCTGTTTTTAATTGCTTGTTTCGTTGTAATACTTGAGTTGAACCCTAGGTTTTAGAAGATACACAGCCATTTAGTTAGATGTGTTTTATCAAGCTTTATTTCCACGGTAGTTCTTGCTTGTAGGTAGTTCTATGTTATGAATTATTATGTTTCTCTGATGTTCGATGTATGCAGTTTGGTTACAATTAGTAGATTCGGATATCCAAAATTTAGCTGATTGGTAGTTTTGAAGTTTAACTTTAGAGGATTTGTTGCCTAAAGGAAAAAAGCAGGATGCTGTTCTCTCCATAGGCAGTATCTTCGTAACCTTTAGGAACATCATGTTCATCGTTATTGGGTGAACCGGTGGACACAGCTCAATGTTGACTGGTTCAGTAAATGATGGCACATTTTTGTTATGCTTTTATTTGCTTACGAAACGGCATACACTGGCAAACATTTTTAATGAAATTGTTGGCAGGGCACACTTGCTTGGATAATTAGTTAGTACTTTGTTTAAGTTAAAGCTTTTATGGTTAGCAGACATTAAATTTTTTGTGTTTCCATGTTTTATTGAACAATTCATTAACAGAAATTGAAAGTCTGTGCCACACGAGCTGTTTTGTTAGGTGATATTTACCTAATGAAAAAAAGCAGGATGTTCTCTATGTAAGCGGTTCTCCTAAACTTTAGGAATATCTTTGTCATTGTTATTGGGTGAACCTGTGGACTTAAAACTTGACGTCTACTATTGATTCAGTAAACTGTGACACATTTATGTTCAGTGTTCAATTGTCTGATAATTTATACTTTATGCCATGTATTGTTTTCTTAGTCTAATATGAACCTAAAGAAAAGCAGGATGTTGTTCTCTATATAAGCACTGTCCTCGTAAACTTTAGGAATATCGGAGTGAGTCATTGTTCTTGGGTGAATCAATTGACACAGCTTGATGTTAATTGGTTCAGTAAATGATGACACAATTGTAATACCATGTACATTTTGATTCCTCTCTTTCTGCTGTAGTCCGTTTCAATGTTGTAAGTAAATTACTATGGCATAATACGCACATAATTTTCTTGTTGTGACTTTCGATCTTGTAATGTAGCTGGTTCAGTTTTGCATTCAACCCATAATATTCAATTGTAATGTTGCACAGTTTTTCTTTACTACCCTAAATAAAAAAGCAGGATGCTGTGCTCTCTATAAGCAGTGTCCTCGTAAATTTTAGGATCATGTTTCATCGTTATTGGGTGAACCGTTGGGCTATTCAATGTCCATTGGTTCAGTAAATGATGGCACATTTTTGTGAATACTTCAGTTAACCACTGTTGTTGAAATGTGTTTTTATGTGGTTTGTGGTTGTAATCCCTTTTACATTATGCTATAGCATTTCTTATCTGCTGCATTTGTTTTCCTTTTGTTGTCTAATGTTCTTTTTTCATACAATTGCAGAACACCCGTGAGACAGCTTTTGCTATCAGGAAGTTGCCTCTGGGCAAGGCCAAGAGGTACCTTGAGGATGTGATTGCCCACAAGCAAGCTATCCCCTTCCGTAGGTACTGTGGTGGTGTTGGCCGCACTGCTCAAGCTAAGTCACGCCAATCAAACGGTCAGGGACGCTGGCCTGCCAAGTCTGCTAGATTCATTCTGGATCTTCTTAAGAATGCAGAGAGCAATGCTGAGGTTTGCAATCTAGATTGTGAGATTTCATAGGTTTTCATTAACTGCTATGTGATGCTTACTTTCTTCATTGCTTCACCATAGGTGAAAGGTCTGGATGTTGATACTCTGTATGTGTCCCACATTCAAGTTAACCAGGCCCAGAAGCAGAGGCGCCGTACCTACCGTGCTCATGGACGCATCAACCGTAAGTTTAATACCTTTTTGTATGCTCTCTGTAGAGTTTGGCGATGCTTTGTTACTCATGAGCAAATGATACTTTGCAGCTTACATGTCCTCCCCGTGCCACATTGAGCTTATCCTGTCAGAGAAGGAAGAACCAGTGAAGAAAGAGGTATGTGAATCTGTACCTTGAGAAATCCATTGTATACACTAACTGCAGGTTGATGTTTTTTGTGATTACCATCTGATTGTGAATGTTGTTGTGCAGCCCGAGTCTCAGATCGCAGCCAGGAAGGCCTAGAGAAGGAAGCTTTGCCCCCCTTCTGCCTGTTTGTTAGATCAGATTATTATATAGCCTGTGGCTTTTGGCTGAGTGAAAATTTTGGCTGGTTGTCTGCTTATTCGGCCTATCGGAAATTCGGAATACTACTAGCTCATACTTTGTCAAAACCGTTATCTCTGTGTACTGAATCTATTACTCTATTCGCAAAACGCAAATTCTGGAGGTGTTTGGATTTTCTTTAACCTGATATGGTCGTTAACTGATGGTTTTTCTTGTCGTAAGTATGCTGTTGCGCCTGGTGTTGAACAACTAATTTCTGCTTTTGAAATGGTTTTCGGAAAACAGCATTATGGCTCGATGCAGGATTACAGTCACTTTGTTAATTGCAACTGAATACGCTTAGTCCTCAGCCTATTTTTTGCCTTGCTGTATTCCGTATTTTGGTTTCTAACTTGGGCTCAAACGCATGCATCTTGTAACTGGCAGTCATTAAAAACGTTTTCGACCTTAAAAGGTGTCAATTTAGTTGCGTTCAAACGATGTTTTCCAACGTACGCCTTCTAAAAGATGTCAATTTAGAATTTGTGCTTCTTTTACTTTGCTTCATCTAGAATTTTCGCTTTCGAAACAGAAGATGTTTTACATGGTGAACTTTCGAATGTTGCTGAGCTTGGTTTATTACAACAATATTTTCTAGATGAGTGAGCTACAATTTGGGTTTTTTTCTTACCCAAGTTGCATATTTGACCAGACATTTGAATTGGGTCTCTCGTTAGAACATTGCACACTGAAGTACTCTAGTGAATTAGTGGCCCGCATCGTCGACGAGCCAACTCCATATCCACGGAGTGTTCCTCTCAAAGTGTAACAAGTCGCTAAGTCCAAGGGCATCACCTGGATATCGGTGCTGGACTGCAGCGCGCTGTCCCGCCCCGTCGGTCGGAGATTTCTTATCTGGATTTTCCGCATTTTGGTCCTTTTGAAAAACTTATTTCGTAAATAGACCCCTGAAAAAACTTATCCCAGAAATGGTCCTTTTTGGGGCGCCAGGTGGCGCCGTCCTCCTGCTACCGTGGCGCACGAACCGACGTGGCAGGAAAAGGGCGCCAGCTATGCTGGCGCCGCCGCCTCCATTCCTGTTTCTCTGTATGGACGCCGCCGCCTCCATTCCTGTTTCTCTGTATGGAGTTGCAACGGTGTCATTTTCATTTTATTTTTTCGGATGTTTTTTCACACTCAAGATCACGATACAACCAACCACAAAAAAAATTTAAACTCGAACTACCACTTAGCTAAGTCTGAAAATATCTAGCACACCACTTAGTCTACTTTGCACCTTCACTAAAATTAGACTATAACTCCTTTAGTAAAATCCTTTGATCAGCATGTTAAAGATAATGCACTCTACCACTATATGAAATTACTTAATGTAATTCAAAATATAACCACATGAAATGACATATATAAGTTAAACAGTACATAGAGATGCAATTTTTTTATTTTTATTTCATTTTTTTGATATTTTTTTCACACTTAGGAGAACATAGAAACCAACCGTATAAAAAATAAACTCAAACGGACAAAATATGTGACATGTAAAATTTTCCAAAACTCTACCGAAACGGACAAAATATGTCATCTATTAAAATAGGCGTAACTTTCTCATACGGACTCAGAATCAGGCAAATAATATATGCACGGACATCTACAGAAAAAGTTACATCCGATTCTCCCCATATTTGCCGGGTTCAGTGATATTAAAACCTCCAAATTCCGCTTGCAAGATTGTGTTTTCGAGGAGAGAAGTTTTTCAGTGGAGCTTTGGAAAATTCCACATGCCACATATTTCGTCCGTTTGAGTTTATTTTTTACATGGTTGGTTCCTGTGAGTTCCTACGTGTGAAAAAAATATCAAAAAAATAAAATAAAAATAAAAAATTTGCACATCTCTCTCCTCTGCACTAGTTTGGAGAGAGGAGAGGAGAGGAAAAATTCTACATGACACATTACATCCATTTGAGTTCAATTTTTCTATGGTTGATTTTTGTGTGTCCCTAAGCGTGAAAAAAATATCAAACAAATAAAACAAAAATAAAAAATTTTGGGGGGGGGGGGCGCCAGCCACTCTGGCGCACTCCCCCTAGCCACCTCAGCATGCCAAAGAGGCTGGCGCCGTCCTGTTGAACGACGGCGCCAGCCACTCTGGCGCCCAAAAAGGACCATTTTTGGATAAGTTTTTCTAGGGGTCTACTTGCGAAATAAATTTTTCAAAAGGACCAAAATGTGAAAAATCCAGGATTTCTTATGATCTCAAAAACAAAAATTCTCACGCTGACACATCGAATATTTGAACACATGTATAAAGTATTATATATGTATAAAGTATTATATGTTAAAAAAAATCAATTACTTAGATAAGACGAATCTTTTAAGCCTATTAGCGCAATGATTTAACAATGTAGTGCTACAGTAAACATTTGCTAATAATGGATTAATTATGTTTAATAAATTCGTCTCGCAATTTTCTAGCGGAATCTATAATTTTTTTTGTTATTAGACTACATTTAATACTTCAAATGTCTATATATCTGATGTAACAACCAAACCCAACAATTTTCTCCAACTAAACAAGGCCTTATAAAACGGGGACTGCTAATGCGCGGGTGATCACCCGCACCCCCTCCCCCTATACGTCCCTCTTATCCCCTTCCTCCTCCCCTTCTTCTATTCCCTACTACAGTATACCACAATTTTTTTAAAAAAAAACAAAAGTTTGAAAATTTTATGTATAGAAATATTATATATAAAAAATTTAAATTCAAATTCAAATTTGAATCGGCTATGTAAACTTTTGACTTATAAACTTTGTATCTATAAACTTTAGGTATATAAACTTTAGAGGTATAGAAATACTATATATAGAAAATATTTGAATTCAAATTTAAATTTAAATCAGATATAATTCAAATTCAAAATTGAAACGGGTATATAAACTTTTGACTTATAAACTTTAGGTGTATAAACTTAAAAATCTATAAACTTTAGGTCTATAAACTCTAGATGTATAGAAATACTATATATAAAAAATATTTGAATTCAAATTTAAATTTGAATCGGATATATAAACTTTTGACTTATAAACTTTTGGTCTCTAAACTTTAGATGTGTAAACTTGAGGTGTATAAATTTTAGGTGCATAAATTTACTAAAATAGGAAAGTAATGCGGTGCCAAAAAAGGAGAAAGAGAGGGGGAGGGGGGAACTGATCGTTACCAGATCGCCCTGGCGATCGATCGCGCATCAGCCTTTCCGTTATAAAACACCTGATGAGTGCCTCGTGGAGGGTGTCTTGCCAATTCGGCATCAAAGACCGGTCCCAACCATACCAAAGCGGTTTTTCTTAAGTAGTATTTGAAGAGTTTCATTCATGCCAATCAAACTCAAAAGCGGCTATAATATGTGTAACAACCCGTCCTCAATGGGCGAGTCCACTTAAGGGTTAACCCGATGTCTCCATCGTTCCCACATAGCCAAATATCTAGGAACATGCCTCGTCTTATTAGGGCGCGTCCGTACATCGAATGCCATCGTCATATGCCATGCCATGCGCCTCACATATAGCTCACATACGCCACATATGCCCACATATGCGCAATCGCAAGGGTCGGGCTCTGATACTATTAGCCCGCCTTCCAACATAGCCCATCCAATGGGCGAGCAAACTAATTACACTTTCGTTTTTTCTTCATATAAAAAGGTTAACCCGGAAGTAATATGGTTGGAGGGGCAAACTTTTATAAGTTAGTTCCACTCTTGCTAGACTAGCAATGTGGTATTAAGCTTGTGCACACAAATCTCATGGCCCATACAAGCGATATCTTAAATGGGCTAGGATGTCACAATATGGGAGGCGGTCATACCTTTGAGACATAGGATCTGAAACAGAATGCAAATAACAAAGTGGATAAGCAACATGCAACCGATGTAGCACACATTTCATCTCACCATCACAAAGACAAAAAATACGAAAGATAACTATCGAACCCTCTATTCCCAGTGGGAAAGCATAGCATGATCTTGATAGGAGCACCTTATTCCCCTTTATGCAGTTATGCCAAATGATAGGAAGAGCGATGGTGAGACCTTCACATGGTTGTTCCTAAAAGCTAATTTTTATTCATAACGTCGAGTCTCCCTACAACAGACGTATACTTATCTTATCCCTTCTATCTATATAGTTGGTACCAACTATAGCTATAATTGCTGTAAGCATGTGTTTGGTTGCAAGGTTTGGGTGGGTTGGGCTGGAGCCATCCCATTTTTACAGGTATTTGGTTGAAGGACTTCATGGGTAGGGCTGGATCAAAAAATAAATATTCTCCCTATATTCAGGTTGGTTTGGCACATGAAAAAATTGGCGGATTGCTCCGTCCTACCTCCGGAGCCGCGCATCACATGCACTGCACGTGCGTGGGCGAGAGTAACCCTATCTCATTTTTTCACTCCTTCACCGTGTCTCTTTTTTTTTCGCCCGAGAGAAATCCAAATTGAGAGAAAGAGTGTGCAGTGGTGGTGGCATCGCACACGGGAGACAGCGATGTCGACGTCGTGCGACGGGGCTAGCGGCGCCCGTGCCATACTCCCTTCTCCGTCCTCCTTCCTCCCATCCCTCCTCTCGCCGGTCCCTCTCGTGCCCTATAGCCGACGGTGGCTATAGTTATCCCTAAACGTCGAGTCTCACTACAACAGACATACACTTATCTTATCCCTTCTACCTATATAGTAGGTACCCACCTATAGCTATAATTGCTGTAAGCAACCTCCAGGTTGAGCCACGTCATCAACATTTCACATCTATCGGATCAATTGACATCAATAATTTTGAGTCGTTACATTTTTATCTCAAGGTTAAACGTTCCAAAATCCTTCGAGGCCTGAGCTCTCTGCTATCCCTATATGATTCTAATAGGCCTAGCTCAAGTTAACTAGGAAATTTAACTATTTGCCGCTATTTAGTTCTTCTTAGATTTGCACTTATTTTTTTTTCTTCTTAAGTATTGGTTTCTTAACTATTTGCCACTTTTGTCCACGTGACATGCCAGCTGGTCAGTGTCTCTTCCAACTCTTCATCTCTCCCTCTCCGGCCTTCTCTCTCACTGTCATCGCCGTGGCTGGGCCCTTCTACCGCCGCCACCGTGAGGGTGAGCATGAGGGGCTTCTGCCGCCACCGCTACCACCGCGAGGGTGAGCGAGCATGAGGGGCGTCCGCCGCCACCACCCCCTCACTGTCGAGTTGGAGTCATGTTCACACAGGTCAGTAGCGGACCCAGGATTTATACCCTGGGTGTGCCCATATATACAAACCCTACACATTGGTCTAGAGCATATACACAAAAATATAGGCAAACCGAGCATTACTTTCCTATTTTAGTAAATTTATACACTTAAAGTTTGTACACCTCAAGTTTACACATCTAACATCTAACATTTAGAGACCCAAAGTTTATAAGTTAAAAGTTTATATATCCGATTCAAATTTAAATTTGAATTCAAATATATATATATACATATATATATATATACATACATATATATATACACACATATACATATACATATACATACACACACACAGATATATATATATATGTAGATATACATATATATGTACATATACATATATATGTACATATACATATACATATATATGTAGATGTACATATATATATATATATACATATATATGTATATATGTATATACATATATATATGTATATGTATATACATATATATATGTATATGTATATACATATATATGTACATATATATATGTATATGTATATGTATATATATATATATATATATATATATATATATACACATATATATATATATATGACAACTCTTTTGTACACCCTGGTGTACATACTCCCTCCTTCTTATTGGATATCCATTTGTCGATAGTGAATAGTTGGATTAAAAAGAATAAAAAGTAATGTTCCATTTTCATTTTCAAATTTCTGCATGCACATCCATCCGCCCGTGTTCTACTTTTTCTTTTTCAAAATTTGTGCATGCATGCAAACCGGCCGGCCAGCGAGGAATGGTCACGTTCAAATTTTTTATGTACTCTTGGTTAGTAGAAGTATATACCATTTAGTTGCACATACCACTTTTTTAATTAGTAGTACGTACATACCGTTATTTCTAGTAGGAACACGTTATTTGGACAACTAGTATATACTATTTGTTTCTAGACGTACTACTGGTATATAACATTTTTCTTACATTAGTATTTACTATTTAGTAGCACATACCATTTTTTACACATGTAGTATATACTGTTATTTCTAGAGTACTAAGTATATATACCGTTTTTTCTAGATCTGTAGTATATACTGAATTTTTCTTTGAATGAGTATATACTGCCTTTTATTTTCAGTATGTAACTAGTCTTTTGTCAGTATTACAGTATATATTGCATTCCTCATTGAAGACATGATGTTTGTTTGGTCAGTATGTACTACATTTTCTCATTAAATGAGTATATACTAGAACTTTTCGTTGAAGGAGTACATACCTGCTCTCTTTTTTTCAGTATGTACTACTCTTGGTCAGTATATACTCGTTTGAAGGAGTTTATACTGTTATTGTTTTGTCAGTATGTACTACTCTTTGGTCAGTATATACTACATTTGTCATTGAAGAGTCATTTGTTTGGCAAAGTATATACTGCTTTTTTTTCCTTATAACAAAATACATGAAAGACGAGATAGAAAGCCTTAATTAATCTCTGCATCCGCATCAACGGGATAACGCCGTCCGCGCGCGCTGGAGAGGAGGGCAAGTATGTGTCTTGCTAGATCAACGCCGTCAGCCAGGCATCATATGGGGTCGACGCCGACGCCGACGCCATCGCCGCACGGGCGCACATGCATGCTGGAGCTGACGCTGCTCTCATAGTTGTTCTGCCGTGAGCACGATATATATGTCTCGCATCTGCATGCACCAAACAATTTAATCATTCCATCAACGTCTTTTGCGAACTGCATATCTGCAGTCTGCATCCTTTTCTACAAGAAATAGAAATAGATCTAATTAATAGGAAAAGGAAATTGGCCGGCCAACGGTTGTTCTTCATCATATCAACACCGGTGGCCAGGAGTCGTAGCGGTGCGTCGTGGTGCAGTTGCCTCTCTGCTCCATCTTCGGCCGGTGTGGCCGTCGCCGCCGCGGCGTGGACACTGCATAAAGTTATAATAAACACTAAACAGGCTGGGCGGATGGATCGATCGTCGATGCCAGACTAGGCCGATGGATCGATGCCGAATCGCCGCAAAGGCACCGTCAATTGATCTCGCCGTGTCGCAGCAAATCGCCGATGGATGCCGCCGTCGTGGTCAATCGACAACAGTAACTCTCGATCCGAATACGGTGGAGAGAGAGTGAGCTGTTGCCGTCACCAGATGGAATGGAACCAGGAATTTATATGATCTGTTTAGATCCTATTAGTCCGGCATAATTAAGTATTATGAAAATATTTTTTTCACGACAAAAACAAAAACGGGTCTAGTGGGTGGATCCGGTAAGCATGCATGTTGATCGTGGCTGGCTGTTCATCAACGGTGGATGGAAGCAGGAGTACATACACCCACCCAGGTGTATAGAACCATTTTCTGGACGACTCTTCCGTACTTCCAGGTGTATGTACACCCCCTTCCTATTGGATAGTCCAATAGCAAACCCATGAACCGGTTTGAAAAATACAAAAAATCATGTATGCATGTCCAACGGATCGAGGAAAATCAACCAGTGGAAAAATAACTGTTCTATAATAATTGATCCATGCATGTCGATATGAAATCTTTTATAATGCTAGATGTGCACTGCTGCAGTATACTATTATTTGGGGAATAAGTATATACTATACACTCCTCGTTAGATGAGTTTGTACTATCAAAAGTCAGTATATACTACAAATCTGATTTCATACTTTTTTTTCCTTGACAGTATATACTGCATTTCTCGATGGAGCAGTATATACTACTTTTTATGGTTTGTATTTTTTTCTACAAAGAAGTAGTATATGTATTTTTTTTCTTAGCATATGTATTTTTTTCTTAGCATACAGTTAGTACTACTGGTAGTACTATGTACTACTTATTAAATAGCAGTAGTATATACTTGTTTTGATGTTGTAGTATGATTATGTGCTACATTAATTCCTCGATAAAGCAGTATATACAAATTTTTTTATTCGGTCAGTATGTATACTACATTCCTAATCACTTAATCAAGCAGTATGTACTACTTTTTTTTTCGGTCAGTATATACTGCCAAGCTAGCAGTGGTGTATACTGTTTTTAGTTAGTAGTGGTATATACTGTTTTTTTAGATAGTAGCGGTATATACTGTTTTTGTTTTGTTAGTAGTAGGTATGGGTTTGCTTACACATTATGAATCACAGAGCACACTACATCTGAAGAAAATCAGAATACATTAGGACTTACGAGTAGCACCATGAAAAGAAGTACATATCTGCAATGTCAACAGATTCACAAACAAAATCACTGGAAAAATACATTTGATGCTCTAGCAGCATACTAAATTCTTACTAGAGTATCAGTACATCTTTGCCCCCAGATTAAAACAAGCAATGCATTCAGCGGATAGCAGTGCAGCTGGCCGCTGGGTTGAAACGTTGGAGTCGATATGATCTGCTGGTGGTCGGCCAACCACCATCTGCATGCCCAAAGAAATTAGGAGGTTAATTAGCCAAGTAATTAAGAATAATTTGAATTACCGTGGAAGAAGATGCATCCAAATCATCAAAATCCGTGGACATCTAGCCATTAGGCTCTTCTCCTTGTAGATGTAACAGAGAAAAGAAAAGGATATCCTCGGATCTCGATCGGCAAGAAAAGACAAGGAAAATAGGATATCGAGGATGTATATATATGTGCAAGCATCAATCATCTGCAGTATATGCGAGGTGTAGAAGACGACGGCCCATGCCTGGATGAATGATTTTGCACCGTTGCCGCTGATGGATCACACCACGCCGCCGGCAATTAAAATGGGATGATGATTAAGAAAGGTGATTACACAATGAATCAAGAACGGCAAAGAACACCTTGCGTCACTGTGCCATGCATGGATTTTTCCATAGCTGGCGGTGGCGGAGAAACCAAATCTGAAGATGCCATGGGAAATGGGAACGGGCGGACCGCGCCGTTCTTCATATCCACGCCGGCGACGTCTCGTAGCGGCGTATTGTGGAAAACACGGTGACAAGTCCGTCATACGCCGCGTCTTTTGCCGGTGATGAAGAGAAGCGATGGGCGATGGAACCCAGAACCAAGGTCGATTTTATATCGTCCCTGCCGATGGATCGCCGTATACCACCAAATCGTTGATGGCTCCGGGCATCCGGCCGCCGTCGTCGTTGAATCACCAATGGATTATGTTGCCCTCTCTGAGTGGCCGGTAGATCGATCACGCTAGATCCGAAAATTGGGTGGGGAGAGCGAGTTGTTGCCGTCGCCGGCTAGGGATTCAGGGATTTATATCGGTCTGTGCGTGCTGAATTTCGCCGATTAGTTCAGGCAAATCAGACTAGATATATTTTTTCTTGGTAAAAATCAAAACGGGTTCAGTGGACAGATCCGATAATTGAATCGATCGTGGCCTGTTGCTTATGGACGGTGCATGGAACCGAGAGTACGTACACCTGGGAGTATAGAAGCATTTTCCGTATATATATATATATATATATACATACATACACATGTATATATATATACACACACTAGCAAAAGTGCCCGTGCGTTGCACCGGGTGATACAGAGTGTGTATATTGACCAAAAGTGTTGTTTGGTTTAGCAAAAGTGCTCGTGCGTTGCACCGGGAAGTTTAAAGATCAGAAAAATATCCAATTAATTAAAATACAAATTCGCTAAAATATTTGGTATTTTTAAGTAGGTATGTGTATAATTAAATAAATTTACAAGTAAAATTCCCCATTCTCCATGGTTAAATAAAATGACATGGTTAAATTTAATTTTATTAAATTCTCCATAATTAGTTACGCTCTTTGGAATTTTATTAGAATTTTCAGAGCTTAATTGCTAATTTTATTAATACAAACATCATTTAACAATTATTTAATTGGAAAAAGAAAGAAAATACTTTCTTTTAGGTTTGCTTTGAAATAAACATATTCAATATAACTATAATTGTAATTGTAATGCTTCTGAAAAAATGAGCACTAAAAATGAACTTATTCTCTTTTTTCAGCCCGAGGGACCAAAAATAAACTTATTTCTGACCCATGCCGGTCGGCCCCCACGGCCTTTTGCGCACGCGCGGGCGCACTTTTCCTCCCCTAGGCCGCAACCTGGGCTTGGGCCAGAAAAGTGGCCTCACTCTCGATCCCTCTTGGGCCGATTTTGGCCTGGACGACACCGGCCGTCCGATCTCTAGGGTTTTGATCGGACGGCCGAGCGTCGATAGTGGGGAAACAAAACCCCCTCCCTCTTAGCCGCCAAACCCTAGCCCATTTCCCTCCCTCCCATCTCACTTCACCGCCCGGCGGCGGCGACGACGACGCCCCACCCCACCACCGATGGCTGCGGCGGCGGCGCCCCCACCACCCACGGCGGCGCCCCCCCCACCTACGGCGGCGTCGGCGGCATCCTTCCCCACCACTGGCAGCGGATCTAGCGGGAGGGGAGGCGCCCCTTGAGCGGCAGCGACGGCGCCCCTCCTCCCGCGAGCGGCGGCTGCGGCGGAGTCCTCCCCCACCACTGACGACGGCAGCGGCGGCGCTCCCACCACCCACGGCGGCGTCGGCGGCACCCTCCCCCACCATCGGCGGCAGATCTAGCTGGAGGGGAGGCGCCCCGCGAGCGGCGGCGACGGCGCCCCTCCTTCCGCGAGCAGCGGCGGCGGCGGCGGAGTCCTCCCCCACCATCGACGGCGGCGTAGGCGCTCTCCCCGACCACCGGAGAGCGCCCTCCGCCATCGCCGCCGGCAGATCTAGCGGGAGGGGAGGTGGCGGCGGCGCTCTCCCCTCCACTGGATCCACAGCGACGGCGACGGCGACGGTGGTGGTTCTACAACGACGGCGACAGCGGTGGTTCGGCAACGGCGGCGGTGGCGGCGACCCCCTTGATCTAATTTTTGGTTTTTATTTGGATATATATATGTGTACATGCATCATGATTTGTGTGATTGAACTCCGATTGTGATTGTGATTTATTTCCGACGTTTGATTGGATTCGGATTGGGATTTTGGGGGAAGGGAGGGTGTGACGAAGCGGGACGAAAAACCGGTGTGACGACCGGAAAAATCCAAATATTTATATTAGTTATAGATATGTATATAGGACACTCGTATGGGGCACCATGGTATGAAATACACAAATTCGCCCAAATTTTTCAAAATTTTCAAATTGAGAGTATATACCTAGTTATAAGTATTCAATTCATACCTATACCTAGCAACAAAAAAACTCAAATTTAACTTTATTTCACAATCCAATATTGCATACCTAACTAATTATATGTTTGGATGCAATATATCTAGAATTAAAATCTAACAAAAATAAGTTCAAATTCAGTTCAAACTTGCTTTGAACTAGTTAGTACAGTAGTTAATGTTAATACCTAAACATTTTAAAAAATTTCATACTCTTTTGAATTGAGTATATACTCAATTTGAACCGTGGAGCCTAGACACCAAGGAGCACCAAACAAATTTACTATGTATATGTATATATATATATATATATTAATATTATATATATTTATATATATATATATATACACACACACACATAGGACACTCATATGGGGCACCATGGTGCCCGGGCACCATAGTATCAAATGCACAAAATCACTCAAATTTTTTAAAAATTTCAAATTGTGAGTATATACCTAGTTATAATAATTCAATTCATACCTATACCTATCAACAAAACAACTCAAATTTAACTTTATTTCATAATCCATGATTACATACCTAACTAATTATATGTATGGATGCTATATACCTAGAATCAAAATCTAACAAAAACAAGTTCAAATTCAGTTCAAACTTGCTTTGAACTAGTTAGTAAAGTAGTTAATGTTAATATCTAAATAATTGAAAAAGTTTCATACTCATTTGAATTGGGTATATACTCAATTTCAACAATAGTGCCCGGACACCATGGAGCACCAAACAAATTTAATATATATATATATACACACATACACACATATATATATACATATATATACATATACATACATACATACATATATATATATATACATATACATTCATATACATACATATACATAGATATATAGAGGGTGGCGCTACACAGCTCGTGTGTAGCGCTACGAAGTAGCGCGCCTCTGCGCTCGCCTCCGGATTCCTCGCTTTCCTCATGTACCGCATCCTCCTGGACCGCTTTTACTTCTACCACCGCCTGCAAAGGCTTTTACCATCCCATTTGTCCCGAGTTAAAAAATTACGCGTCGGGTCATGTGAACGTTTAATGAGTAAAAAAATTGTACGGCAAGTAAAAAAATCACTGGATCATCTCTCCTCTAATTTGCCTGTACACCACTCCTAGTGAAGGCTGAGTAAAATAATTACTGACTCATGTTATAAGTTAAAATATTACTCTGGGCCTTACTTGACATGAGGTTGATAATTTTACTTTCATTTAATAATAAAATAGAGTTTTTGAACGTGTACAGTTAAAAATTAACTTGTACGGTGCATGAGAATTGTTTTGATCGTGGTGCATGAGAATTGTTTTGATCGTTGGATTTAATAGGTAAAAAATAACTTAGGGGTTGGAAACATCTTTCGTGCTGTGTGAAATAAATAGTTAAATTTTGACTGTTATTTGAAAAAACTAAGTGCGGATCTAGCGGTTCCAACCCCAGATGATTTTGTAGTTATAAAAATACTCGGCATGTGTAGTTAAAAAATGACTTTTGTTTTGAAGCAGATAAAAACGTGATCGCAGGGAGAATTGAATCGCAGTTAAAGTGCCGGAAAGAAAGGAATTATTCCATCCGGTAATATCTCTTGACACGAACTGATAGAAGATCCGGAAAAAATGGGGGTGAACGTTTTTTTCGTCGTCGTTTAAAGAAAAAGGGAAGATGGTTGCGTAGTTTTAGCGTCGTAGTGGTGAGTACCAATCCTCGCTTGCCAGTGAGTTCTTCGTGCTGTTCGACATGGCCTAGCCGGAGCTCACCACGTGCAATCATGGCAACGACGTAGACGAAAATGTGTGCATCAAGCGAGATCGCTGCTGGTATATAGTAAAAAAAAGGTACAGTAATTTTTTTATGACAACATAAATGTGCTACTAGTAGTAAAAAATTTACAGGGCAGCTGTAAGTCCATCTATATAGTGCATAAAAAAAAACTAAACGGCAGCTATTGCTAGCATTTTGACTCCTGCCGATGTCTTGCTTGTCGCTGCTATGAGGCAGCCAGGCAGGAGGTATCGACGACGGCGCGAAGTTCAGTGAAGGCCAAATGTTAGTCTCAAGGTCGACGGCGATGAGCCGCTGCACGCAAATGCGACTTGCGACACATTCTATGAGCTTCCCCGAGGATGGGAACAGTGCCGGCCGGCCGAACCTGGCACACGTACGTAATGAATCACACGGAAGAAATCCAGCAATTCCAGAAATAAGCATCACTGCATAAGTACAAATTTGAAACTCAACGCCTAGGAACCGATTGGAGCTACATCTAGCGCCATCATACATGGACGAAGGGGATGCTGCAGCTGTGTCGAAGGCCTAGCTCCATCCCCATCAACGGCGACCTGAGTGGCGCGGCCCGCGCCGGTCGCCGGGCCTGCAGTCCGTCGCTGCCGCCCGCCGAACGCGGTCGATCGTGACCTTCCCCACCCCGGAGGAAGGGACACTGCAGCATTATTTGCAGAAGTGCACAACCTACTAACCTATCAAACCAAATATCATCAGGAGTGCTGCCTTACATGATGAATTGAGAGCTAAAAATTCAAGAACTAAAAATAGATCAAATACAGCCAAAAAAATAAAGATTTGCTCTAAAGACCAAAGAACAACACAAATGCACCAGAGAAGACCGTGTTCCAACTACAGATCCCATCTGGTCTAGTCTGTCTTCCGTGTAAACGTGCAAGGCACGTTAAATATTTATAGTTTTACACTAAAAATTGAGTACACACTATTTCAGCTAATATAAAGAAAAATAAAGATGGATAATATCATTTAAACAGTGTTTGGAAGATGCTATACTATTATATCTCTCGTTTTCTGGAAGGGAATGGATAAAAAAAATATCTGTGAATGTATTGATACCAAATAATAGAGAAAATTACAAAGAAAATCCCAACAGCGTATATCTAGATAAGAGGAATACCAAAAGCAACTTATTTATATTTCATAGCATAGCTACAGTACCAAGACATGCTTTCATAGTTCCAGACAACTAAGGCACTCATTTTATTCAGTTTGACCTACTGCAGTAGTTAGAGTGTTAGACAACCTAATATTAAATCCAAATAAACCCTCAAATCTCTATGAAACATCAGTATGAAACATCAGTAGCCACAGTTTGACATGAATAGAAAAAGGCTTACTGCTAGTCCGTGACAAATTGCATGATTTTAGCACCATTAGCATGGTCAATACTATCATCATGTCTGATCTTAACCCTTAATAGCACTTATATTCCACCATATCATACTACTTGTGAAGAATCTTTATGCGTGATGGAATTCACATTAGTGAAAAGAAATGGTCCTTTCAAAATCCTGCATGCTACAGCACAATATTATTGTGCTCTCCTATGCATAATGCACAGGAACTGAGTAGTAAATCATAAGATCATAAAAAAAACAAGTTGCGGGAGCATGTGTCAACAAACAAATAGAGAGAAAATATGTACATTTATAATGTGTTGAATGAGAATATGGTATCCAAATTCAGAATTGTTTTTTTATAATGAAATATAGCATCCCGAGCTTTGCTCAAGAGAATGACGTGTAGTCTAAATAAGACAGAAAACAGCGCAGAAATATTAAAAAATAACCAATAAAAGAGAAGGAGAACACATTATTGAAGTATATTTATAAATCTCTATCTATTGGCCACCGCAATATAATTCAGAATTATTTTGGACCGCAGTTTGAGTTCTCCATGATTATTCATTCGAAATCAACCTTTGAACAGTCATCCACCAGCAAAACTGGGAGTAAAAGCGTATACAACAATTGTTGGGCTAAAACATATCTATGCACAATAATATAAACTGAAAATTGCGACAAACCTGGGTGAAAAGTAAATCAAAGATTTTTGAGAAGCTAGAAGCCTAGCAGCAGCAAGGCTATATCATTGACATATTGAACAGCAACGGGATCCCAGGCATGACTGATTGGCAGAGACGCGCGTGCAGACGGCGGCGGTCGACGGCGACCCCGGCTCCCTGTCCTCTCGCACAGCCGTCGAGATGCGCGTGGAGACAGCGACCACGGCGCCTACGAGCGGTGGCGGCTGTAGCGTTGGGGCAGGGCGGCGGCGACCCCGATGCGAGCGGTGGCAGGGTAGGGGCGGTGGAGACGGATCGCTATTTTTTTTTTCTCTTTTTCTTTCTTTATTAACCGATCGCTAAATCCTCTTTTTAACCGCTTGATACGCGAAGAGGAGTGGGAGATCGCTAATTGCAGGGGTGATCCAACTTTTAATATAAGCCATTGGATGAATAGATCTAAGAGTCATGAACTCGTACTTTTTATAATAGTCTAGATGAGGCGCTACCAATCCTTCCGATCCGGTAGCCCTGCATCTCTTCAACATCTTCATCGTCGTCGGTGGCCACTGCCATCAAGCCCTCGCTCGCAAGCACGCGGTGAAGGGGGCGTCGTCCTTTCCTCTGCTGGAATCACGATTGAGATTGCCGTGCTATAGATCCGAAAAAAATGGAGTGATTGATGCTGGAAGGAATGGTTGGATAGAATTTCCTATGGTATAAATACTCATACTTTAATAAAGTAAAAATATTACTGAACATCTCGAGATGCAAGAGGGTGGCTGCACAGGGCTCGTGAGTAAAAATTTTACTACGGACCTTCCTATGGCTCTTATCCAATAAGGTAGCGCTCTATGTTTTCATTCGCAAGTTAAAAAATTACTGAAGATCTTGGTGTGGTGGGGGAGGATGGTGTGGTGTGGGATGTATGGTCTGTATCACGCTTCGTTTAATACGTAGCACCTTAAGCTGCTGTATAGTAGTTATATATATATGTGTATATATATATATGTATATGTATATATATATATGTATATGTATATATAAATATATATATATATATGTATATATGTATATATATGTGTATATATATATATATATATGTATATATGTGTGTATATATGTATATGTATATGTATGTACATGTATATATACATGTACATACATATACATATACATATATACACACACATATATATATACACACACATATATATTATTTCTATACATTTAAAGTTTATACACCTAGGGCCTCATCGTTTGGCATATTCATATGCTTATCAGCCAAAATTTGAATTTTCAACGTTAAATTTGGAGCTGATTTTGGGGTTTTTTCATCGAAGTTTATTTTTCAGCCTTTGCTTTTAGATCGCTAAGAACACATATATAAAATTTTTATTCACAAATTATTTTTCGTTTGCAAATATGCCGTTTGGCTTATTCCACCAATATGCCAAACAATGGCACCTATTATAAGTCAAAAGTTTACATACCCGTTTCAAATTTGAATTTTTATTCAAATATTAGTTTATAGACCCAAAGTTTACATACCCATTTAAATTTAAATTTGAATTCAAATATTAGTTTATAGACCCAATGTTTATAAATCAAAAGTTTACATACCCGTTCAAATTTGAATTTGAATTCAAATATTAGTTTATAGACCCAAAGTTTATATGTCAAAAGTTTACATACCCGTTCAAAATTTGAATTTGAATTCAAATATTTATGTTCTCTCCCTCTTCCTCCTCCACTCCTTCTCTTCCTACTACATTACACCATAAAATTTAAAAAATAAAATTAGAAATATATATATATATATATATATATATATAAAAGTAGGAAGAGAAGGAGTGGAGGAGGAAGAGGGAGAGAGCGTATAGGGGGAGGGGGGAGGGGCGGGCGGGCAGCGATCACCCGTGTATTAGCCACACCCTGATGAATAGAAAATAGACTTATACGATTATTAAATAAAAAGTAACAGAAAATTCTGGCTGGTGTGCTTGGACCAGTTCTCAGCCCAGCCCAGCATGCGCGGTTCATTCGGGCCCATTTCTGCATCAGACGGCCCAGAATCCAACCCGCACACGTATAAAATCCCCTTCCCGTCTCCCCTCCCGCAGGTCTCCAGGAAAACCCTAGCCCCCTCGCAGCCGCGGCGGCGCTCCCATTCTTCCCCTTCCCACCACAGAGGCGGCGGCGGCGGCGGCGAGCTGACGAGATGGCGGACTCGACGGCGCGCACGGTGAAGGACGTCAACCCCCACGATTTCGTCAAGGCCTACTCCGCCCACCTCAAGCGCTCCGGCAAGGTAATACCCCGCCCTGTTCCTCTCGCTCAGATTCCCCGGCTAGGTTTGCTTCTAGTATCGTTGCCGTTTGATGTAGCCTGCCGCTGCGAATCGTGTGGCTCCGTGTTGTCTCGTTAGATCGAGGCGAGTGTGCTTGCGATTTGGTTTAGCGTGAAGTAGGTTTCCTGTTATAATAATCTAGTTTTAGTTAGCAATGTGGTGGTTTGGATCGCACGCCTTAAGCAAGCTAACGTCGCTTGATGCGGTGGAAAGATAAATATCTTTGTTGTTTTGGATTGTTGTAGTTGTTTATCCGGAATGTATGTTTAATTTCTCTTGGGTGGCCTGGCTGATTCTTCAGCGTCTTCTATTAAGTAGACGGCAATTGTAATTGCTGCTCATTTGAATCGTTGCGAAGTTGTATGTATAATGGTGACAACCATCTCACGGGAGAGCCCGTCTAGAAGGATGATGTGTTTCTGGATTGTCTTTTCAGCGGGGCTGTGAAATGCTGTTCTTTTCTGTTGTATACATTCCTCTTTGAGAATGCAAATTTCTGTTGCAATGGTAGTTCTGACTATTAGCAGCGGCACTCTATAATTACGTGTATTGTTTTCTATTGATTTTCAGAAATGTCAGCATTATTCTTAGCTTGAGCCTAGTGATGAATGATAAAATCACAATAATGAAGTTTGTGCTATTACTATCAGTAAATCAATTGATCATTATTCAAGCACATCTTTCGCTTATTGTAGTTTGTAAAGATGAAGATTTAAAATAGTTCTTTTTCTTCAGATGGAGCTTCCAGAGTGGGTTGACATCGTCAAGACTGCAAGGTTCAAGGAGCTCCCACCTTATGACCCTGACTGGTACTACACCAGGGCTGGTAAGGAATTATATAATGTTTCTGCGTGTGTTCAGTGTATTTGTTCATAGAAATAATACACGTGAATGATTCATAATTTTGATGTCATTTATTCTGTATTATAGCCTCGATGGCAAGGAAGATCTACCTGAGGCAGGGCATCGGTGTGGGTGGCTTTCAGAAGATCTATGGTGGGCGCAAGAGGAACGGTGCATGCCCCCCACACTTCTGCAAGAGCAGTGGTGCTGTTTCTCGTAACATCCTCCAGCAGTTGCAGAAGATGGGCATCATCGATGTTGACCCCAAGGGGTAATGTAACTTTTTTCCTGCTTTTATTATGTTTTTGAGGTTTGCGTAGTCTTCTGCTTATACTGTATTTGGCTGTACTGTTTGCAGTGGAAGGCTCATCACTTCCCAGGGAAGGCGTGATCTTGATCAGGTTGCCGGAAGGGTTGCTGTTGTCCCTTGAGCAATTGAAATCCTCTTAATGCAGTCTTGTTTTGTAGTAGATTGAACTACAGTTTTGGATCAGGATATGTCCTGCCTTTGTTTATTCAAGTAATTGGAAGTAGATGCATCCAGTTGTGGTACTGTGCTATATTTTCTAAACATCAAAATTAACTGCAAAATCCCGTTCTTGAACATCTTATGTTCTAAGTTCCTGTTATCAATTTTATTGTTATGCATTCAACCTTTTATTGCCATACTGTAAAGCACTGTTGGTTCTACCTTGAAAATCAGTTTGCTCCTTCTCGTTTAGCAATTACACTTTGTTCCTTTTGTGGAGGTTCTACCTTGAAAATCAGTTTGCTCCTTCTCGTTTAGCAATTACACTTTGTTCCTTTTGTGGAGCTTATGCGCTTGGTTGCTCGAAGTAACATTGTACTGATTTCTGTTGGTATAATTCTGATTTCTGAGTGGTACAAATTGTTGCGTACTAAGGCGTGACATTTTTGCCGTGTTCTGTATAGTAGTTCTGTTATTCCTTCTGACTTCTGAAGGAAATCTTAGAAACATTCCAAAAGATAGTACTTGTTACTGGCCGGTTACTGGTCTACAACTGTGGACTTGTCCAAACCAACCGGAATACTAAAATTTAAATTCGAACTTTAAACTTTAAATTGTTGTAGGATCATTAATCATTCTCGTGCTATTACACGCGGAACAATAGTTACTATGTTATCTGACACTTACTTTCGATGCTGTTGGTGTTCAACAATTTATTTATGTATGTTATGTGTAATATTTATTTGTTATGACCTCATTGCCAATACATCACATGTTTGATTCTTGATGCTGCACTTATATTAGTTGTGCTTGCCTAGAAATCTTGTAATATCTACCCTATAATTCACCAACTATCTCTTACATCCTTCATACTTCATTCATCAAATCCAACAGATGATATTCATCCAATGCATCACATCCGACGATAGCGGCGTAAGCGGGGTCACACAGTGGGACTGGGAGGGAGATCGCGCGCACACGTAGTTACCGGGCAGAAATCGCGCGCACGTTCATCGCTCGGTTTCCTTCCTCTTTACCTCCGCACATCGCCGCGCAACCATCCATTCAGCCACCATTGCGGAGGAGGTCACCCGCCGACCGCCGCCTCCACCCGTGCATCCACCCCTCGCGCACCTTCCCTCCCACTTCTCCCCTGCCCCGCTCCCCACCGTGCGCCGCCGCCGGATCGACGGGGCCGCCGACTGTTTTCCTCCGCCAAACGCACACAGCGCCGCCGCGAAGGAGGAAGGGAGCCGCTTCAGCCGCCGACCACCGCCTCCCCCGCGCACAGTGGCGGATTTAACGTGGGGGGGGGGGGGGGGGCGGGGGGGTCTTGAGACCCCACTACTGCCACTGGGACCATGGAGACCCCCCTAAGCCCCACTAAAAAATATTTGCATAGATCCATAAGATATGGGGGCTGAAGGCTCTACTAGTTTGTTTAGCCCCCACTATTATTTTGTTATGGATCCGCCCCTGCCTGCGCACTCACCCCTCGCACACCTTCCCTCCCGCTCCCCCCCCCCCCCCCCCCCCCCCTCCTTCTCCTCTTCATGTGCTTGCAGCGAAGGTAATACCTGATTCTCCTCTTTTCATTGTTTCTGTATAAGCAAGTGATTTTCATAAAATCACACCAATGAAAAATCATGACATTTGCCTCAGGAACATGTGAACTGTCTCTTTTGCATTTGAGACAGCTGATTATTTTTCCAATTCCTGAAATTATTGAATTTGGTCTACATAGTGCTGACTCATTCAGAATGAGGGTGAAATCGTCTACAATGCTGGAACAAATGTAGCCAAATCACTGATTACTGGATTCTCTGATTTAATCTTTATGACATCATGAAATTTTAATAGTAGGAATCTTATATATGAAGCGACCCTTAAAAGTTAAATGCTACTTAGAGATGAGATTTTAGGGGCTTTCGGTGAAGTGACTTGTAGTTCTCGGTGTGGGAAATCATTGGTGTGTCAGTGAAGTCATGCTCATGATGACATAAAGCTCAGCTGCTAATTTTGGTAAAATAAACTGCATGGTGTTGATATTTTTGAAGTTCAGGCTAATAAATTTCATGATGATATGCTCCACTTAAAAACAGTTTCATTTGGGTTGGAAAATTAGGACATTACAACAATTTCTCCTATTACTTTTACTGGGCTGAATTGCTTAGCGGTTAGTGGTATTTAACCTGGAATTGGTGCCTGGGATGATCACAGTATTTTAACCTGAATCAATTCCAATATCAGAGTTAAGATCGTTGTTCAATTGCAGATCATTTGTGAAGGTTGGAATTGCTGCGGGATCAAGTGAAGCCTCGACACAGCATACCTTCGTCTCATTCCTCAGTTTACAGAGTCCAGTTCCAAGAAGGTATAATATACATCCTGCGAACAAATGAATGTCTTAGGTTTTTTAAGAAAAATGAGTTTGCAGTCTATCAATGACCCTATATACCTGCTTGTTGGAGTACATACATTATGTTCTTTACAATGGTCATTTATGCAGGGGGCTTTCATCTGTTAGTAACCCGAGAAAATTATATGATTTCAGGCCCAATAAAATTGTATGCTTTAGAATGGTCAAATAATTACATGTTTCAGACCCAGGAAAATTAAAATTAAACTACGCATCTTATCTTATGAAAATATTATTGAGATGAGCGCTGTACATCTTATCACATCTATACCTATGGCTCTTCTCTCTCTTCCCCCATCTCTAATATGTTCTCTCTGTCCGTCAGTAGCCTGCCTGTTCTGAAGTTTTGTTTTTCTTTTGATGACTAACCTGTTCTAAAGTTGCCTTCTAAGACATTTTAATCTGAGCACACCCACATAATGCAGTAACAGGTCATTTCGGTCATTTATCTGAATTTATAAATTTGCGTTTACTTCCTTTTTCGTTCACAAATTTGTTACTTTGCAGTCAATATAAATCCAGACACATTTTCAAGTTGTTCATATATCAATGACCACTACATATCCTATAGCAACTGATTAAAGCTTCTAACAATGGAAATATTTACTAAAATATTTTCCTTTTCTCAGCATTGGAAAGTGTTCGGACTGCCATATAGATGTGCGGTGAGACTGAATCTTGGATATACATTGCTGAAGAACTGAACACTAATTGTGAGTGCCTTTGTATTTGTACTTTCTGTTCTTTAAACCCTGATAGATTTTGTTTGTAACTGGTTTTATATTCAATCACCTTTAACTTGATTCCTGATTGCGAAATAAGTACATATGCAGCGCTATTTCGGTGACCAAGGTTCAGATCAACTCATATAAAGCAAGTCTCTAAAAGTCATGTAAACTGTTCTGATTGTTTTCTTTCTTTTTTTTAAAAAAAAAATCTCAGGATTGCACTTTGGATGAAAGCTCAGGTCTGAAATGCAATGACAAGTAAATGATGCTAGCCAAATTCGATTAGATTCGATTGCAGCACTGCTCGTTACATGCTGTTTTTAAGTATTTAGCACAAGGATGTTAGATCTCTTTGCTGATCAGTGCCAGGCCCTCCTTTTTCCGGCTATTTACTATTGATAATTCTGCAGTGATGGTGTTTTCAGGGGTCTTTTGAAATCCACTCTACCAAAGCACTGCTAATCACTTTTGTTAGCCCTTTCTACAAGGACAATTAATTACCAGTCAACAGTAATCAACTTATTTTTATTCTGAACGAGAAACTGTTTTAATATTTGGTAGGTTATAAACCCATTTGTTGTGCCTTTTTTTGGATTATATCGATCAATAAGATAGTCAATCAATGTGTTGTAAATAATAAGGGAATTGGTTTGTATCATTTGCTTCATGCACAAGATCCTGAACTTTTATGCATGTATCATATGTTGCCACTGAGTCAATATTTGCCGTGGGATACTTCAGTACTTTGGATCAAATAATCCTAATGGGAAGGAGTATTAGGTATTCATGTTGTACATAGCCAGGGTCATGAAATTTTCTCATGTTTGTGATCATTATCAAATCCCTCGTAAAACATATGTGTGATGTAGTTATACTTCGCATGTGTATGCTGATGTGTGAAGTAGTTATACTTGCAGCAAATTGGAAGCTTTCTCTGCTAGGAGTCAAACCAATCCAGAAGGTAACGGGTGTGAGACGCTTTGTTTTATAGACGGTCGCTTATGGTCTCTCAGACTGAAAATGATTAATTAGTTGAGTGAGTTGTATTTGCTGCATGTTCCGGTTTAGTATGTCGAACAAGTGGACTGCAATGTGGACTTTGGAACGATTAGATTTGATTGCAGCACTGCTCGTTACACTGAATTGCTAAGAGAAATGCTTGTAACAACATGTATATTGTTGATAATATTTAGAATTCTCAGTAAATATCTGAGCACAAACTGTATTGATTCATTATGTTATGCTAAGGTGCATCCATACGTATTGATTCTATGCTAAGGTGCATCCATACGTATTGTTCTGGATTAATTTTTTTTCTATATGGTTCATCCATACAACTTAAATGGATAATGCCACATGCAGGTATTATAATGCCGCTGATATATATAACCATATGCATGCCACTCACAAAAACTGTTGATGTACGAATAAAATGAGTGTGAAAGCAACATTCCTAGCGGCGCACGATAATTTCTTAAGTGTATTACAAATGCTAAACATTAGGATAGTTATTTACCTACATGATATATTCTATATTTGTATCGAATGTTTTATTTTGTGCCCACAACAAATAACGGAATAACTCTATACTTTGTTTAACATATTTTTAAACGATATTGCCCTTTTATATTGTATACTAAAGTGATTTTATAAAATTAAGTCTTCTAAAATTTTACTGTGCCCACGCAATATATTAGTACTGCATTTTATATGAAATATATTTTATTTACGATATGAATTGAATTAATATTCAAATGCACAGATCATATAAAAATATTTTTTGCTAACATGAAATTTTAAAAATTATTAAAGACAAATAGAATTGCACCGTAGCGTTTAGCACGGGCATATTACTAGTTTGTTTTGATTAGAAAAGATGCTCGTGCGTTGCAACGGGTAGAGCCAATTTAATTTGTACGTATGTGTTGGTAGATAAATACTCACAACATATTGTTTCGTTTATTCATGTGCTTATTCGAATTACTTATTATTAAATAAAAGACTATTTGTGTGCAAATCTTTTATATGCATGTTCGTAGCAACTTAAAAGCAAATGCTGTAAAATAAAGTACGATAAAAAAATATCAAAAAGTCGAATTCAAAATTAAGTTCTAAAATTTAAAATTTGACTATAGGAATAAGCAAAAGTCAAACAATGATGTGTTCAAACACAAGATCGATTTGTCTTCCAACTTTATCTCGAGTCATCCTTTATTTGCATAGTAATTGATGGGAATCAGCAACTTTGATCATCCTTTATTTTTTTTAAAAGTAGAACTGATTCTTATGGATTATCGTAACGGTATTCTAGGTAGTATGTATGAGTATGTTTGGAGACTAACTTGAAATCATGCTATTAAATCATGCTATTATGTCTCAGGAATTGTGTAGCGTAATATGAATAGAATCGTATGATCTGGGCAATAACGTACGTGATATTCACATAGACTATGTGAGTTTCATTCGCTTGGTATCCACATTACATAGACTCTCTTTCACAGTTCGCTCGTAAATCATAACTTCACAATAAATGTTACGCGTAACGGAAATCGGATACAGACGACGTACCATAGTTTTGACAAAAACATCTTTTAATTTTTAAATCACGGGCGAGGGCGACGCAGTCCCAATCGAACATACGGCTAGGGCGGGGGCGCGCAAAGGTGCGTGTGGAAAGTAGGCTTAGGCGCGGGGCCGATTGCGCGTGCGGCGAGGGCACGTGAAAAAGAGTTGTTTCAATTAATTCACGTGCGTCTAGGATATAAGAGAGACACACTGCTGTAAGAAAAAAAAGGATTTAACAGAAACATAAGATTAAAATCGATTCAAACCGGATGACGTACTAAAACTCTAACGAAAACATCTTGAATTTTTATAATAGTAGAGATGTATGAAATTGCATGAATGTCGTGCATTTTTGGGCTGGTTAGGAGTAACAAGTGGTTTCCGAATAAGTATTTCGAGGTGTTTGGTTAGTTGCCTGGCTTTGCCACATCACACACTTTAGTCAATAGTTATGTCAGTTTCGTAGGGATGTAGAAATAAAGAAAATTCAATGAATATCATTGATAAGTGCCTAATTTTAAAAAATACCATCGACAAGTGTGATTTTCATGAAATGTCATTGTACAAATAACTTTTGTCAAGAATGCCATCACCGTTAGTGTTTCGTCCATCCTATCTCGTGAAATGCGTCGCTAATCCTATAGAATTTAAAGGAGGGCTGCTAACAAAACCCGAACATCGATGATATTTCTGGGACAAAGTCATTTGTATGATGATATTTCATGAAACTTGCACTTATCGATAATATTTTTGAAATTGGATGCTTATCAATGCTATTTTTTACTACCTCCGTCCCAAAATATAGTAACTTTTAGCCAGATTGTGTGTCCCGATTCATAGCCAAAAGTTAATATATTTTGGGACGGAGGGAGTAGATTTTTCACTTATGAAAACCTATGATTAAAAAACGGAGCTAACATAAAACCGTTGATGGATTTGCCCCTGTTCCAACGCATGGTACTCACTAAAAGATGAGTAATTTTGGGCCGAAAACCAGCACGGCCCATATTTTGTTTCTCTCTTCAGTCTTCAACAACAACAAATAAATACGGTATAAATAAAATTCGGTCCACTAAAACTGCAGGAAAATAAATAAAAAAACAACAGAAAAAGAAAACGACGGCGTCTTCACTCCTCTCCAGTCTGCGCCACCCCACCACGTCCGCATCCATCCGCCACTGCCGCACCTCCATCCGCGCGCCGCCCCCTCCTCCCTCCCGGGCCGGCCAGCCTCTACCCTCGCCGCCGCCGCCGCCCCCTCCCCACCCCACCCCCGCCGCCCGGGAGGAGCCACCTCCCACCCGTGACGAGACGGCTTCAACCCTCGCCTGCCGCTTCTTCCCCCCGGGAAGGGCGGTGCCCGCGTCGCCGGCAGCTAGCTTCTCCGACTCCGGCGACTGATTCTTCAGAACGTGAGTACCCTCCTCCTCCTCCTCCTCCTGATACTGCTACTACCTATCCTCCCTCAAGATTTCCTTTTGTGGAATGGGGGCGCCTCGATCTCAGATCCATTCGGCGTGGGCAATTCTTGATTCTTGATTTGATCGGGTGCTCATGGATCAATCTTTCTCGCTTTTCCCCCCGCAGCCTGATTTCTCTGCAATCTTTCTGATAGGTTCCGGTTCCTGATTGATTGATTGATTGATTGATGGATTGATTGGCCGGGATATGCTGATATCATTGAGGGGAATTGTTGACTGATTGATTCCTACCTGGTGATGGCTTCCAAGGCTGTTCCTGATGTAGTCAGCGACAAGAAATGCGATAAAACCATGGCGGCATCCTCTGAAATGTCGCAATCCCAAGAAGTTATTTCGAGAGGGGGTAAACTTGGGACTGCTTCATCTAGAGAGACTTTGGTGGGGGATGTAGCCACGTCCAGTGGGGTGAAAGAACAAGATAAGGATAGCTGTTCTGTTGATGAATCTGTGAAGCTGGATTGCAATGAAGATGCTGAGAAGAGCTCATTGCGTGGCAGCGTTAAGGATAGCTCGGTTTCTGCCAAAGGCAGCGACAGGGCAAGCAGCCTGACAAAGGTGAGTGGCAGCACGAAGGTGAGCGACCATGCTGCTGACATTGTCGGGAGCGGCAAGAGCAGTGTTTATCGAGCCAGTGCTGGCAGTGATGTGAGCGATGAGAGCACCTGCAGCAGTATATGCAGCAGCGCGAGCAAACCTCACAAGTCGAATGATTCAAGGTGGGAAGCGATACAGATGGTCCGAACCAAAGAAGGTTCGCTGGGGTTAGGCCATTTCAGGCTACTTAAGAGGCTTGGCTGTGGTGACATTGGCAGTGTTTATTTGTCGGAGCTTAGTGGAACAAAGTGCTACTTCGCTATGAAGATTATGGACAAGGCGTCTCTAGCGAGCCGCAAAAAGCTACTGAGAGCCCAGACTGAAAGGGAGATATTACAGTGCCTGGACCATCCTTTTCTGCCAACATTGTACACTCATTTTGAGACTGATAAGTTCTCATGCCTAGTAATGGAGTTTTGCCCTGGAGGAGACCTGCACACCCTAAGACAAAAGCAACCGGGGAAGTTTTTTCCGGAACAAGCTGCCAAGTAAGTGTCTAATCACATTCACAATCAACCAACCCTTTGATAAATCATTGAGTTGGGATTTAGTAAAGCATCTTAAATTTATAAGATTATAAGTACTACGTGATCATCTCAATCAATTGGCATTATACTTTTTATCTTCTCATATTTAACCAATAGGTGTCTAATCAGCTTCCTTTTCATGCATTTGTGCCTGCAATTTAATTATCACAGTTTGCCCTTGATTTATATATTATCAGATTGAAATGCTGAACAATTGGCAAAAGATACTCAAATGTATGCTTTTTGGTTGGCGCGGACTGTAGGATCCTCCTGGATTTTATTACTTGTTTGGAATCTTTTATAGTAACACTTGTTAAGATCTGATAAGCACTTTTATGTTTGTGGCTCAGGCCAGCTTCTTTTTGGTGGTGCTAAAGAACGATTGAACATCTGGTTTGATGAAAATTTAAGCTCTGTAAGACGTGTGTCATTGGAATTAGAAGGACAAATCCACCATGTTCTTAATTTCTGAGAACCATGCATCTACATACCATTCAATTCAAATATGGTTATTAATAATTCTTTTTTTTTCGTAGACATGTATCATTTTGCCTCCTCATGCCATGCTTTCTGGCTCATCCTTCTTAGGAACTGTGTATTGAACCTACATGAAAATTAAAAAATATATATATAAACTACTACATCTTTTTCTTGCATTTCCCCCTTGGTGCATATGGTTGTTTAAGTTGTATGGTTTTTATTAATATGTTGCTTCAGTTCTTTTTGTTATTGTCTGCTAATGGAAAAAGAGATTGATGGATGTGAAAGACATTGATGGATGTGAAAGACATTTATTTTCTACATCTTACATGTGGTTCTCCTGACAATTTTGTAGTTTTTGATGTTCTAGTATATTGAAGAGTTATTATCTCTTCATCATGTCCTGACATGTTTATATTATTTTTGTTTTGCTGTTGTTACTTGGGATGTCTGCCCTGGTGTTCTGGTATCATGGAGTGATAGTACTAAACCTTGCTCAAGTCTAAGAGAGTCATGTTGATGTTTAGTTGGTTAATTCTTTTGCAGGTTTTATGTGGCTGAGGTGCTTCTTGCTCTAGAATACCTGCATATGCTTGGCATCATATATCGGGACCTTAAGCCAGAAAATGTTCTTGTGAGAGAAGATGGCCACATCATGCTGTCTGATTTTGATTTGTCCCTGAGATGTGCTGTGAGCCCTACCCTTCTGAAATCCTCAAACCCTGGGGTAGATCCAAACCAAAAGGGTAATCCATCTTATTGTGTACAGCCAGTGTGCATCGAGCCAGCTTGTATCCAACCCTCTTGTGTTACAACGACCACATGCTTCTCTCCACGCTTTTTCTCCTCCAAATCCAAAAAGGAGAAGAAGGCAAAAACAGACATTGCAAGTCAGGTCAGACCACTTCCTGAGCTTGTTGCAGAACCTACAGATGCAAGATCGATGTCATTTGTTGGCACCCATGAGTACTTGGCACCTGAGATTATAAAGGGTGAGGGCCATGGAAGTGCTGTCGACTGGTGGACTTTTGGCATATTCTTGTATGAACTTCTTTTTGGCAAGACACCTTTCAAAGGTTCAGGGAATAGAGCAACATTGTTCAATGTTGTCGGACAGTCCCTAAGGTTCCCGGAATCACCTGTTGTGAGTTTTGCTGCAAAGGACCTTATTCGGGGTTTGCTTATTAAGGAACCACAGCATCGTTTGGCTTATAAGCGTGGAGCGACAGAAATAAAGCAACATCCCTTTTTTGAAGGTGTTAACTGGGCTTTGATAAGGTGTGCGACTCCTCCAGATATTCCCAAGCCAGTTGAGATCCCTAGGTCAGTAGCCTCAACAAGTCAAAAGGCTACAACAATTGCTGAGAAAGGTTCAGACAATTATCTTGAATTCGATTTCTTTTAGTGGGGTCTTATAAAATCATTTATGTGCAAGTTGTAAAGTTCTTTTCTTTTTCCTAGACCTTTTCTGGATTCTTATAACTTGATATTCAGTTGGCCTATGCTCCCATTGCTGTTCTTAAGTTCCTTTTGCATTTCGTGGACCTCCATCAAAAGGAACTTTCTGTTTAGAACCTGTTATCCTCCTTTTTTTTCACTGAGCATTAGGTTTCCTTGAATAACAAATAAATAATTTCTTTTCAATCTGCCATTGCGGTTTTCCGAACTGTATGCTGTGATGGAAGTTTATCACAGCTTGAAGTGGTAAATAGCAGGATTTGTTGCATACATGCCCTGCCCTTGAAAGCCATGAATTCGTCGGTTTATTTTTATCACAACTTCTGTGGCAGTAGCAGGCAAGGAAGCCATGCTGCCATGGTGTCTTGAACTAAAGGTTCTGAATACTCTCTATTTTTTCTCATTTGGTAATCACAATGCAAAACGGTAGGGTGTTGAATAATCATCGTAGTGTATATTATCAAGAGAGCAGCAGCTCCATCCTGGTGATTCTTCACTTAATTTGGATCTGACATTGTGGGTTATCTGGTAGACGTTTTTCAATCACAGGTCTAGAAGTTAATAGAAGTTACAAAGAAAGGAAAACATTTGTGGAGGGTACATTATACCACCTCCATTCTTGAATAGAAATTGATATTTGCACTGTTCAATTTCAAACTTTGACCACTTTTTTTTCTAGCAACTAGCAAAGGAAATACAAATACTTGAAAACTGTGTGTGTAGCTTCACATTTAGGGGTGGTGGACAAGAGACTCGTGGCTCGTAGCCTGGCTTGATTGGATAACTCGTAGTTTTAATGAGTATAGCTAAGCTAGGCGTTTAGCTTGTGAGTTTAACAAGCCAGCTTGCGAGCTATCCGGATCATCTACATTACTGCAGAGAAGTACTGTTCATGTAGGAACAATGGATTAATGCAATGAACAGTGACAATTCACTGTGTAGCAAGCGCACGATCTGATCCTTCCTCATGCGCAGTACTGTTCATCCTTTGCATTAGTATCTCACATGTAGAGGATATGAATTCCTAACATACTAGCTCGTGAGCCAAGCCGAACTGGCTCTTTAAGATAGTGAGCTCAAACGAGCTGAGTTGGCTCGTTATCCACCGTTATTCACATTATAACCACACGTCTTTATTTCATCATAATCTAATCATTTTAAACATTCGTGATTAAATTGAGAAGTCAATAGTGAACGGTGAGAATGGAGGGAGTATATTTCTGCAAATCCGCCACTGGAGCGGCAGAAGGAACGTATGCACTATGGTTTAGAAAATTTCCATTGCTGTTCGAGGCTAAAGTTAGATAAATTATCTTATAATGAAACGACCTCTCCCTTTTGGATTCTTTCCAATGGACCTTTTCCACCTATACGTTATGGAAACTCAAAACGCTTCCTATGGTGGTGGTAGTTCATCCTTTTTTGTAACTAGAAACCCAAATTGAACCTCACCAATGTTTGAGCTAAGGGTCAAAAAATTGCAAGTTTGAGCTGAAAGTTCCACTAGCACAGCAGCTGTATCATAGAAGGTAAAAGGCAGCAAAACTCAATATATACTATATTCTATATAAAGGTTTGTGCAACTGAAGAAAACAAAATATAGAGGAATGTGGGATGTTCTTAGTATGGTAGTTAAAGAATAATCTGGTTTATAGCTACTTCTGATTTTAAACCTTCAGTAAAACCTCTGATTTCGAAGATTTATCTAGTATAGCTCGCCCTAGCTTGAAGATCAAAATCACCATGTGGTGGCCAAAATCACATTTGGTACAATAATTAATAATTGAGTATGATAAAAATTGGCTTGGAATTTTTGTCTAATGATACTCTGTTAAAACATGAGCGGTATAATACTGAACTGAATTTTTTTATCAAATATAATGCTAATTTGGTTTTACATTATAATGCTCGTGCATTATAACGGGTTCTAGAAAAAGATTGATGAATGATTTTACAGGGTCTAGATTTTTTTTATCCGGCTTTCTTATAGGGTGGTTTTTTAGGAATGTTTTTTTTTAAAACGTGGGGGAAGGTCTCATGGTTGGGAAAGGGGGCAACTCCATTTTAACAGTAGCAAGAGATATGTTGTCACATTTTTCTTCTCTCAAACTCTTAGGGTGTGTTTGTCCAAAAGCCATAGCTGTTTTTGCCCAAAGCTAACTTTTGATGTAGTACAAATCAAAGCACCTCTACACCCTGCTTTCATCTGCTTTTGGGGAAAATAATTACCCCTCTGCCATTATGAAAAAAAACGTTTCTCTTTATTCTGTTTTTTCTCCCGTCTGTTCCATCGCGCGCCGCTCCTCCTCACCGAGCCGCTCCTCCACTGCGCGCCGCTACTCTTCCTCACCGAGCCGCCGCCATCAACGCTCCTCCTCGCCCGTCGCGGGGAAAGGGGAAAGAGGGAAACGGAGGTCGCGATGACGCCGCCGCCGCCGCGGGCGAGCACGAGGACGAGGTACACGGTGGAGCGGGTGGCGAGGACGTCGAGGAGCCCCACCACGTGCGGGTGGCCACGCATGCGGCGGAGCGCGGCGACCTCCCGCTCCACGCACCTCCTCGCCGCGGCAGCCGCCTCGGGCGAGCGGCACGGGTGGTGGTGTGGCTGCTTGCGGATGGAGGTGAGGTGGTCGACGGCGGCGGCGATGGCGTGGTCGAACTCCGGGCTCGGCACGCAGCTGTAGTGGTCGGAGGCGTAGGCGCCGTTCTTGATGTCGAGGTGGAGCGGGGTCAGCGGCTCCGCGCCCCGCGCCAGGGTGTACCACGGCGCGGCCTCGTCGGCGAGGGAGGGGCACGCCGCGAGGAGCTCCCCGAGCCCCGCCGCGTCGTCGTCGACCGCCAGCTCAAGCAGCCTCGCCGAGACGGCCGTCTCCGTTCGGAGAAACTGTTCGACGCCGCCCTCCCCTTCCGTGGCAGCGTTGGACGACGAGGAAGAGCGGCGGCATTGGACGACGATGTGCCCTGCGGCGGCGCCGGCGAGTCGAAGTCGAGCCTCTCGCGGCGGCGCCGGTGGTCGAGCAACAGCTTCTGGGCGAAGTTGCCGAAGGTCGAGCAGCAGCCTCTCGCCAGTTTGTTTGCGTGAAGAACAGAAAAAAGAAAAAAAAAGTAGAGTGTAGTTCCTCGAGCGTTTGCCTTGGAAGTAACACATAACTCTGACCTGTTTGCATCCTCAGTTTCACCAGAATGCAAGCAAAGCAAGAAAGATTGTTTGCATTTGGAATCATCCTTGTTGATGAGGCTAGTAGTTGTAGCTTTTTGATAAGGTTTGTATGAACCATTTATCTTTTGCTGTTTATGTGGGCCATATCACTATGGATGAAAAACTAATATATTTTGATGAAAACCTTTGATGGATGAAAAACTTATAATTTTTTTATTTCAAAATTAGCATTTTAAATATGAAATATTGAACAAATTAGGTTTTTACGAGTAATTTGCATATAAACAGTCCCACAGACCTTTAGGGGCATTATAGGTATTTCTTTTACAACTTACAGTTTCACAGCTGCTCTAACCAAACGGGCTTCTGTTTTTCCCACAGCCCACAGCTCACAGCAGCTTTTCTAAAAGTCACAGCTCAACCAAACACACCCTTAGGCCCTGTTTCTTTCAGCTTGAGATTATTATAATCCAGATTATTGGGAGTAAGCTGAAAGAAATAGACAACTTAGTGAAGTAGCTTATTATAATCTGGAGCCCAGCTTATTATAATTTAATAAGCTCATTTAGGTGAGCTTTTTCCAGATTATTAGGTGAAAAATTACCCATCATGCGACCCCACTCCCTCTTTAGATTTGCAAACTCAATAATCTAGACTCTAATAATCTAGGAAAGAAACAACTAACCGCTTATTCTACTACAGATTATAACAATTTAGTTTATAGTAATCTGACTCAATAATTCAGATTATAATAATTTTAAGCTGAAAGAAACAGGGCCTTAGTTGTTGATCCACTTTCAGATTATGCAGCAACTTTTTATGGGCTAGCCAATGTTACCACATGGATAGATGTTGTGTTGGGAAGATTCAGCACATGGGCTGCATTATTGGAGTTGGATTAACAATAATTAGTTCAGGGCAACAGATGTAGGCCAACAAACTTATCTTGTTGATCTGCATATCATTAGGACAGACATTGCTTTCATTTGTATAATATATACATTACAACGAGAAATTATGAAATTTATGGTAAATATTTATTGAATTTATGGTGCTATTGCGACTTCGGCCCATGAGACCATGAGCAGGATGTTAGGCATTTTGTTGCTTAGATATTTTTTTCAAAAAAATGAGGCTCTTACCACTAAGTTTTGCACAGATTACGGACCAGTAACATAAGGCCGTGAATACATTTTATGATAGAGCAAAAAAATAACTGAAAATCATTAAACTTTGTATTGACAGTAGTATAACTAGTTTCATGTTAATTTTGATCCTCGTGCATTGCATTTCTCCTCAGAGCTACCACCAAATCCAACAGCAGGCCCAGCCAAACTACAAAATTTAGCCCAATACACGATGGATTTCTAGAGAAATTATCAGCAACATAATTGGTTCCATACCCTAGGCATGTCACACTCTACTTAATTGTTAAGTTCACCAACTATTGTTTAATAGTTCAATTTACTGTTTGTAAATCTCACAAGCTTTTAGACTCATCGCCATTTGCATGCATCTAATGGCACAATAATGTTTGGAATGAACACATTACCAAAGTGGTTGCTGATATGACACATCTAACATGTCTAGAAGGCGACATGTCATGGCCAACTGGATCTAGAGGTATCTTGCATCTGCTGATGAAAGTGAAACTAATTTAAGATCTATAGCTACGTCGTTGGCCGGTAATAGAAAAGGACACCCTTCAGAGAAGAACTAAACTAGGTTTGTTTTGTTGCAAATTAAAAAATTATAACCAATTGACACTTCTGTATTATGGCTATACTTAACACAGTTAAGAGTACTATAGATCTTATAGGTCAAGAGGTGCATAATATTTGTGCATTAACTACTTTTGAGTGTCTTAACCAACTACACCAAAAAAGCATTAGTGTAAAGAAAACAGATAAGAAGTAAATGGTCCATAAGAATGTAGCAGCAGCAATCCGAAACTAAATCCAATCCAAATGAAAATCTTGCACTGAACATGACAGGACAACTAAGTTTGGTGGCAAGCATTGCCTGAGATGATGACATTTCGAGTTGGGGTTTGCAATTCGGTAAATTTCCAACATTACACTTGAAAAAAAATATACGGTCTTTACTGATAGACACAAAAAAACATGAATTTATTCGAGGATACTCTAAAAATATATAATTTACCACAGAAAACCGGACGTATTGAAATACACTATCCACCCAATTAATGAGATAGAAACTAGGTAAAATATCAGTTTTAACCTTATCTTCTTCTCCCTTCTCTTGATCTTCCTCGGGCATTGAGTTTGCCACCGCCACACCACACGCCTGTGTGCCCCTGCTGCGCATGAGCACAGGCCACGCATGCGCGTCCTACTATGAGGTTCGCCACCATGTAGTCCTCACCGCTGCGCCGCCGCTCCTTGCATCCCTGTTACGCGTGAGTTTGCAGGATTCGCATGCGGGGCCTGCTGAGGTCGCTGCCCTACCATGTCATCCTCACTATGCACCACCCCACCGCAAGGTCGCCATCCTAACCACGAGCGTGCTCACCGTTGCACCATGCTGAGCGAGGTCGCCACTGCTGCATCCTACAGTCACGTTGCTGCTCCTTGTGTGCACCCCTGCCGCGCTTAGGTCGCAGGCCACTCACACGCACCCCACCGCACGGTCGTCTCCGCCATGCCGCCCCATTGCACAATCCTCACCGCTGCACCTCTAGCCGTCCCCGTTGCAAGGTCACCGTCACCACTCTATGCAGCCAGCATCACCACATCACATAGTCGTTCCGTCACTCCTCGTGCCGTGCACCCTCGATGTACGTGAAAGGAATGGATGGAGGAAGAACACAGGGGCAACAAAGTCATTCTAGTTAGAAATTCTCCCTCCACTTTTAATGAAAATAATATTTTTAATGACTTTTAAGGTGTCATCGGACAAATTCACGCATTTATAGTGTCTACTAGCAAATATCACAGTTTTAAGTGTCTTCTAGCAAATTTTAAATTTTTCTTTGTAATTTTTGCAGGCAAACTGATTAACGATAACTACAGTCCTAACACATTATAGCCAGGGAGATCGAGTTAATTAATTAAAGATTTTCGTAATTAACTCACACTATCACATCACCCTAAAAATACTAAATATTAGAAGGGAATTCCATGCTTCCACAACTAATTAAAATAACGATAATAAAAAAACCATGCAAGAGAATGTAGAAACTGAATATCCACTGAAATATTTCCCAATTATAATCTTCTTAAAATGAACATTAAAAATTAATCAGGAATAAAGTGCTTATAATCTTAGCGAGCAGATTATATTCGTGAGTGCATTATTGGATACACACACGCCGACCTGTTTATATTCTCCCAGCAGAATGAACCCTTTCTGACGTTAATTCACTTCAGTGCAGGAATGGTTTCTATCCCAGTTTGACAAAGTTAATTAGATAATTTACCCTGCTCACTTTTGCTGTTCACACATGAGGAAATGGCGCCGGACAGCAGAACTAAAGATGATGATCAGATTGTCATATTTTGCTATTGGGCATTAACAATTATTTTTTTTGGTTTTCTGCTGTCTTTTCCTAAAGGTAATTTTCAGATCACATAAAAGACTTGTATACGCCGACCAATATAGACCAGCATAAGTCCATAAATTAACCGTAAAAGAATCTCTGTTTAATGAAGCATGCATCCACGGGTATTTCTACAACCACCGGATTTTGAACCATTACCTTTTGGCTTTGATCTACTGTATTATTTAGACATTTGTATTATGCTATTTGTTAAAAGGAATTGTGTGTTTGATAGTTGATACTGATAATTGACAACACACAGGTCTCAAGTAAAAAAAAAAAAGAAGTTTTTTTTTCCTCTTGGATCGTTTCAGCTATGGCTAAAATGAAACTATGTTTCAACTAAAATGAAACATACTACGATAAAAACTTTAAATCAACTTCAAAATCATGTTTCAAAATTTAAATTTTAATTGTAGCTATCTAGCTGATAGCAAACAAGTAGACGATCGATGAGTCTTCATAAATCATAGTTAGGGGTTTAATCATACGGTGGCCACATGTGCAGTGTGACACATGTAGGGAAGAAACTTAAAGAAGTAAAGATGCAACTTTAGTGGAGGATATATAATTAATTTTCCCTTTCGGTAACATTATTCTATGGCTCTAATATAATATGATTTTCGTTTCCATTTCTTTGTTCTGAAAATATAAAAACATCCTAGCTCTACTTTTCTCCTTCTCTAGAATCGGATCTACTTTACATACTCTAAATTCCCTTTTGTTCTTTTAAATGCCCTTTTTCTTTAGTATATTGAATCTATTCTGTTAGGAGCACCCACCAGCGTGTTAGATCGATCTGAGCCACACAGATCAGATAACAGAACACCCCATATATATAACTAAGGACATTTAAAATAAAGGGAATTAAACTATCGAGATCACAATCTAGTGATAACATGCTCTTATTATTATGGAGTTTTAAACATAATAAGCACATAGGGTATCCACATTAATCCACCCTAACGTAACTATATATATTTTCACTTTAGATAATGGAATAGTGCTTTACACCAATGGAAGCAAGTGTAACTAAATGAACTAAACATTTGCACTTTCTAACTAAAAGTATATATTTAATTAATTTAGTTGGACTATGAGTGTGTCAACGGGTGCCTTATATATGAGAATTGATTCTAAACTCTCAAAGAGACGCTTCCTCGTTTCTTACATGTTATTTAAAATAGTTATAAAAATTTAAAATATTTAAGAAAATAGATTAGTATGTGATAAATCACTTCATAAACGTAACATTTCAAATTTAACTTTGTACAAGTTATAAAACTTATATGATTTCAAATATACGCATATTAGTTGGAATTTAATTTGTTATTTTTGTTACAACTTGTAGAAGTTGAATCTAAACTACATGTTATGGAGTGATATATCACATATTAATATATCTTGTTAAATTATTTTTATATCTATTTAGATAAATTCTTAGAAACAAGAGGACATCTACTCAATGCAAGAGTTTAGAATCATTTTCCTATATATACATAATTCCAAGAAAATATTTCAAATCGTTAGATATTGATAGTTAGCAACTTGTATTTTTTGGTCAGGCTGGAAAATTGGGAGCCCTAAAATTGATTATCTAAAGCACCTCCAACAAATAAACTAAGTAATAATTATACCTTGAAAAAATTTGGTTTCCTTATATATTTAGGAACAATATATAATAGTTTGTGAAAAAGAGAACAATTATTTTCTTTCATAATACTCTCTCTATATATATACATATAGATGAAATCCACAACACCTATATGGTGAAGCACTTAATTATATCCATGTATAGAACTTGTGTTTTACAGCACAAGCAGGGAGCAGGCCATGCCTGGTGTGAGGTCTGCCTGTGAGACAGGCCTCTGTTTGAGATGATAGAGATTGTGCCAGATTTTCTGTGGTGCCTAAAAATCAAGAGCGCTATGGGGTACATAGATCTCTTAATTAGGCACATCGTGTAGTGTTTCTAAGTACACTAATAATCACAAATTGGCTAGAGGAACTGTGACACAAGGGTGGGTTGTCTTAGGGCTTTCACAGTGCACCTAAGTGTCGTTCGACCTGAACCTATCACACCATGGATTTCACGTCATATCCACAGGAAGCGTTACCCCTGAAGAACAAATGAGATACTCATTCTTTGGGCTAATCGAGGTTGTTCGACCGTGGGAGGAGAAGGGCACAGCCATGATGTGGTCCCACAAATGGCAATTTTAGATTATATGGAGCCAATCTGAGGTCACATGGCACTGTGGAGGTTGTTTACTTTGAGTGTTTTGATCTAGCTAGCAAATGAGGCTCAACAAGTATGTGTCCTGCACTGCTACTGTCTTTAGAGCTCCGGTAACCTAGGTGAAACCTCAAGTCTATCTTCATAGGTTGGATCCATCAGCAATGTTGACATGAGCGGCAACAAGCTAAGTAATGTTGTGCAGAATTGATAGACATGGATTTTGTAATGAATACCCTACTACCACAGACTGCGAAGCTACCGTGTGCCTTTCTACGTTACCGGGAGTTTTTTTTAGCACGTATACCGTGTGTTTCCAAATAAAACTCGGGAACACCTAAAAAATTACCGTGTTCCAAGCCGATACTCTCGGTAACGCTGGGACCCACGGAGGAAAGGCTTCGTAGGTGACGATTTCCGTTAGCACAAAGAAAAGGCGGCACGATTTCCGTTGGCGCGACGGATAGCGCGGCGTGATTCCGTTGGCGTGGAAGTATTGGCGCAGCACAATTTCTGTTGACGTGTGAGAAACAGTAAATTCTCGACAGTAATATGATTATTTGCCTTCGGTAACAACTCAGGCCCACCTGTCGGTCCAAAAATTTGGCGGCACCAAAAAAATCTGGCGGGCTCTTATCCAAACCACTTGTGCGGCTAGGTCATAAAAAAAATCCCCAATCCTCGCGTCCACCAGTCATCCCCATCGACGCGCTTCCCCGGTCCCCTCGCCCCGCTGCCGCATCCAGGCGAGGCCGCCGCACCACGCCCCCATCCAGGCCGAGGCCGGCGCGGGCGCATCCCCATCGAGGGGCCTCCGCCTTCGTCCCCACCTGTGACGGCCACCTCCATCCACACGCGTCACCATCTCTGTCGAGCAGTGTCGCCATTCTTGCGCGAGCACCACCGCCTCTCCTCGCCGGAGTTGCAACCGTCGGGAGGAATCTCCTTTCCATCGAGTGTTGCAGCGGCTCGTCATCCCAAGCTGCTTCTCGATCTTCTCCACCGAGCACCGCCGTCGGAAGCATGTCTTATCCGCCTAGCGTCACCGTCAAGTGCAATCCGTCCTCTCCGCCGAGTGTCCGCCGAAGCACGCCAAGAAGAGGCCGACTCCACTCCACGTCTCCGCCGAGCAGCACGCCGTCAGCGAGATCTGTAGCCGCTTCTCCTCGCCAAGCTCAATGCAGCATAGCACAATCGGTGAGCACATAACATTGTAGGTCTGTCCATTTCTGGATGAAATTTGCTTCACTTTTGCTGCATTGATGGTGTTTGTGGTATTGCCTAAGCAAGTCAATAGGGCTATGTGATTGTCTGCTTGATGCTTAGATTTTACAAAGTTAAAATATATGCTACAGAAATCTCTGATTGAATAGATCACCTCTTAATTGTATAGTTATCGTGTAATCATGAACTTTTGATATTTTCTATAATCTTCATGCTAAAGAGATTGCTTATTTTAAAATAGTGACATGCTATTTACTAGTTTCTTCCTTTTATTATTGCCCTCTTTAGTTGCTATTGACTTTGTGCAATGACCTATGAATAGATGTTAATGTCTTCACTGGAGTCGTGGAGATATCCTAGTACCATTGTGACTTTGTTCAGTCTGTTTTTGACGAAACATAGTTGCTAACTGCATTATGTTTGATTTAAATTATGCTTGTGGCTAATGTCTTTGAACTTCAGATATATGATGTGCAAAACTGTACGTGTACTGTGGAACTTAGAACCATTAGATATCATCACGAGGGTTGATTTTGTAGGTCTGAAGATTTTTATATCAAGTAAGATACAAGTTGGAATTATAACAACCTAAATCTGAAATGTAAATATGAAAGGATTGTTGATTGTTATTTACTTGTTATTTTGCAGGAGGTTGAATGCATGCCTGGAGAAATTACAACAACATATGTTTCAAAAAGAGTGTTGTGTGTTGTCATTTCCAGATTTGACCTGTGTCTCTGAAATTAATATATAGGATATGCTAATGGTAAGGGAGCAGAATGGAGGGTGGAGCAGCTAAATTCTTTCCATCCTGGTTAGAAATACTTTGTACCTTGCATTAAATTATATTCTTCTTGATGAATTGAAATTAAGTTACTTTGTTTCACTGAATAGTTATGCACACATTTATACTTGGTTAATTATCGGTGCTATTTGACTAGGCCGTTGTGATAGAAACCAGTACTTGCTGCGGCTTGAAATCATCTTGTACCGGAGTGGCGCATGCAGATGGTGCAGCATTGCTGCATGCAGGATCTTTGGATTTTTATTTTTTTCCCTTCAGTTCTTGTTTTTCTGCTCCTGATTTGTACTATCAAATTGTTTTCTAAAGAATACATTTCAGCACTAAGATTTGCAAGCAGTTGGTTCCAGTATCCTAACACGTCCTATTCTTGTGTATCTGTTTTTGATAACCAATCTCGCCTCTTCTAAACTGTAATGAGGGGTAGACCATAAATTAAAGATCGAGTTAATACTGAAGATTGCTAACACCCTAATCAAAATGGAGGAGATGTTCTGTTAATTGCTGCTTTGCATCTTCTTCTGTCGGTCGTGTTTTGCACAGATTGTGTGAATTGAAACTCTAATTCAGTTTTGCTAGAGTGAATAAGATTTCAGATTTTCCTTACAGTAGAGAATAAGATTCAGTTTTTTCCCAAAATATATTAATCTCCTAGCAATGCAACACAAAATGACAATCATTTCTTCAAGTGCATAATATTTTGATGTTCTTTTTGCATAACATCATTGTTTTAAACTATTTGTGATATCATGCATGAACTCCAGTAGACGGCCACCTTAATTTTTTCATCCTATGTAATTGTCACTAGCCGCGTATTGAAGAGGCTGCAGAGCATCATGGAAGCAATACATGGAGCTGATTGCACCAAGCACTCCGCCATGGTCAGGATCTAGGTGAGATGTAGGGCTGGTGACAAAGCATGGATGCAAATGATTGCTCTATCCCAACAATTGGTTGGATCTCCCTCTTGATTGAAGGTAATTTTCTGCCTTGGCTATTTTTATATCAATGTGTTGTAAGTTTGTTTGGTACAAAAGAAAAACAAAATGATGATTAAGAGATTCATTATAGTGTTGAATACATTAAGAATCACAGAGTGTTGAACTATGTATAACATACTAGGAGTCTATATTTCTCTATGTTGCTGCTAGACCTTCAGAAGAAGCAGTAGAAGAGATGTTTCCCTTCATTCTTTTATTTGTGCAGTAGTGTACACACACACATGAAGAGATGCTCTCACAAGTTGTTTCATGCTACCTCTTTGTCATATGGAATTTCATACTTGTCTCACATTATTTTCATTGTCTTGTTGCTTCATAATGTGGTACGGGAAACAAACTGCAATATTATTTGGCACTAAGATATTTTTTTATATAATTTTAGGCATATAATGATCATGGCAAAGGACTGGGATTGATTTGTGTTGTCAATGCACACATTTGGTTAGTCAGCCATATGTAGCTAGCTAGTTTGTAGATCCATTCATGTTGTGTTCTTGTCTCATGATGTTCTTATTAATACCAGAGAATATGCAGCTTATGTTCACATGACATTATTCTATGATTCTAATATATTTATGTGATGCTTGCCTATATTCTGTCAGTTATGTTTGCATAAATCTGCCTGACTGTTGCTTGTCTCATATGTGTGCTGTACTACCATGAATATAAGAAATCTGTAAAACCAGATGTATAATGTTGCCCGCTGTTCATTTTCGGTATGTTACCGTGGACTACACAAACACACGGTAACAATTTCAACATTCCCGTGTCTCCAGTACTATAATCCTCTCGGTATACTGTCTCATGTTACCGGGTTTTGTGTATTGCACACGGTAACGTTTGTTTTTTCCCGTGTTTTCGTAACTCTCGGTAAGACTCCGTTCTGTTACTTCCGTCCCGTCTTGTGCACGGCTTGTGCCGTTAAACAGATTGTTCACGAGTGTCTATGTTCACTCGGTAATTTCCTGCATCATCCCGACTGTACAAGCGCTGTCTCACGGGAAGAACCTGACGGTAAAGGTGTGAGGCCACCGAGAGCGCATTCCCGGGAGTCTGCTCTCGGCAACTTGTGTTACCGAGAGTTTTCAAGGTGATGCCGAGTGTTCTTGGCACACGGTAGCTTCGCATTCTCTAGTAGTCATACCCTATCAATCTAACATTTACTTTGATGAATCTTATGATGAGATGGTAATGTAAGCCATATACCTTTTCTTGAAACGTCTCTAACAAGAATGAAACTTTAATACAAAATGTATTTGTTGTGGAATCTTCATTCTTGTGTGAACAATCAACTGGTTAGTCGGCTAGAGGGTTTGTTCTTTTTATCTTCTTCGTAGATAGACTTTCTATAGTAAATTGTTTGGCTATATATTAATGTTTATGTCAACCTCCTAGGTTAACTTTTTTTTTCTTGACGATTTGTCTGTCGTATTGTTTAGCCGTTATCCACGAATTCTTGTAATAAATGTTTATATGCTTGATGATGTTTTGTTAAAGAAAGAACTTATATTGCATAGTTTTGCAGACTTGCACACCTGTTCACATCACATGCTTAATTTATTCTTTTATTTCCACACAGCTATTATATTATATCTTCTTTCTAAAATATAAGAAGTTTTAGATTATAAATTGATACTAAGAAAGTTGATATAATTGAATGGTGGAAAGTTTCGATTGGTTGAGAAGGGAAAGTATGTGGAAAATTGTGATCGGCTAAGAAGAAGATATAGGGAGAGTTATTATATTTTGAGTAAATCATATATTTTACTATTTTACGATGGAGAGGTAGTATTTAAACATGCATGCACGAAGAAATGCCAACCCATCATGCAAGCCTATTATAGAGAAATTTAACAATATGCTACTCCATAGAAGTGGCTTTAACAGAATGCCACTGCATAGAATGACCTTATAAAAATGCCACTTCATAGAGGGTGTTTCTTAATGAAATGCCACTTTAGGGTGATTAGAGGCTTTTAATTGTACTTTGAAGTGATTAGAGAAATTTAATCACACTTTCAATCACATAAGCCGAGCATGCCTCCTTCAACGTCGAGCTCGGCGCCTTCGGCCTCGCCAGGCTCGTCAGCGACAGTCGCCGGTCGGCGCTACCTTGGACGCGACGGACGGGGAGCTCGCCGCCGGACTCCCCCCTTCATCGGGCGTCCTCTTCTCTCGCGATACCATGCTGGGGATGGGGGACGGGGCAGCGGCGGGGAGGGAGGACGCTGTGAGGAGGAGGAGAGCCGGAGTCGGAGTGGCGCCACCTGGTCGTCGTGGGGGCCGGTGAGGTCGCCGTCAACGGGGAAGGCCCCAAGCAGAGAGCGTGGCGGAGAGGGAGGGCCCTGAGCGGCGACGGCGTTGGGGACAGGAGGGGATCCCGGCGTCGGCGTCGGCGTCGGGGCCACCACCTCATCCGCCACCCCCTTCCCCTTCCCCTTCCCCTCATCCGCCGCCTCAGCCACGGTCCCCGCCCCTGCGCCTCGTCCCCGCCGCCGCGGAGGTCGTAGTCGTCGTTGTCGCCGCCGCCACCAGCGTCGGCTTGCGGGGACGAGATGCGGAGCAGCCAGGCGACAGCCCCCGCCCCTGCTTCCTTCTCCGCCGTCTCAGCCACGGCCCCCGCCCCTGCCCCCGTCGCTGTGCACGTTTGCCGCTGCCTCAACCTCCGCGCTCGGAGTTCGCCGGAGGTCACCGCAAATCACCCCAAAAAAAATCCTCTAAAGGGGAGCGCGTGGAGCTGGATCGGAGGGGAGGCGGCCGGGAGATAGAGGGAGCCGAGGAGGCGCGGGGTGGAGACGAGCTTGACGGCGAGGCCCGGGCGGAGCACCTGGATATGGCTGGCGAGGCGGAGGAAGGCCGGGATGTGTGGCCGTGTGCGAGGAAGGGGAAGAGCACGACATGCAGGCTCCTCGCCTTTAATTTCTCTAAAGTGGCATTTTATTAAGAAGCATCATCTATGGAGTGGCATTTTTATAAGGTCATTGTATGGGATGGCATCCTGTTAAAGCCACTCCTATGGAGTGGCATATTGTTAAATTTCTCCCTATTATACGTACCTACCATATGTCTATGCATGGTTAATGCATGCGGTCTATGGAGATGTAAACCCTCCATAGAGATCAAAAATCTTGATACTGAGCTACCAGCAGCAAGAGATCAAAACAACGTACAGCGTAAGGCATATATTAAATTCTTTTGCAATTTTTTTAAGAGCTAGCTCTATTATATATTTCATTTTGGTCTATTTTGTGTCTGTCTAAAATATATTCAGAAGTCACCAAAACTACACTTTTCTAAAGTTGGAATAATTAATATTTTCATGTTCACCCACGAAGCTAAATATAAACTGCTGGATATCCATATATCTTAGTATCTGAAAAAAAGTGACCGATAGATAATTAATCTTCTAATTAACATAGATAAGTATGTTCCTTTATGGACACACGTAGCACCATGCCCCATAAAAGGCAAAACCAAAAATAACAATAGATACTGCCCCCACTATCTGACCAAGAACAACTGGTTGGTTTCTATTGCATTTGAGCTTTTGCAATCAACTTTTTATTGGGATAAACTGCTGAAGATATATTCTGGCCCCAAAAGTCTACTCCTATCATCGGCCACTTTACAATAGCATCCTGGAGAGTTGAGCACCAACTATAATTATTTCATTTCATGCTATCAGGCGCCGCACATAGTGTATTATTCTCTTCACTCACGAAATGAGTCATGTGTCGACCTTTTAAAGTCAACAACGCATTTCCTAGTTAGTTTGTTCGTATAATAATAAGGTTAATTACAATGATCGTGTATATCCGCTTATAGATATAGAGTCCGGATTTCTATTTATCATTAAAGAAATATGAAATTACATACACAAGTATAATATCATAAAAGTTTTTGTTACGAAAATTAATAGAATACATCATTCTCATATGCCGAAATATTTTTTATTTTGAGTACGTGCCTTAAATATTCTAAACAATAGCGAAAGTGCATATAGCCTAGTAATTAGAAGAGCCTCAGTAGCACCTGCGGTCCTAGGTTCGACTCCCCGTAGGAGCGAATTTTCCAGGATTTAACGGCGTTGTGCTTTCAGTGGTAGGTGATGTACCCGTCGACAGCGAGGCGCCTATGGTGACTTCGTTAATCTCAAGAATTTACCGGCCCGGTCTTCAAAGATACTCATAGGGGTAGAGTTTACGTGCGTGTGTTCATAGAGGGTGAGTGCACATGCTTTGTGAATGTCTGCGTTGTACTGTGTAATTCTAAAAAAAATATATTCTAAACAATAATTATGATGAAAATTGAGCATGTTGACTCAGCCCCCCCCCTTCCCCAACACGCACACTCACTTATGCACAAAGTTTCGGTTACACACCAAGTAATAAATGTCACCAAAAATTATAGATATACTTATAATATATTATACCTATGTGTAAAGTATCAAGTTTAAATTCACTATACAGTGAGAGAAAAGATAAAATTTTGACAGCTTCATAATCTTACAACTTAGAGTTATAAGATTTTTTTACAACTAAAATATAATAAATTTAAAGTTAAGACTTAATAAATATGTATAATACTTCACATGTATAATTTTTATAAAAAATTTATGGTGATATTTGTTACTTAGTGTGCATAATATATGCACCCAAAACTTTTTTGCATATTATATGTTCGTAATGTTCGGAAACAGCGGTGCAGCCAGGGCCCGGCTAGCGCAAAACAAATGCTAAACCCAAAATAATCTATAGATTTATATAGAATTGGTTATACTTTGTAGTTTATAGTTAGATTTACCAACGCTCATAAAAATTCCAGATTCGCAGCTACTCGGAAAGAGTAGCACATGATCGATTCTCCACCGAAATAATATATCCGCGTGTGACATGATTCTTGCTTACTTTCGTCCGTCGATCCATGGCCATCGATCGGTCGAGCAGAGAGCACACAAAAAAAAAAGGTGAGGATCGGAGCAAAGCTGTCGCCATCCAGGTGCGTCAAACCTTCACCGTTGCTGGTGACGCAGCAGACTACTAAAAAGCTGATTAACAACTGTCGCGTGTGCTCTAATTATTCCTGCATGTTTTTTCCATTCGATCGTCATTTGTCTAGTCAGTTCTCAGTTTGTGTGTCGTCCTTTGGAATCTGTAGGGCTTAGCATTAGGCAGGTCATCGATCGATTTGTTTGTTCCCTCGCAACCAAAAAGATGTGTAAAGAGATGTAATGTTAGCTAGGCTGTCGACTGCAGAGGTGCCGGCCCGGCCGGGCAATCTTGACCTATGATCTCTCTGGTCGTTAATATATACTTTTAAGTTTAAAGCGCAGCGCTCATAATAGACGTACACTTCTCCCTATTAACATTTACATACGCCATATCTCTGTAAACACTTTTAAAAGATTAAACCTGCATATCTTAAAATTGACAAAGTCATTACGAGCGTATCACTGAATAACTAGTCGTCAATACGAGCACATATATCAAGTCAAGTCTTAGGATTTAAACATGGATAGACATATATATTCTACCACCAGGAACCTAATTACCCAGTTGAGCTATACACTTTGCAATAAATGTTTATGTGCAAACATAATAAGATATAAACCTGATTTTTCGTGAATGATGCACTGCATAAATATACCATTTTCTTTGTCTAACAACGTTGTAAGATCTTACGCGGCTGAAATAACAAGTATTTCAGTTCATTTCTTCCCCCAAAATTAAAAATATTTGGTAACTACAATAATAAAAATAATCCTGTTGTGCACGTGTTTAAGTAATTATATGCATGATCAATACCACCATCAATCCAAAACTGTTCAAAAATAAACTGTCAGAGGTAAAATTAAATATAAACTTTATAATGCTGATGTATGTGATCCGAATTTTTTTATGCTAATATGGATTGTGCCATTATCTGTTGATTTATTTTTCCATATAGGAAAATAAACTCAGATGCACAACCAGGCAGCCTCACCACCTTAATTAAAATGGTCGCCTATTTGGATCATCATATAATTTGACCGAAATTAAGGAAATTAATAAAGTAGAATATTTAGGTGTATGTCTTGGTCAATATATAGTCATATCTTGGAAAAATATTATAAATCACATCTGCTTTTTCCCTTTGTGTCATTTTCATGTGTGTAATCATGATAAGCGAAGGCGTCTTGATGCGGACCCTCAGGAAAGCAAAGATCAAACAATCTAGAGTCACGAAAGAAACAGCCTATAAAATAAACATGTATGCCAATATGCCCTATGATTATATATAAGATGGTACCCATCAGACCAGATGCATCTTATCAACTGAAATCTGTAGAGTTGTTCCTAATTCTGCATATAGAGGGAAAAAGTGTATCCATGACATTCCTCCGTTGTGGTCGGAAAGCTCGAATACAATAATTTGGGCATCATTAAATTAGCAAATAAAGCATTTGAATGGTTTTGCATCTCAAACGCAACAACATATATCATGATATAGGAGAAATTCACTTTTAAGTTTTAACCCAACATAAAAGAAACTTTACACTAAAGGGGTGTTCTTTTAAATTTTTCAACCAAAAAAGCACTTCGAAATCAAAATACATTGCTTTTATACTGGGTACTTTTAATTTTTGGATTTAATTTCATTATTAAATAAACCATTTACATATGAAAATAACCAATTTTTATCTTTTTTTTGTGGGGCAATTTTTATCTACTTCATCAGAAGATTTCAATATTTGGGCAATAACTCACCGCACATAAAATAGAGCAGTCCATTGGCATATATTAATTAAGAATTAGCTTTTTTTAAAAAAAGGATCAATATGATTTTTTAAAACAACTTTCGTATATAATTTTTTTTACAAAGAACACACCGTTTAGCAGTTTAAAAAGCATGTAAAAAAACGAGAGAGAATAGTTGAAAAAGCAGGGGACGAACTCAGCTGGTCTTGTCTCCGTTTCAGCATGGGAAAATATGCCGATCAAAGGCATGCCTGGGTATATATATTTGTGACCAATGTATTGAATTGAATAGTGGTGGTACGCACTAGAGGTAGCGTATACTACTGCAACTAACTAGATGCAAGCAGCGCTGCAAATTGGCCAATTAGAACATAGTGGCGGCAATCAACTGATTGGATTTACCGCATGCATGTGTGAAAACCCTACGTATATACTAGGAGAGAGAGGACAGGAAAATGGTCTTTGTTTTTTTTTTTCCTCTGGGAGACATGGGAGTTGTTTGGCATGGAGCGTCCAAGCGTCCAATTTGCTATGCCAGATTTGCAAGGGATTCAATAGAATGCCACCTGAACAAACTTCAGTTCAGACATGTTATATTTAGGCTCAGGCTAGACTTCTAGCTCAAGGTAGCAACCATATAGACCATTAGTAGTAAATAATATATTAATTCTGAGAGAAGACGTTAACGGTTCTAGTTCTCATCCAGTTTCTCCTGATTTGGAACAAGGTTCAGTCTGTCCAGCTGCAACCGAGAATGGAGGACAGTCTCCTTTGGCGGTGGTCCAGCAACACTGCCTTCTCATCCTCGTCGGGTTATTAGTCCTTCTTGGTAGGCTAGCACTTCGCTTCGCCTGTGCCCACCTTCTCTGGTATGTGCAAGCGCCACTGAAGTGCTGGATTTTTCTTTGGTTGGCGGTTCAGAAGCACTGCTGGACTGCTGATGTAATGCTGCGCCAAATCATGAATAGACATTCCTCTCCCTTCAACACACAAGAACAAGAGACGACGAACCACGTTATCATTGTGTGCATCTTTGCCCACTAGGTTTGGCTCCAGGCTCTCTCCAGTGTGGGGTGGGGGGCTGTTGCCCGAAACCGCCACCGCATGCTCTAGGATTGGTTGTTACTTGCGAGATGGAGCCTTGCACCCGACCATCATTGTCCTTTTGACTCGCTCGTGTTGTTAGTCTCTTGGCAGCTTTGAAAGAAGCGCAATGCCGCATGTTCAACGATATCCTGTCCTCAGTTCCACTTGTCGTAGTGAGAATCATCCAAGAGAGCTAGCGTTTTCATGTTAGGCGGCTTCCTGGGAGGATAGCACTTCTTTTCGTCCTTTCTACCTTTTTCTTTAGGGATCAGTCTTGCATGAGCATCTTTTGGTGTTAATCCTTCATGCATTTTCCTGATCCTTGGTAGGTTCTCTTGACGTTTCTGCAATGTGTAAATGCTTGCTTTTTTTCATGGAATGATGTATAATACTTTTGCGCGTTCGAAAAATAAAATTATGAAAGAGCATGGTGAGAATAAGCCCTATTCATCGATCTAGTTTTTTGGGTTGTACAGAGGTAGGATGTTGGTCCTGCTTTCGAGATACATAGAAAGAAACCAACTGATTATGTCACTATTTGAAGAATCAAAGCTGCAGATTGTTGTTTCAGCATTTCAACCAAACGGTCATACATTGTTTGGTTTTAATGGCATTTCTGATAGTGCTCTCACTACTAGGAAAAGCATTATCGCAGGCAGCCAAAAACGGTCTTCGCAGACGGGGCGGCCTTCCGCCTGTAAGCCAATGACTGTGAAGATCGCCGATTAGATCTAACTGTTGAATCCTAGCAAGAGTCCAATTAGACGGTTCATTTTGATTTTGATCCTTACAAATCCCTCAGTTATCTTTTTTATCTTTTCTATACCATTCTATTAGTTGACCTTAAGTTGATAGGTAATTTTTTTTGAAGTAACTACATCGTCCCTCTTTCATACTTATGTGAGTTTAGTGATAAACATTTTAAAAAAAAATGTTCAGTTTTTTTTTCAAATTTAATGATAATTTTGTTCCATTTGATTATATTATAAATTAAAAAATTTCACATTGAAATTTATGAAGTAGATAGCAAATAAGTATGAGAAATTGACGATATAATCATTGTAGAAATATCTCACAGTTAGCCAATGCAATAGGGATAGAGGAGACCGAATGAAAATTCAGGGGCATCGTGAAGATGAGGCAAAATTTAGGGCGCGTAAGGGATTGAGAAGTTCTCCGGAGTATGTAGCGAATTTTATCAATGTCATCCTGAGATAAGACGATTTCATCTTGGTTTAGAATTTCTCTTCAATTGTCGTTGTTCCTGTTTTTTTTCATATGCGTTATATGATTTAGCATATCTCTTAATATATATGGCCTTAAACACATTTCTTTCTAAAAACACAGGGTCATACCGAGATCATATTTCTCATCTCAAATCGCAAAGAAAAAACGGCTAGCACCAAACCGCATAGAGCAAACGCAACAGCTCATATCTTCTGGTGACCATAATGTCCAAGAATAGAGACTCATGATCATCGCCACCCACCTACGTCATGAGCGTCATAAGTGGGGATGTCAGATACCACAGTCGTATCATCGTGTATGTTCGATATGGGCGGCAGCCTGTTGACGTGAAAAATACACACTGGCCTGGGAGATCTGCTTAGTTCCAGTGCAGGTCCAAAACTTGATGAGATGCGGACGTGCCAGTCAGTTTGATCCAGCGACTGACATGATATGTAAATAGATCAAATAGCCGATCAGCTGACAAGCCGATTGAGTAGTTCCAGCCGATATCGATACCAGCCGATAGTGATAGGGTTTTGAGCTATCGGCTATGTGTTTGATGCAGAATCTGATATAACAATATAAAGGCAATCAGCTGATGATAATGCAAGAAAGCAATAATATAATCCAGTAGAAACCAGTCGTCTAACAATAACATGATAGAATAAGCATTGATCTGACGGTTAAAGCATACACCGATTGGAGGTCCGATGTCATAAAATCCACAAGATTAGATTAAACAGTGAAGCCTTTGTTGCGGTCAGCTAAACCCAACTTGTATGCAATCCTTATAAGCCGATGCAACGTCCAGATAACTTATCGGCTAGCACCCCAATAAAACACTAGCATGAATCTATTGGCTTAACAAGATTTATATTGTCAACAATAATCTAGTAGGTCGAACCTAACCAATACAGCACGAGATTGTATATGATAATATAATACTCGATGAGCCGATAGACCTGTCTAATGTGATGGATATAACAAATCTATTTACAACAGCATTGTGATTGTAGAGGTATATCGGCTAAGACAGAAGATCAAACTTAACCGAGACAGTTCCAACTAAACTGATGCGTCTCTAAACACAATTCAATTAGAGATAGAATTGAGATATCAGGTAGGCAAATGTATCAACCAAACCAGAGCGACCCAAGAGATCGAACCGATGCTGCCTTGAACAACACTAACGTAGCCAATAGATTCACTAAGGCCGGTGGAACGTAGAACTTACCCCTTCGTCGGAGATCGAAAACCGATGCAGCCCCACGTCAGGTGCCAAGTTCCGTCGGATGATAAGTAAAAACCTCGGTAAAGAGGGTGGCGATGCGCCGAGAGTAGTTGTATTGATCTGTGAGATAGATTACAATGACCCTGGGTGTACATATTTATACCCATGGGGAGATACTAGTCCTTGTAGGACAATAAAGAAACTTTCCTAAAGATAAAAGGAAAACATAAAATCCTTATCGGACACTAAACGCACTTTTCTAAAGATAAAAGGAAACTAAACCATGCCTAATTAATAGATAAACTGCCATGTCGCATCCTCCTTGAACTCGGACTCTTCTAGATAAGCTTCCTTTAATTGATCCAAGTCCATCAAGAACACAACGGCTGGCGACTTGACAACTCCCACCGGCCGATTCCAAGACTCTGAAGCTGATACTGACTCTAAGCCGATAGCCACAACTCCTTATCCATATGATGATATGAAGTAGTATTCATATCATCATATGAGCATGTGTGGAGTTTACAACAATGAGAATGGACAAGCAGAGGTAATTAGAGGAAATTTTAGACCAAAGTAAAATCTCAATCTCCAAAGTAATTAGAGGAGAGAGACATTTGCAAGAAATCTTTTATTTGGGAAGAATCTCAATCTCTGAATGACATTCCTGGTGGTTTCTTAATTTTTCCTTTTCCCTGTAACCCTAGGCAAAATTACAAAAATCGAACGGAAAAAACGCCTTGGAATAACCACCATCATCATGAGGGCGGAGGTTCCGTGGCTGGATAGCCCCTAAGAGCAGGTACAATAGCAGGCTATAAATCAGCTATAAGCATATATCGAGAAGAAAAGACAAGAGAGAGAAGAAAGCGGGCTACAGATTTGTAGCCAGCTGCAACACGAACTCCAAGATGTTATGTGTGTTTGAGAGGTGGGACCGGGTATTAATAGTGTAGTATATTTTTATAGTTAACTATTGATGACGCTCTCTCTCGTGGCCCGATATTCTGGTGAGGGGATAAATCTCGCTTTGATCGAGTGCGACGTTTGCGACCTGGCTACCAACCAGAACAAGTCCAGGATGCCGTGCAATCGCTACACCACAAACGATGTCGTACCAACCGTGACGCGCGGTTGATGATCTATGCAATGCAAACGAGAGAACACTGCAAGAACAAGATAAGATGCAATCTAAAAATAGCGAATAGGTGATTAAGCACAAAGGAATAGTTGCGATTGAAGTGGTAGATCTAATCGACCTGGCAAATCAACACACCAACTATTGGGGGCTCTGAATCAATAGTCACCGACTAATCGAGCGAGGACTAGAGACAAGGTGAATGGCACTTGGCAAAATTCAACTAAATAAAACCCAATTATTTTTGAGGATGTACAAAGCTATTTGTAGAGGAAAATAAAGCTAGGGATAAGTGCTAATTCGTGGAGGTGGAGGGAGACACTTCCGAGATGGGCCTAGTCTATTACAAGGCTCAAGGCCCAAGTTCGGTTTCAGCAACAACACTGTCTTGTTTTGGCGATTCTCGTTGACTCGAGATGAATTTGGATATGAGACTGGATGCGTTTGAAAGGTAGCAAGATAAGCTTTCCACGAAGTCCAAGATCACCCAAATCAGAGTTGGCATGAAGGCGCTAGGTCCGTTTGAAGTCAGTGCTATCTCCGGAGGCCAAACTGGATTCCAAAACTCGTTGGACTTTAATATCTTGTAGATCCTCCATTCACTCGATGTATTGTTTAGCCATGTTTTATATTTCTTGTGCTTGGATGTATGCATATACTTGATGGTCACATCATCATCCCATTCTTGTTTGGAAACCGTCCTCGGTTTCTTGTTGCAATTGTTGTCATAGGAGAGATCAACTGGAAAAATAGCAAACAAGCAATCATTGTGTAGCATCATTACTGAATGAGTAATAGTAAACCAACTCACCTTACTGAATGAATATATCTTAAAATGATAGCGAGACTTGACCTTTGAATTTAACAGTGCACAACACTCCCTCACTCCCCTTCTTGAATATTGTCATCGATCTTTAAAACAACATTAGGTGAATTTATCCAATAGCACCAATGTTGTACGATCCATTTGGTTTCTCATATTTTTCCATATTTAAAGGAGGATTCATATCTAAACATATATAAACATGATGCACCATATAACATCCTCTATTATTTTATTTACCAATGACATGATAATTGTTCCAAGTATAACATGGAAAATCATAAATTTTCTTCTCTAAGATATTTAGATCACAAAGAACATCAAATTCGATATAACCCAAAGTACATAAAGAAGACAATAATTTCAGCTCTTCTTGGTCATCAGCAATAACAAAGACACGTTTATTTTGAGTGGAAACCAAATATTCAGAAATAGATGTAACGTGTTCTTTCACTAGTTGTGGCATGTATATAAGTGAAGCATTGCACAACTCTTCTTCATTACAAGCATTATCGATATCAACACAATCTGAATTTTTAGCTTGTGATAAAGGCAAATTAGAAATATGTTCCACTAGAGGTTGATCTAACATAGCATAATTAGTGGACAATTGTAGCATATTGCAATCTTTCTTATCTTGGTCCAGTTGACCATCAGTTAAATTATCTGAAACACTCTCTTGACCTAATTTAAGTGCTTCATTCTTCTTTTCTTCAAAATTGTTTTTACCTTCCTGCACGATGTTAGATACAATAGAAGGCACAAGAATATTCTCATGTATCATAGGCATTTTTGTTTCTTTCTCAATCTTACTTTCAATATCGCAAGCATGCAAAAGATGGCTATGTGTTTTATTTTCAAGCCTATGCTGAAATTTTAAATCAAACCCACGTAAAAATTTTGCAATTGTATCTTCTCTAGACTCCCTTATACCACTGTACAACATACAAATTGTAAACTCCCGGTGGTACTCTCTCACGGTTCTCTCACGGTTCTATTCCCTTGTTTCAAATTTTGCATTTTCTTTTGTAAATCACAAATATTATAATTGGGTACAAATCTAGCTCTCATCATTGTTTTTAAGTCATTCCAAGAACTAGGTTTATTACCGACAAGACAAATATCACTCCACCAAAGAGATGCAAAAGAGACAAAAATCACTCCACCAAAGAGATGCAAAAGAAGTAAAAGAACTTGTTGCTGCCTTAATCTTTTGTTCCTCGGACCATTCATAATATTCAAGTTTATCTTCCACTACTAACTCCCAATCAATATAGTCCCGAGAATTAAACTTACCAACAAATGAAGGCAACGATATCTTATTTTTACAAACCTCATTATGTACCTCTTCTTGATGTGAAAGCCATTGTTTTATATGTTCAATCCCGTTCTCTTTATATACTTCTGTCATTGTCAGTAGCAAACAAGAAAAAAAAAGGAAAACAAACAGATATATGTAACTTCTTATTAACAACAATCTTTTGCTTGTGGGGTTGCAAGTCGCTCAACACTATAGCATATACCAAGTTCTTATAATGTTATCAACTAATGCAAAAACAGGTCAATCACCGTGGCTGGTTCGTGGCACAATGACACGCTTGATGAGTGGAGCGATTGCAAAGCCTCTTGGTAGGCTTAACTATATCACAAGGAATAGCAAAAATCAAACAGATTTGCGAAATTGAATAATAGTCCAAAGTACTAGTCAAAATTGCTGACCTAGCCTAGACTCAATCCTAACTCAAGCAAGCAAATGATCAACACTCGGACTAGAAACAACTCGACTTTATCACATAGCAAGCAAGTCTCTCTAAGATTCCAACAAAACAAAAATTCCACACTTTCTTTTTTTTCTGATTTTTTTCTTCTCTTCTTTTTTTTGATTTTTTTTGGTGCGGCTCTTTTTTTTTCTTTCTTTTTTTTTCACCTTCTGCCTTTTTTTTCCTTTTCTTTTATCAAATGGCAGCTACCAGATTTGTAGCTGTCACGCTAGCTTGCATGCATGCGCAACAAACTAGGAAAGCCGACGCAATTAAAGTGGCGGGCTAGTGTTTAGGAGGTGCAGATTTACATGCGCACAAAATCAGGGAGTGGCGGATAGCTCTGGGTTTGGATAGGACCAAATATTTGCTGTTATTTTTGCTTGTGTGAGCAGCTCACGGAGGATATATCAAGGGAATGGATTTGTTTATTACTGTGGCATACATGCAACGGACAGAGATCTCGAGGCAAAACTGAAACTCAGATAACTTCCTTTCTCAAACCGATCTGCTAGCTACCAAATCACTCCAACAATTACGTGACTTTCTTTCTCAAACCTGCAGGATACAACTCTGCCACAACACACGAAACACCGGCCGAACAAAACTATGGGCTAACACCGTATACCGACGCGACAATGACCAGATGCAAAACTCAAAAACCAAGATTAATCTATAGCTAGAACCAGCACTCCGACTCAACAGTGGACTAAAACCCAATAAAGTAAAAATGAATGAAATTGCGTGGCTCAAAACTAATGTTTGGTGATGGAAAATATGGTGCGGCTATACGGTAGACGATGGTAGATGAAATAAAATTGCAAAACTAAAATCCTCAGCAGGCAACTGAAGCTTTGATACTAACTGATGACGCTCTCTCTCGTGGCCTGATCTTCTGGTGAAAGGATAACTCTTTCTTTGATCGAGTGCGACGTTTGTGACGTGGCTACCAACCAGAACAAGTCCAGGACGTGTGCAATCGCTACACCACAAATTATGTCGTACCAACCATGACACGCGGTTGATGATCTCTGCAATGCAAACGAGAGAACACTGCAAAAACAAGATAAGATGCAATCTAAATATTGCGAATAGGTGATTAAACACAAAGAAATAGTTGCGATTGAAGTGGTAGATCTAATCGACCCGGCAAATTAACACACCAACTATCGGACGCTCTGAATCAATAGTCGCCGACTAATCGAGCGAGGACTAGAGACAAGGTGAATGGCACTTGGCAAAATTCAACTAAACAAAACCCAATTATTTTTGAGGATGTACAAAGCTATTTGTAGAGGAAAATAAAGCTAGGGTTAAGTGCTAATTCGTGGAGGTGGAGGGAGACACTTTTGAGATGGGTCTAGTCTATTACAAGGCCCAAGGCCTAAGTTCGGTTTCAGCAGTAGCACTGTCTTGTTTTGGCTATTTCCATTGACTCGAGATGAATTTGGATATGAGACCGGATGTGTTTGAAAGGTAGCGAGATAAGTTTTCCACGAAGTCCAAGATCACCCAAATCGGAGTTGGCATGAAGACGCTAGGTCTGTTTGAAGTCAGTGCTGTCTCCGGAGGCCGAACTAGATTCCAAAACTTGTTGGAGTTTAATATCTTGTAGATCCTCCATTTACTCGATGCATTTTTTAGCCATGTTTTATATTTCTCGTGCTTGGATATGTGCATATACTTGATGGTCACATCAACTATTATATAAATAGACTATTAGGTTAGTTATAGATAATTTGGTGCTAGCATTTGGCTATACTTTTTTACCACTTGTGCCATTGACCACGTGGGTCTTCCGGTCGTCGTTTGTTTATGTGTCACCTAACCACCATCCCATGCTTTCATATAGCCAAGGTAACCACAGAAACACATATGAGTGTGTCAGTGTGCCATGTGATGCCACCATGTACTAGTTGTACAAGGCAAGCATGAAACACGCTGGTGAGTCACTGAGGTGGTGTCTATATCCATTGACTTAACTTTAGTCTCTATATTTAGACACTAATTTAGAGTATTAAATATAGACTACTTACAAAACTAATTACATAAATAAAAACTAATTTGCGAGATAAATTTTTTAAGCCTAATTAATCCATAATTAGAGAATGTTTACTGTAGCATCACATAGACTAATCATGGATTAAGTAGGCTCAATAGATTCGTCTCGCGAATTAGTCCAAATTTATGGATGAGTTTCACTGGTGCAGAAACCATTTTTCATCGGTCGGCCGAATTCCATAGTAGACCCGGTTGCAATAAAAACCGGAGCTAAAGATGATCTTTAGTCCCGGTTAAAAAGGGTAACGGACATATTTGATCTTTAGTCCCGGTTGGTTATCATCTTTAGTCCCGATTCAAATGCTGTCAGGGCCTGTCAGGCCCCCCGGGATCTTTAGTCCCGGTTAGACTAAAGATCGTAGCTTTAGTCCCGGTTGGTGGACTAAAGATCACGAGGATCTTTAGCCCCGGTTCATAACACTAACCGGGACTAAAGTCCCACCCCTATATATGTCTTCTTCCTCCTCATACAATCTTGCTGCCTGAGCAAGCTTCAAAATTTTTTCAAAAAAAGAGGGGAGGTCATGCCAAAATTTCTAGTGAATTTATTTTGGTGATTATATACAAATCGGAGGTGCCTAAAAGGTTAGAAACTTCATCCTCCAATGTTTTTTTTGTCATATTACATTTGGAGCTATATTTTGCACACTCTTTTGTCTCCAAAATTTAGTTGTAAGTTGATGAGAGAGAAAATTTGTGTGGGGAAGAAAGAATATATAGAAATTTAGTTTATTTGCTAAATAAGGTTTTATAAAATAGTTGAGAAGGAAAATATAGTGAAAGTTAATCTTAAATAATAGAAAACAAACTAAAATGAAAATTAAAAGAAGTACAACACATTAATATTAGTTTAAGACTTTAGAAATAGTAAATAAGAATTATTTGGTGTAATATTTTATAATTTTTGTATGAATAATGATATGTCATTATTGTATGACTGTTGAAAGAGTTTGTAATTATTTTATAATTATTATATGACTGTCATTATTGTAAGAATAATTATTTGTGTACGATTTTTTTTCATCTCATGTAGATGGATTGGCAATGGATGTATGCTGACCGGCAGTCCAAAGAGTTTATTGACGGCGTGCATTATTTTTTGAGAATGGCCGAAGCAAATAGGCATAAGGATTTTATATGTTGTCCATGCAATAAGTGTAAGAATCAGAAGGAGTATTCTGCATCCAGGACTATTCATTTCCACTTATTTGAGTCGGGGTTCATGCCAAGCTATAACTGTTGGACATCCCATGGAGAGTAAGGGGTTGAAATGGAAGAAGATAAAGTGGAAGACGACAATATTCCGGACTTTGGTCAGTACGCTAGATTTGAAGGAAATCAAACAAGCGAGGAGGAAAGGGGTGCTGATGGTAACGATGTTGCGGATGATCTTGGTCAGATGTTGCAGGACGCCAAGGAGGACTGCGAAAGTAAAAAGGGGTCCCATAAATTGGACAAGATGTTAGAGGACCACAGAACGTCGTTGTGCCCATGTTGCGAGCAGGGGCACAAAAAGTTGGATACCACTCTGGAGTTCTTGCAATGGAAGGCAAAAATTGGTGTTAGTGACAAGGCATTTGGCGATTTATTGAAACTCGTCAAGAACATTCTTCCGGAGGAAAACAAATTGCCCGAGACAACGTACGAGGCTAAGAAGATAGTCTTCCCTCTAGGACTGGAAGTTCAGAAGATTCACGCATGTCCGAATGATTGTATCCTATATCGCGGTGAGGAGTACGAGAACCTAGAAGCATGCCCTGTTTGCAAAGCACTACGATACAAGATTAGATGAGACGATCCAGGAGAAGTTGACGGGCAGCTAACAAAGAAGAGAATTCCTGCTAAGGTGATGTGATATTTCCCTATAATACCACGGCTAAGGCATTTGTTCATGAACAAGGGGAATGCTAGAATGATGCGATGGCACGCTGAAGAGCGTCAACAGGACGGGATGTTGAGACACCCTGCCGATGGTTCGCAGTGGCGAAACAACGACAAAAAATTTAAAGACTTTGGAAAGGACGCACGAAACATACGGTTTGGTTTAAGTACGGATGGCATGAATCCTTTTGGAGAGATGAGCAGTGGCCATAGCATTTGGCCCGTTATGATGTGTATCTACAACCTCCCCCCTGGCTATGCATGAAGAGGAAATACATAATGATGCCGATTATTATTCAAGGCCCCAAGCAACCTGGTAATGACATCGATGTGTACCTAAGACCACTGGTCGAAGATCTTAAACTGTTGTGGAAAAAGAAAGGTGTCCCCGTGTGGGACGAGGACAAACAGGAGGAGTTTAATCTACGAGCGCTGCTGTTCGTAACCATCAACGATTGGCCTGCAGTTAGCAACCTTTCTGGTCAGTCCAACAAGGGGTACAAGGCTTGCACTCACTGTATGGATGAAACAGAAAGTACGTATCTTAAGCACTGTAGAAAGGTTGTGTACATGGGTCATCGTCGATTTCTTGCTGCATACCACCCGGTACGGAAGAAAGGCAAGCACTTCGAACATAAGGCGGACCACCGTATGAAGCCTAAATATCACAGCGGGAAAACAGTGTTTGCTATGGTTAAAGATCTTAAAGTAGTGTTCGGAAAGGGGCCTGGAAGCCAGCCTATAGAGAGCGAAGATGGTCGCGCGGCGATGTGGAAAAAGAACTCTATATTTTGGGAGTTACCCTATTGGGAATTCTTGGACGTCCGCCACGCAATCAACGTGATGCACCTCACTAAGAACCTTTGCGTAAACCTTCTTGGCTTCCTAGGTGTATATGGAAAGTCGAAAGATACACTGGAAGCACGTAATGATCTGAAGCATATGGAACAACGTGGCGACCTTCACCCGGAACCAAAGGAGAAAGGAAGCCATTACTTGAGTCCAGCCAGCCACACTCTTAGATGGGCAGAGGAGGAAAGTATGTTTGAATGCTTGGAGAGCATAAAGGTACCGTCTGGATACTCCACGAATATCAAGCGAATAATAAGCACGAAGGAGAAAAAGTTCACAAACCTAAAGTCTCATGACTGTCACATGTTGATGACACAACTGCTACCAGTTGTAATAAGGGGTATCCTTCCAGACAATGTTCGGGCAAAAATAACAAAGCTATGTGCTTTCATGAAAGCAATTTCGCAGAAGGTCATCGATCCGGATAGATTAGAAGCCCTTCAGAATGATGTGGTGCAATGTCTTGTCAGTTTTGAGTTGATATTTCCACCTTCATTTTTCAATATAATGACGCATATGCTTTGTCACCTTGTCAAAGAGATCAGTATTCTTGGGCCTATGTACCTACATAACATGTTTCCTTTCGAGAGGTATATGGGCGTTCTGAAGAAATATGTTCGTAACCGTGCTCGTCCAGAGCAAGCATCGCCAAGGGGTATGGCCTGGGAGATCTGCTTAACTCCAGTGCAGGTCCAAAGCTCGCCTTCGAATGTATGAGCGTGCCAGTTGATTTGATCCTGTAATCAACAAGAAATAGAAGCAAAGAAATCGCAGTTAAATCTATAAATGATAGCCGATCGGCTAGTTGCCGATGACATATCATTTATCTTTGAGCCGATGTCGTATATGCATCGATCGGCAGTCATTAATAAATAAGAAAGGACTGAATCTACTCGATCGGCTGTAGATATTACCAATATATAATCTTTATATCGATATATACTTAAATCAAGTGATTCGGATAGATCGGTCGCCATGCCGAGACAGTATAAATCACTTAGATCGAAATATATATTAATGATGAGACTATATACGTTAATAGCATAGCCGATCAGATAGATCTAGCATGTATCGGCTAATACTCCGATACCACTCTATATTAAGTTATTAAAGCAAGTAGAATATACTAAACAAAAGCCTAATATACTTAAATGCAGCAAGATCTTAACGTAAAGGGCAGATTTAACATGTCAATCAAGCATATAGGATAAAAAATAGTTAAATCAGGTAAGATTGGCTGAAACTCCGATACTACCCTAATTAGCAACCAAGAAGCGGGCTAGAGATTGAGATTCTAATCACGACTCATAAGATCAAACTTAACTGATGCAGCTATAGGTATGAAAAGAAGGATAATATCTAGACAATCAAGCTGTTGGATGTGTCATAGAGTGGTAGATATCCTATATAATCTAAGTCAACATCGGTATTTAACCTAATCGGCTACCTTCTATTGACGGATGTTAGCCGATTATAGGTTGGATATCGATATTGCCAAGGATTATGTAGGATATATGATAACTCGACGAATTACATAAACAAGATTAGAGTGTCATAAAGATGGAAGCACTAATCCCGAGAACGCAAGCCGCCATAATAAGTTTTACCTCTTGTTGAAGATCAAAACCGATGCAGCTCAACCCGAAAGCAAGAACTCGTCAAAATAAAACTAAAACAAAAAAGGTGGCGATGCGCCGAGATTGTACTGAACGTGTGTGTTAAAAGTTACATAGGGCAGACTTTTGCCCAAGCATATCTCTAAGGAAATTACATAAAACATCCTAATTAATAGATACAATTGCCTTCTCAGGACTCTATCCATGTGCGGCAATCACCTTGAAGCACCTCAATTCAACCCGATGTCATACATCAAGTTGCATTGTCGGAATCGGTTGCATCGGCTTACCTAGCCCGACTCAGACCCAGCCGATCCTAATCGTAGCCGATCTGGACTCCAGCCGATTCCTGCTCTGTTTCCGAATTAGATCTCCGCCTCCGACTTTGCTTCGATATAATCTTCTTTCCCGATGCCGATATTACCAAATTTGGTTGTCAACACATGACCCCCAAGTCCGGAATATTTGATAATATTTCGGATTTGCTGTAAATCGACTCCGAGCAAGTTTCGCACTTTGCCGTTTTCCGACCGTTACTGCCGTGCTTTAAATACTAACCGTTACCCTCGAGAAATCTCACACCATCCTCCTCCGTTTTCACCACTGAAACCAACTTTGCCCTCTCTCTCTCCGGCGATCTCCCCGACGCACAAGGCGATCCCTAGGCGATTTCGTTCCCGACCAAATCTCTGCCCGCGACGATGTCGTCTTCCACCAGCCCTTCTACTGCGCCATCGACCGAGTACGCTGAGGTAAGTCCTCACCAGCTAGATCCCTTTTCCTCGCATGAAATCGATTTCTCGTTTTCTCCTCATGTTTTCTGCTTCTCAATTCCATTGGATTTGCAGCACCTTTCCAACCTAGTCGCGATTCCCAGCCTTTCACACAAAAACCACTATTTTCTTGGCCCAATCGGCAATCTCGACCCCACTGATTTCATCATCGGTGAAACTAACCGGATCCCCTTTAGATTAGCCAACCCTAACATGGGTCATTGGAAGAATACCTTCAAGTCTTGGCCATCTCTCGAAAAACCTACTCTTGATAAGAGCTGGACCACCTGGTACCAACGCGTATCGGCTAGTAAGAAAGTTCACTGGGATAAAATTGGAATTGGCCAAGCACTCGCTCTCACCATAGCCAATTCTGCTAAGGATGAACCTCTGATGGCTGCCGCCACCTACTTCTGGTCCAACACCATCAATGCTTTCTTATTCAATCAGGGGCCGATGACTCCAACTTTAATCGACATCACCATGATTACTGGATTAGATGTAACTTCATCGGCTAACTCTATGAGCATGAACACCAAGAACCAATTCGACTTCAAGACCAAAAGCATAGGTGGCTGGTCTGGCTATGTGGCGGCATATATGGGCCAAGGGTCTGTTACCCCTCGAGAGCATGTAACTTTCTTGCTTATAAAGCACTAATCCCGAGAACGCAAGCCGCCATAACAAGTTTTACCGCTTGTTGAAGATCGAAACCGATGCAGCTCAACCTGAAAGCAAGAACTCGTCGAAATAAAACTAAAGCAAAAAAGGTGGCGATGTGCCGAGATTGTATTGAACAAGTGTGTTAAAAGTTACATAGGGCTCGGGTCTATTTATACCCGAAAATTACAAGATATGTCCATAACGGACACGACAATTATCTCTAACAAACTCTAAGATACCATAAGTCTTTGCGGCAGACTTTTGCCCAAGCATATCTCTAAGGAAATTACATAAAACATCCTAATTAATACATACAATTGCCTTATCAGGACTCTATCCATGTGCGGCAATCACCTTGAAGCACCTCAATTCAACCCGATGTCATACATCAAGTTGCATTGTCGGAATCGGTTGCATCGGCTTACCTAGCCCGACTCAGACCCAGCTGATCCTAATCGTAGCCGATCTGGACTCCAGCCGATTCCTGCTCTGTTTCCGAACTCGATCTCCGCTTCCGACTTTGCTTCGATATAATCTTCTTTCCCGATACCGATATTACCAAATTTGGTTGTTAACACATGACCCCCAAGTCCGGAATATTTGATAATATTTCGGATTTGCTGTAAATCGACTCCGAGCAAGTTTCGCACTTTGCCGTTTTCCGACCGTTACTGCCGTGCTTTAAATACTAACCGTTACCCTCGAGAAATCTCACACCATCCTCCTCCGTTTTCACCACTGAAACCAACTTTGCCCTCTCTCTCTCCGGCGATCTCCCCGACGCACAAGGCGATCCCTAGGCGATTTCGTTCCCGACCAAATCTCTGCCCGCGGCGATGTCGTCTTCCACCAGCCCTTCTACTGCGCCATCGGCCGAGTACGCTGAGGTAAGTCCTCACCAGCTAGATCTCTTTTCCTCGTATGAAATCGATTTCTCCTTTTCTCCTCATGTTTTCTGCTTCTCAATTCCTTTGGATTTGCAGCACCTTTCCAACCTAGTCGCGATTCCCAGCCTTTCACACAAAAACCACTATTTTCTTGGCCCAATCGGCAATCTCCACCCCACTGATTTCATCATCGGTGAAACTAACCGGATCCCCTTTAGATTAGCCAACCCTAACATGGGTCATTGGAAGAATACCTTCAAGTCTTGGCCATCTCTCGAAAAACCTACTCTTGATAAGAGCTGGACCACCTGGTACCAACGCGTATCGGCTAGTAAGAAAGTTCACTGGGATAAAATTGGAATCGGCCAAGCACTCGCTCTCACCATAGCCAATTCTGCTAAGGATGAACCTCTGATGGCTGCCGCCACCTACTTCTGGTCCAACACCATCAATGCTTTCTTATTCAATCAGGGGCCGATGACTCCAACTTTAATCGACATCACCATAATTGCTGGATTAGATGTAACTTCATCGGCTAACCCTATGAGCATGAACACCAAGAACCAATTCGACTTCAAGACCAAAAGCATAGGTGGCTGGTCTGGCTATGTGGCGGCATATATGGGCCAAGGGTCTGTTACCCCTCGAGAGCATGCAACTTTCTTGCTTATGAAGCACTAATCCCGAGAACGCAAGCCGCCATAACAAGTTTTACCGCTTGTTGAAGATCGAAACCGATGCAGCTCAACCCGAAAGCAAGAACTTGTCGAAATAAAACTAAAGCAAAAAAGGTGGCGATGCGCCGAGATTGTATTGAACAAGTGTGTTAAAAGTTACATAGGGCTCGGGTCTATTTATACCCGAAACTTACAAGATATGTCCATAACGGACACGACAATTATCTCTAACAAACTCTAAGATATCATAAGTCTTTGCGGCAGACTTTTGCCCAAGCATATCTCTAAGGAAATTATATAAAACATCCTAATTAATAGATACAATTGCCTTCTCAGGACTCTATCCATGTGCGGCAATCACCTTGAAGCACCTCAATTCAACCCGATGTCATACATCAAGTTGCATTGTCGGAATCGGCTGCATCGGCTTTCCTAGCCCGACTCAGACCCAGCCGATCCTAATCGTAACCGATCTGGACTCCAGCCGATTCCTGCTTTGTTTCTGAACTCGATCTCCGCCTCCGACTTTGCTTCGATCTAATCTTCTTTCCCAATGCCGATATTACCAAATTTGGTTGTTAACACATGCCCCCCAAGTCCGGAATATTTGATAATATTTCGGATTTGCTGTAAATCGACTCCGAGCGGTCAACCGTCATCGCCGATGTATTGCCGTAATTATTGTGTACACGATGTAAACTATCTTGGATGTATTGATTATTCATATAAATCAATTGTTGTATGGCATATGTTAATTACGTACGATTATTAGAGGTTTTAACAATTTTAAATCATGTAATTGCTAGTTATGTGCGAAAAGTAGGATTTTTAAAAGTGTTAAATCATGCATGTGGCATTTACATATGTTAATTAGAGTTTTTAACAATTAATTTAATATCATTCATATGTTAATTATATATGATTATTAGATTTTTTATTAATTTTAAATCATGCATGTCGTATGTATATACATATGTTAATTAGAGTTTTTAACAATTAATTTAATATCATTCATATACTAATTATATATGATTATTAGATTTTTTATTAATTTTAAATCATGCATGTCGTATGTATATACATATGTTAATTAGTGTTTTTAACAATTAATTTAATATCATTCATATGCTAATTATATATGATTATTAGATTTTTTATTAATTTTAAATCATGCATGTCGTATGTATTTACATATGTTAATTAGAGTTTTTAACAATTAATTTAATATCATTCATATGCTAATTATATATGATTATTAGATTTTTTATTAATTTTAAATCATGCATGTCGTATGTATATACATATGTTAATTTAACAATTTAATATCATTCATATGCTAAGTATATATGATTATTAGAATTTTTATTAATTTTAAATCATATATTTGCTTATTACGTTTTATCCACTTAATTTACTACAGACAACAATAATTTTTCGAAGTAATTGTCATTAATATTTCGACTTTAAATAATTTTAATGCATTATTTTCTATTTTAGAAACACATATGTAATGGAAATTAATATTCAGTGCTTATCAGTAGTCCCGGTTCTTAACCCTAACCGGGTTTAAAAAGAATTTGGAAATAGCGGGAAAATATCTTTAGTCCCGGTTGATGAGAACAACCGGGAGTAAAGATATCTTTACTCCCGGAAGATAAGATCATTACTCCCGGTTTTTCTCAACAACCGGGACTAAAAATAAGATCTTTACTCCCGGTTGTTCTCATCAACCGGGACTAAAGATCTAGGGGTATATATATTCCCGATGCACGCCCTCGTCTTTTCCACCAACACTTAGAAGTTTTTTCCCGTATCGATCTCTCTCGGCTTCTCCTTAGCCGCCACTGCCTAGGGCTTCCCCGCGCCGACGCCGCCGTCATATCTCGCCGTCGTCTCGTGGGCGTCGTCGTCACCGCCTCTGCCGCCACCGCATCTCTAGGGTGAGAGCCGCCGCCGCATCCCTCTCTCTCTCCAACCTCGATCTCTATCTCTCTCTCCCCAAACCGCCGCCGGCCGCCTCGTTGCCGACGCCACCGCCGACGTCGTCGTGGCCGAACACGACTGCGCCGCGCCGACGATGCCGACCCCGACCTCGATGCGGCCGCCACCGGCGACGACGTCGCGTGGGCAGTGCCGACGAAGCCGCGCCGCGCCGCGCCCGCCGCGCCACGACGCCGGGCCGCACCACGCCGCCGCGGCGGCACGACGCCGGGACGCCACGACGCCGCCGCGGCATGCCACCGCTGTGCCGCCACGCTGCCGCCGCGCCGCGCCACGCTGATGCCGCGCCGCCACGCCGCCACTCCGCTGCCGCCACACCGCCGCTCCGCTGCCGCCACGTGAACGATACGTGATCGTGAACAAACGAAACATACGTGAACGTGAACGAGCGAACGAACGTGAACGAACGAAACGTACGTGAACGAGAACATGAACGAACGAACGTACGTGAACGTGAATGAACGTGAACCTAACATGAACGTGAATGAACGTGAACTCAACGTTGTATGTGAACATACGTAAATGAACGAACGTGCGTAAACGAAAAGTGAACTTAACAAGAACATGAACATGAACTAAACGTACGTTAACATGAACGCATGTGAACGAACGAACGTAGGTGAACGAAACGTGAACTTAACGAGAACGCCAACGTGAAATACATTATATGTTACTTTGCGTTTATCCTAATACATCTTTTTGTATGTTGCAAAAAAGACGTCGTCGTCGTCGTCCCTCAAGCTAGATTGGTAGCTAGCCCTCGAAGGAATTCGCGCAGGCAAGTGATGTAAATATATGATTGTTAGATTTTTAATGCAATTAAGACTATAAGATTTAATATATGACACTTAGACTTAGCATATATGATTATCTAGGTTTGTAATGTACGACACTTAGACGACTTAGCATATATGATTACCTAGGGTCCTAATATACGACACTTAGACTTAGCGTAGTATAAGATTATTAGATTTGTAATAAGACTTAGCATATAAGATTGTGTAGGGTTCTAATATACGACAGTTAGACTTAGCATATATGACTGTTTGAGTTTTAATATAAGATTATTAGAGTTCTAATACAAGATTATTTGAGTTTTAATATAAGATTATTAGATTTGTAATTAGACTTAGTATATAATTATTGTCTAGGGTCCTAATATACGACACTTAGACTTAGCATATGTAATTATTGTCTAGGGTCCTAATATACGACACTTAGACTTAGCATAGTTGACTATTAGAGTTTTAATACAATATTATTTGAGTTTTAATATAAAATTATTAGATTTGTAATAAGACTTAGCATATAAGATTGTGTAGGGTTCTAATATACGACAGTTAGACTTAGCATATTTGACTTAATTAGCATATATGATTGTTAGCATATAAGATTGTTAAAGCAAAAATGACCTATAATAGTTGTTAAAGCAACTATTTCTTGTATGAACAGATGGCTGATCGCGATGAGGAACAGATACTGTACGATACAATCGCGGAGGGAAGCAGCCAGTTCTGGAACGAGAAAGAGGGGAGCGAGGATCCAAACCAGTACTTGAACGAGGAAGGGAACGTGGAGAGGGATGCGGAGGGGAACCAGGAGGGGAACGTGTTGAGGGATGTGAAGGGGAACCAGGAGGAGGAGGCTAGTAGAAGTCAACCCTTCGCTGGACAAAAGAGGGCATGCGGGTAACGAGGTGCCACGAAGAAGCTGGAGGGTCGGCACATCACAACGGAAGTGGACGAAGACAGCCAACCTAGTGCCCCGGCGGAAGCAGCCAAGAACTACGTACGACACAGCGGTTGGGTTGTGCGGGATAACGTGCCTGTCAGTACGGTGTACTAGCGCAGAACAAGGGCACGCGGAGATAATGAGAGCTTTGTCCCAGATTCGGAGAAAGAGATGCTGTGGACCACAATGCTCGAGACATTCACCCTTCCCGCGGGTACAGAGGACAAAGTGAAAAGGTGGACTCTAAAGAAAATGGTAGAACAGTTTCAGAGCTTCAAGGGAGATCTGTACCAGAAATATATCCTGATGGGGCAGACACCGAACTTCGACACATTCCCAAAGCTAAGGGATCACTGGGATGAGTTCGTTGCATATAAGACAGGTCAACAAGGGCAGGCGATGATGGAAAGAAACAAAGAAAATGCCGCCAAGAAGAAGTACCATCACCACTTGGGTCAGGCGGCTATAGCATCACGATGCCGAAGTGGGAGGAGATGGAGGCAAGCTTGCTTGAGAGGGGGATCGAACCGGCCACCGCTAAATGGCCGGATCGATCGAAGTTCTGGTACTATGCTCACGGTGGAACGCTTAACCCAGTTGATGGCTCCCTGGTCTTCAGCGATCAGATACGCGAGGCTGCGTGTCGACTAACGGACGTAGTGGAAGCCTCTTCTCAGGGCATGTTCCGACCCGACAGAGAGAAGGACGAGCTGTCACTCGCCCTGCAGACTCTAGAGCATCCAGGACGAACACGAGGGAAAGGGGTGATTCCTTGGAAGATTGGATCCAAGGAGGACATCCACACGTACAGGAGTCGGATGAGGAGCAAGAGAGATACCGAGGCGAAGATTGCAGATCTTGAGTACAGGGTATCAAGCTACGAGCTCAGCATGCAAGAGGAGGTGGCAAGGAAGGTTGATTAACGCATGGCCGCACATCGGTCCCATGATCCCCAGCCAACCATTCCTCCTGTAATGGTGAGTCCTTCAGGCAATCGTAGCAGCTGCACCTCAACGGGGCAGGTAGGATCACAGAGCATGGACGCCATGCAAACCCAGGACGAAACCACCTGCCCCATTGATGACATCACTCATCGAACACCATGTGAGCTGCATATTCCCTTCAAGAACTTATCAATAAAGGTAAGCTCATAGTTTATAGATTTTAGATTTGTCTATTCCGCAAGTTGCTGCTTATATATGTTGATTACTAATAAATAACCTCTCACCACGTGAAGGTGGCGTCGGGCATGGCCATCCCAACGGACCCTTCGGGGACTTACCACTGCAGGCCGATTCCAGCAGGATACTCCAAGGTCGAAGTTGAGTTGGTGGAAGGCGCGTACGAGGACCTCGAGTTGGATTACCCTGGAGGAGACGGTGAGACACATCTACGAGACACAAGCCACGCCATTATACTATGGCGCAAGCGGCGTCTCGTGCACCATCTCCTCTGGCTCCGCCATCTCCTCCTCAGGCTCCTGCACCGTCTACTCCTCAGGCTCCTGCACCGACTCCTCCTCAGGCTCCTGCACCGACTCCTCCGCAAGCTCCTCGTCCGGCACCTTCCAAGTCAAGGGCCCCCCAAGCTCCACTGCCTGCCCCCACATGGGCAACGAAGAAGGCGAAAGTGACGCCGCAAAAAACAAGGACCCGGGGTACGATTGCACGCAAGAGGAGCTTGACGCTTATGTGGCATTAGAAGTCAGGAGACAATTGAAGCTTCGAAGTCCAGAAAAGAAGATTCCTATAGACCCGAGTGTCAGGAACTTCTTCAGGGGTATGTCTACACCTGCCAAGGAGGCCATAAAGCCATCGGACTATGAGCGAACACTTAAGAAAGCATCTTTTGGAAAGTCCAAACCAGTCCCTCAGCTTGGAGAACAACCAAACCAGGAGATCGAGCCGTTGGTGACCGGTGAAGATTTTGGAATACAAGAATTTATTAATGACACCAGGCTAACTACGGATCAATTGCTACGAGGCGCACCAATCGAAAAGGCGGAAGTGAAATACATGTACGAGCTCGGTAAACCGCTTGTCAAGCCTGAGCAGCTGCAGTCCCTACCCACACAAATGTACAAGTTCCATCAACTGTACATGGAGATGAGCGCCACCGGTAGAGAGATGATCGGAGCGAGGATCAGGGACACGGAGTTCTTGCAAGGAGATGACATTCTCTAGATCAATTTCAAGGGTATCTACGAACTATACCAGCTGGATGCCCTCGATGTCTCTATTATGAGTTGCTGGATTTTGTAAGTATCGTCCAGTTAGATTTCTTATTATGTTTCCTTTAATTAATTAGGTCCTTCTATATAAGTAGACTATATATAATATATACTTCCTTTTATCGTTATAGAATGGAGATTCAAAGGGCCCGACGGCGGGAGGTTTTCGATAATGGATTCATTGACCCTTGGAAAGTAAACGTCGCAATGCTCGACCAGTATCCGCAAGCCACAGAGGACAATCTCGTCCATCTCCTGAAGGCGCAGCATTACAAGACGTTCATACTATTGCCGTACAACACAGAGTTAGTTTTTACTGTCTTCCTATACCAAATTTCATTCCCGTACGAACATGCTAAGTGTTTCATATGTAATGCATCCCACGCACATTGCAGATTCCACTGGGTCCTTTTACTCTTCGACCTGGATGCCTGCACCGTCAACGTATATGACTCAATGGATAAAAAAGAGTCTACGTTTGACAAGATTTTTGAACTTATAGATAGGTACTGTCATAAGTTCCTATGTTAATTAAGAATCCTGTTATAATTAATTGCTACTACGAATCATAGCTTTAAACTCCATGTAGGGCTTGGTATCGGTTCCGTCATTTGGTCCGCGGCAAATGGAGAGAAAGACTTAGGCGGAAGTTCAATTTTCTTGTGAGTACACATGCTCTACATTTATATTCAATCTCCAATTCAAATACATACAAATGTATATTAATTAGATATCTCGCCGTTTGTCATTTATTTATAGCGCGCAAAGCAAAAGCAGGGAACTAACTTATGCGGCTACTACGTGTGCGAGTATTGCCACTGCCTTGCAGACCAAATCATCACCATAAGAGAGCTCGATATACGTACAAATAAATTCAAAATTTCATTGCGTACGTATCGATTTGTTGTTTAATTACTAATTAATTTCATACATTCATAAAGTTTATTCGCATGAGAGATAACCTGATCACACACAAGGAATTTATCGCGGCGGTTCAAGAACAACTCATGGAATTCATCAACGAACAAATCCTTGATCCCAAGGGTGAATTCTACTACGACGGAAATACAATTCATAGGTCCTTAGCTTCTGAGATAACAACTACTACTACGTCGAAATCGTAGCTAGCTAGGACATCATAATGGATTGTAATTAATACATGTCTATTTTTCTATATGCATGTACACATTTTCTTTAATGTAAATATATATTTTGGTCATATATATATATATATATATATATATATATATATATATATATATATATATATATATATATGACACTCATATGGGGCACCATGGTGCCCGGGCACCATGGTATCTAATGCACAAAATCACTCAAATTTTTCAAAATTTTCAAATTGTGAGTATATACCTAGTTATAATAATTCAATATATACCTATACCTATCAACAAAACAACTCAAATTTAACTTTATTTCACAATCCATGATTACATATCTAACTAATTATATGTATGGATGCTTTATGTCTAGAATCAAAATCTAACAAAAACAAGTTCAAATTTAGTTCAAACTTGCTTTGAACTAGTTAGTAAAGTAGTTAATGTTAATACCTAAGTAATTGAAAAAGTTTCATACTTATTTGAATAGGGTATATACTTAATTTCAACAATGGTGCCCGGACACCATGGAGCACCCAACAAATTTAACATACATACATATATATATATATTTATATATATATGTATATATATGTATATATATATATATATGTATATATATATATATATTAACTATGCAGCAACAGGGCCATGAAAAAAAAAGGTCAGCTCAATATCTAGTGTTACCAATCGGGAGTAAAGATAGCGATCTTTAATCCCGGATTGATTGTTTCGGTTTGAAAACCGGGAATAAAGGAGGGCTACGAACCGGGACTACAAACGCTTTCTCCACCAGTGTTTTATTAATAGCCTATGTTTAATATTTATAATTAGTATCCAAACATCTCGTAGCTTATTATTAGTAATACACTTCTAATGGTCAATCAGCCCTGTCATACGGAGGCAAGGCGACAAATCAACAGATTATACAGAGGATATATATCTGACCGGTCCTTAGGGCTTATTCGGAATATAGGATAGGAAAAATGAAGGAATAGGAAAAATATAGGAATATGGTAGGATTGTATGCGTAAAACAGAGGATTGAAAAACATAGGAATTTCTTGTTCTCCGTGCGCAGGATTCTTACAACAAAGAGGCTAGAGTGGATTCTTTTTTTCCTATGAAAACATTGGTAGGGAATAGTATTCCTATGGAATTCAAGATAGCTAACCCTTTCAAACGAATGCATCTACAGTACCCAGTTCAAAGGAATCATCAATCATCTATTTTTCCTTCACATTTCCTCCATTCCGAATGAGCCCTTAGTTAATTAGTAGTTCCCATATATCCACGCAGGGAAGCTTCCTTCGCTTCAGTTTTATAAACTACTTCCTCCGTTCTATTAAAAAAATATATCCTATTACTACGAATCTAGATATATATGTATGTCCAGATTTATCATATTAGAATATATCACAACCGATTTTAGATTCGGTTTTTATGGGACGGAGAGAGTAGGCCCATAGGATAATGACTTCAATTCACCAGAGTGCAGATTTTTTTTTCTTGTTATTTTGTCCCCTTTGTTTTGTATCCATGGAAATATTTAGGCATTTTTTTATAACACGGTGATTGTTGACTACATAGAGAAAGAACTATAGAATATACAAATGCAAAAATAATTAAATACTCTCTCTGATTAAAAATAATAATTACTGACCTTTTTGTGATTTTTGGGAATCCACATTAAGCATACATTATTTTTTATTCCAATAAGTTTATCAAATAAAAAATTGTTATAAGACGCAAACTCATAAATTTATTTATATTTATAAGGGTTTAAGACATAGCTCAAGGGAAACTACATCCCCAATACATTGCCATTAAAGATAAAAACATACAGAACAACACTATTTATTCGGAGGGGATAGCCAACGGAAGTAAGGAAATCATCCTTCAATATAATCCAAAAGGCTGCAATGGACGATTTCGTCAGGTTGTTGAGGTATTACCGCAGTTACTACGTCCACATATGCCTCTACTAAAAACATGCACATTGTTTGACAGACCGACCACCCTTCAGTTGCTTTCACATGAGCAACACTATTCGAAGTTGCTTTCACATGAGCACCACTATTCGAGGTTTATTATTGAGTTGTACATTTATTTATTAAGCTTCACATGACTTAGGCTGCGTTCGTTCTGGACGATGCATTTCACTTGCATGCTTATCTAATTACTAGACGATGCATTTTTAAAAAGTATTTTTAATCGGAAAGTTTCTTAAAAAACATATTAACTAGTTAAAACCCCCGTGTTACAACGGAAGTTTTGTATGATATTAGTAGAAAGAGTAAAATACACCTGTGGTCCTTAAACTTGTCAGGAGATTTCACTTAGGTCCACGAACTTGCAAAGCACACATTAAGATCTCTAATCTTGGTTTATTGTATCATCCCGGTCCAAAGCCGCGTTTGACCGTGGTCTTGCCTACGTGGCACGCCACGTGAACGATGACATGGATTTTGTCTCTCTTCTTCCTTCTTTTTTTTCTCTTTCTTCCTTGTCGAAAAGATGAAAATGCCTCGTACACGTCATCGTCCATGTCATCGTCTTTTCATAAAAGAGAAAAGAGAAGGAAGAAGGGCGAAAAAATAAAAAAAAAATCCATTTCATCGTTCACGTGGTGTGCCATGTAGGTAAGACCACAGTCAAACGCGGCTTTGGACCAGAATAATACAATAAACCAACTTTAGGGATCTCAATGTACGCTTTGCAAGTTCGTGGACCTAAGTGAAACCTACTGACAAGTTTAAGGACTGCTGGTGTATTTTACTCTAGTAGAAATAACAACAAACATAGCTACATTTTGTATAATTTTCATCTTTGATCAACTAATGAAAAAAAGCTATAAACAATTAAGATGATGGGGTTTAAAACAATTTAAATCATATATGGATTGACCGTTCAAAAGCAATAGTAAGGTGACGTGGCTCAATGAGAGAAGAAAAAAAATAATATACCCTACTGATCATTCAAAAGATAAACTAAGATGATATAACTTTACAAAGGAGGAAAAAGAGAAAAGATAATTTAAATCGTAGATCAATCCTACAAAGTGTTATAAACAATTAAGATAATGCGGCTTAATGAGATAATAAAAAATAGTATTAACTATACTTAGTGGGGTGCACTTTATTGATATATTAGATGTATTTTTATAATTTAAAATAATTAATACTTAATTAATCATACGTTAATAGCTCGCCCTCCTCTTTCTCTTTTCATTTCCACTCAAATACACAAGGACCATCAATATGGAGAGCGAGCTAGCGGCGGTGCAGGGCACTGGGACATCCACATGCCTAGATTTTTTTTTTTTTGAAAACCCACATGCCTACAATTAATTACCGTCATCACCATCATCTTCTCCAGACACCAGTCGCCATGAAGCTACACCAGTGAAACCCAAAAATGGAATAAACCCGAACTACAAAACTACGGAGGAACTCTGTCCTAAACTACAATACACCGGGGCGGCCTGGCCTCTCGTCCGGCCCTTGCCATTGGAAGAGCCTTCTCGTGCGTATTTCTATAGACCAAATGCTGCCTACATGGCTACATCCTAATTAAGATTACGAAAGTACAGTTCAAGATATATCTGGAGTGAAGTGCACGAGCAGTCTCTAAACTTGTGTGGGTGTGTCATCTAGATCGCTAAACTCTCAAAATGCATTTTTGGATCCTTGACTAAACTCTCAAAATGCATTTTCAGATCATTGAACTTGTTTCGGGGTGTCATATAAGTCTAAACGAGCTCCAACCCCTTCTATGCGTTGATGTGGCATGCGACGATAGTTCATACGTGTTAGTTGGACCCACGTGTCAGTCACATGGAAAAAAATATAATTAGAAAAATATATTTTCTCCTCTCTACCTTAAAATTTTTATCTTTTTTTCTATCTACCTAAGATGAGAAAATATGGTTTTTAATTTTATTTTTTATATATGCTTGACATGTGGATTCCACTGACACGTAGGCGTCACCGTGGCATTGCCACGTCAGCACATCGAGTGGGTTAGAACCTGTTTGGACCTATATAACACACATGGCAAGTTCAGGGACCTAAAAATACATTTTAGGAGTTCGGGGACCTAGATGACACACCGGCACAGGTTTAGGGACCACCCATGTACTTCACCCATATATCTATATTTGCAATTTCTATGTTTTTGAAATAAGTATTATTAAAATTTATTCATGGTCCAAGTTCCAAAAGTTTGAAAAAAAAGTCAAATATCATAAAATTTTGATTGGAGGGAATGGCTATATATATTTTTAATTTTTTACGGTGAAATTACACCTACCTGATGAAACTTTTTTTTTATGAAACTCCAAAATCTCCAGTTGAAAATGTTCTCAATTTTGAGTTGAAACTCTCGAATTTTGTTTATATTTGAATTGGAAGATATCCACCTAGAATAATATTGTAAAAAAAGTTAATTAAATAATCTTGAGCTTTGCCACTTGCAACTTGTAAAAATCAACTGAAATAGTCTTGATACATGTGTATAGAAGATAGAAATGGTTTTTTACTTTAGAATGGGTAGTGACAAAGAAAATCGTGTTAGACATGAACCTTTTATGATTGGAAGCTGAGGCGTGAGGTTAACTTGGTAGGTGCGGAAGGAAAGTTGGACCGGTAAGCCAAGATCTGGGTCAACCTCGTGCTGAATTTTCTGAATAAGTTTCCCCTTTGTTTTAATTTATTAATTAGGACATGAACAAGATGACTTGGATAACTTTTTCCAACGAAAGATAGGGCACGACATACACTCCCTCCATTTTCTTTTTTATGACATAAAAAAACACGCAGGAAGTATTTATCGATCAGTTGCAAGAAAGCAACAATACAACTAATAAACAAATGTCGAATTTGGTAGCAACAATATGAGCAATGGATGCTTAATCAGTACACTAAATTTCCTGCATGTATGCATCACGTTAGTTAGTACTAACCTTTCATCTCACCTACTCTTAAGAATACTTTATCCAGATTTGTCGGTCGCCGATGGTCGAACAAATCTCTACAGTTATAAAAATTAGAGATGTTTTTGCCGGTACTTTAGTACGTTATTTGTGTATGGGTCGGTTTTAAGTTCATTTGCTTTTAGAAATACAATTTCGTATTTGAGTCGGTTTTTAAGTTCGTTCGCTCTTAGAAATACAGAAGAAATTGTATAAGAAATTTTTTTAAAAAAAACTCACACGCTAACTTGAGACGATCGGACTCTAATTGCAACTCATGATTTTCTAACAAAATATATATATCCAAACGAATTTAACACAATACATTTCATCTTAACTAAACCATATATCTCTTCTCTACTTTTATAAAAATTGAAGATGTTTTTGCTGAGATTTTGATAGGCCACCCGTGTTTGAATAGGTTTTAATTTAATGTTTCCATCCGAGTGAATTAATTGCGCCTTAAAAAGAAAACGTGTCCGATTCCCCATAAAAAGGGTGAAAAAGCCGTCCGTAAAAAAATAAAAAAAGAGCGAAAAAGTCCCTAGAAGAAAAGTCAAAGTCCGATTCCCCCAGAACGGCGAAAAAAGGCAGTCAAGCAGTCCGTGAAAAAAAATCCATCCAAAATAATAAAAAAGTCCAAAAAACAAAAAAGTGCCTTCATAAGTGAACAAAACGTTTCCATCATAATCGTTACCTATTATAAAAATTAAATTAAAGATAATTTTATACTCATCGAATTTTCGTCCGTTGTCCTTTCGTTCCAACAAGCCGTCTTGTTTCGATTCACATATGTTTTTAGCATTTTGACCATATTCACGTTTCTTTTTTTCTCTCCACATCCAACATGTTTTTGCACGTATGGGCCTAAAATTGTAAAAGGGTCCAACGTCTATCACAATCTGTCTTTTTATTTTGAGCTGTCTCATTTTAAAATATTGCCCATCTTCTAAGCATATGTTATACATATGGACTATTTATTCCAGATTTGTTTGTGTTTATTTCAATAATTTTGTACACATGCAAATGAAAAACATACTAATTTTTGTATGGGTGGCTTGCATGCATGTCCGTTTATTTTGTGAAGGATTCATCTACGCATAATTCTTTTTAACGTAATTTTTTCAACATATGATTTCGTTCGGCTATTTATGATTAAGTGATTTATTATTAAAACTGAAGTTGTTTCCACTAATAATTTTGGTACGTTGTCCGTATTTAAGTTGGTTTTAAAATTCGTTCGCTTTTAAAAATACAAGGGTTTCGAATTGGATATCATCTTAAAATAAAAATCCCATATACTTTTAGACAAAAGAATATATCTAACAATAATATGATTAAAATAGTCTTCACCTGTTGCAAAGCACGGGTATTTTTAAAGTAACAATAATAAAATTAAAATAGCCTTCACCTATTGCAACGCACATGCATTTTTCTAGTTAATTATACATATATAAAATGGACATGTTCCGCATGCTGTTGATAAAACACAAATATTCAGGATAGAAAATCTAAACTGTTTAATATTATAGATTCATTTTGTCTCATGTAAATTACGTCGATCAACTTTCCTTTAGATTGTACGTTCAACCACTACTACAAAACCCATAAAAGAAACCGGCTCATAGGTACCATTCATTTAAAACCGACACCTATTAACCATTTTCCTATTCTGTAGGATAAAAACTATAGGTACCAGTTCAGTACATATACAATTAATACAAGTTTTTTAAAAAGAAATGGTACCTATAATAAATTATAAACTAGTATTATATTATAGGTATCGGTTAACTTAAAACCGGCACCTTATAGGTACCCATACGAGCCGAGCCGGAGCTAAGCACACGCGTCCTTATCCCCCTTTCGCATTTTTTTTGCCACTCACCTGGTGTCCTTATCCAGAGCTAATAGAGCGTGCGTGTCCGCCCCCACTCCCCTTCTCTCGTAATCCACCCCAACTCCCTCGCCGCACCTCATCCCCTTTCTCTCCCGGCGGCACCCTCCCCCGTGCTATCCTCCTCCCACTCTCCTACTCCTCCTCATCCGACGGCGCTCTCCCCCCTCGCTCTCCCGATGGCAACGCGAAGGCTGGGAGAGGAGGCCAAGCGAGGTGGCGGCAACGGCGGCGGCGGTGTGGTGGAGTGGAGCAGGGGTGGAGCGAACCCTAAATCTCCAGGTCGTGTGGAGGGCAGTGGCGTGTTTTGGGGGGGGAGACCTGGTGCATGCGAGCAACGATAATGGTGGCAGTGGGGGTGAGATCTATGCGCTGGGCTGGAGGAGGGAGAAGGGGAGTCGGCTGAGCAATGGAGGAGATGGCGGCGGTGTTGTCGCTCGCGGTGGCAGTGGTGCGGGGGGTGCTACGGCACGCCGCGGTGCGGAGGGAGGAGGTGCGGCGTCAAGGCTCGCAGCGGTGGAGGCCGAGGTCACGGAGCGCAAGGTGCACTGCTACACCTAGGGGCAGGGCAACGTGGCGGGGGCACCACAGTGGACGGTGCCTGAGGTGGAGGAGGTTCGCTGGCCCCCTCTTTCTCCCAGGGGCCCTCCCTCTTGTTCTCTGTCCGCCCTCCCCCGTTCTCCTCCAGATTGGTGATGACGGCGGTGGTGCAGAAAGCCGGCGCATATGCGACAGCAGCCGCCGGATCCGGCGACAGCGTCACTATCGCCTCTTTTTTTATTTTATTGAACTGTATATAGGTATCGGTTCTTACCACAGAACCAGCATCCATAATATTTATGTGTGCCGGTTTTAGAATAAGGGGTTTTGTAATAGTGAACTGAGGATGAAATGTTGCATTAATATATTTCCCCGCGTCATACTTTTGCAAGCACGGCCGGTTCCAAACAAACCTTTTATGTCAGAATTATATCCGACACCATTTATGAGGCACTGATGAGGGAACTGATTGGAGCCGGGTGCGAGAACCGGCACCGATGGCCCTCCAACAGCAAAAAAAAGAAAAAAGAAAAAAAATACTAAGCCTGGCTTGATTCATTGAGCCAATACATGTATAAAAATATCAATCACGTATAAAAAAAATCACAGATTCAATCACCAGTGCATTTGAATTTGAACACATATCACAGATTCAATCATCAACACATTACATAATCAATATTTACAAATTCACCATGTGGATTAGAACATTTGGAATTTCAACACATCGCGTGGTGAAGTCCGCCCATCCACTATCCTAAAGACAATAATAAGCGGAGGCGAGATCAGGGTGAGAGAGGGGAGGTCAGGATGAGGACAAGGAGAGGCACACTGACCTTTGGCATCGGTGGCAATGTCGAAGACGAGGTGGATGGGAGAAGAATTAAGCCAATGTCATCGAACCCGAGGGGGCTAGATCCAACGATCCCCGAGCTTGGGCCTACTGCCACCAGATACAACGAATCATGATGCGGAGGCAGAGACCATGGCTAGAGGTGATAGGAAGAGCAAGCCAATGTTGTTAAACCCGAGGACGCCTTCTCCAACTCACTGCTTCGATCCCTCTCTAGCGTCGGGGCCGGGGAGGGAGATGTTGCCATCTCGTCGAGAGGGCCACCACTGAGCCACCATGTTGGGATGAAGTTTGCCCACCTGCTGCCCTGGACCTCACAACGGGTGGATTTGGCCACCCTTAAGCTCGTGGCGGTAGCTTTGCCAACGGAGAGGAGGAGAGGCAGCGACTGTGATGGAGATGAGGGGTAGGGACGGCAATGGCGGCTATGATGGAGATGAGGAGGGGCGGCGGCGGTGGGGAGAGTGAGTGTGAGAGAGAGGCGGAGAGGCTGAGAGGCTAAGTAAGGCGACTCGTCCATAAAACACTGAGGCTCAATCAGTCGTCGACTCAACTCCCTCAGAGGTGTTGGATTTTTTAAAAAAAACCGACACGTATAACCCCTCACAAGTGTCAGTTTATCAAAGAAACTAGCACAAATATTATTGGTGCCGTTTTTTAATAAACTGGCACATACATGCTAGTTTTTATTTTTACCCATATCAGATCTTTTAAGAACGAGAAAAGCCTTATGTATGAGCCATTTTTTTTCTAGGCAAATTTTGTCATAGGACATCGCGACTTTATGGTTTTAGCGGTGGGACACTACACAAAGTCACTTTTGGGGAAGAGACTCTCAAAATGTGGTTATTTGCCAATGGACACCGTAGACATTAAAATATTAATTTCTGATTCAATACGAGAGATAAATAGTGTAAAATGTCAAAAATGCACATGGGCCCACTTGTCATATTCTTCCCCCACAACTAACTGCCTCTCACACTCTGGCCACAACGCCACCTTCACTTGCCGCTAGCGACCACCCCATCCCTCCCTCCTTGCCTCCTTTACCTCCATCGCGACAGCACGGCCCGGCTCCCTCACATGGGTGGCGCGGCCTGGCTCCCCTCAACACATGCAGGCAGCGGCGCGGCTTGGCTCCAGCAAGCGCCGAGGGGAGCAACGGTTGGGTGGGGGCAGAGGTGGAGCGGCGACGGCGTCTTCTCCCCTTCCACAGCCACGAGCTAGGCAGTAGCCGCTGGATCTGACCAGGCATGGGGCGGTGGGGGCGGAGATGGAGCTTGGTGGTGCAAATCGGGTCGGCGGGTCGACGACCCACCCAGCGGCAGCACGGAGCGGGGGCTGCAGCCGCCGTCGAGACTCAAGGCAGCGTCCTCGACGGCGAAGCGGCTATGCGTGGCGTCATCCTCTTGCTCGTCCACTCCGCCGCCATGAGTCGTCGCCTTCGAGCTGCGCCGGTGGTTGGGGAGGGAGGAAAAGTAGCGCCGGCCGGGAGGAGAGGAGGAAGGAGAGTGGCATTGACCGGTGGAGGTAGACGAGGCATGGAGGGAGGCCCGGGCTGGTCGCCGGCATGTTAACGCCGAAATTTGTAAGCCCCTAAGAGAATTATCACATCGTCAATAGTCGGATTCCTGCTATATTCGGTTAAGGAAATTAATCTATTAAAGGAAGTTTATCCAGAAGTGACTGAGTTCAAGGAGGATGCGGCATGGCAAGTTATCTATTAATTAGGAATAGTTTGTTAGTTTCATTTTATAAGGACTTTGTGTTTAGTGTCCTATAAGGACTTTATGTTTTCCTTTTATCTTTACGAAAGTTTCTTTCTTGTCCTACAAGGACTAGTATCTCCCTATGGTTATAAATATGTACACCCGGGATCATTGTAAATTATCTCACAGATCAATACAACTACTCTTGGCGCATCGCCACCCTCTTTACCGAGGTTTTTACTTATCATCTGGCGGAACTTGGCACCTAACGCGGGGCTACATCGGTTTTCGATCTTCGTCGAAAGTGTAAGTCCTACGTTTCGCTGGCCCTGGTGAATCTATTGGCTACATTGGTGTTGTTCAAGGCTGCATCGCTTCAATCTCTTGGATCACTCTGGTTTAGGTGATATATTTGCCTACCTGATATCTCAATTCTATCTCTAATTGCATTGTGTTTAGAGACCCATTGGTTTAGTTGGGACTGTCTTGGTTACGTCTGATCTTCTATCTTAGCCGATATATCTCTACAATCACAATATTGTTCTAAATAGATTTGTTACATCCATCACATTAGACAGATCTATCGGCTCATCGAGTATTAGATTATCATATACAATCTCGTGCTACATCGGTTAGGTTCGACCTACTAGATTGTTGTTGATAATATAAATCTTGTTAAGCCGATAGATTCATGCTAATGTTTTATCAGGGTGCTAGCCGATAATTTATCTGGACGTTATATCGACTTACAAGAATTACATACAAGTTAGATTTAGCCGATTGCAACAAAGGTTTCATATCAGACCTTCAACCGATGTATGCTTTAACCTTCGGATCAGTACTTATTCTATCATGTCATTGTTAGCCGATTGGTTTCTACTGGATTATATTATTATTATATTATATTATCATCAGCCGATCGCCTTTATATTGTTATTTACATCAAGTGTCAGATTGTACTTTGGATGTATAGCCGATTTCTCAAAACCCTATCGCTATCGGCTGGCATTGGCATCGGCTGGAATTACTCCATTGGCTTGTCAGCCGATCGGTTCATTGATCTACTATTTGTATATGTTGTCAGTTGCAGGATCAAACTGACTGACACGCCCGTATCTCACCAACCTTTGGACCTGCACTAGAGCTAAGCAGATCTCCTAGGCCAGTGTGTGTTTTTCGCGTCAACACGGCGGCGACCAGAGGTGGAGTTATGGCCGGAGTGTGAGAGGAAGTTAGTTGTGGGGGAAGAATATGACAAGTGGGCCTAGGGGCATTTTTGTCCTTTTACAATGTTTATCTCTCCTATTGAACTAGAAATTAATATTTTAATGTCTATGGTGTCTATTAGTAAATAGTCATATTTTGAGAGTGTCTTCCCCTAAAAATGACTTTGTGCGGTCTCCCACAGCTAAAACCACGAAGTCACGATGTACTGTAGCAAAATTTGCCTTTTTTTTAATGTAATTGGACATATGAGGACATGCCTTATTAGGATTTTTTTAATGCCTTATTAGAGTTGCCCAATACACAACACAAGAGTTGCCCAGTACACAACATTGAGTCCTAAGAACATTGAGTTGCCCAGTACACAACATTGAGTTCTTAAGGAATTGTTTTGCTCACAGCCACACTTTGCAAAGAAAAAAAAACAACAGATATGTTTAACCGAGTTAGCGCGCTGTGTTTTGGTTCACTGTCACACGCGTAATATGTTTCTCTTCCTAACACCTTGGTTCCACTTGGCATTATTGAAGCTTTTGCTAGCTAAAGGGGTGCGCCAAATTTGTTTTCCTGAGCTCATGCATGTTTAAGGGAAAAAAATGACAACCTTTGTAATATGAACCAAACGATCCTCAAGATACTGAGCTGACAGTTATTCCAATAAGTTATACTCCCTCCGTCGTACAATAAAAGAAGGTGGCCAAGTGTAATATAATGGTACTTATTTTTATATATGTATAAAAAGAAAGAAAATGACTAGCGATTTTAGTTAAATAAAATGACTAACAACCGCGAAAGAGATAGCATATGTTGACACAGACTTATTTCTAGATTTTTATTGACATGGCAGAAAAGTAAAAGAAAACAATTAACTAAGTCCATGCATACATTAAAAACCATGCATAGAAACATAATAGTTAAAAAGGTTTACGGCATTGACGGAGTACACCATTTTATAATTAGTTGAATAGAAACGGTAAGTTAGCTTTTCTAATAATAGTATCTACTGGGTAGCGCTTTCAACTAAATGTTATCTACCGAGATAAAACTTCAATGCCTAGATTTCAAAAGACGACACAAAACTATAACACAAACTTCGGTGAAAAACTCAAAGGGAGCATGGTGTTATAAAGGTAGTTACAATGGAACGACGACTAACCTTTCCGATTTTGTCAGCCGTTAATCAACTTAAATAGATGACGATAAAAAATACACGATATTTAATAACGGGGTTCAATCTAGCCTACATCTTCAGGGGTCTATTATGAGTACTCCTCCCCGATTAATATAATACATCTAACTGTTGAGTCCATCATCTCCGTACATGTTTATGCTATATTATCATCACCATAGTTACACTATGGCACCCCTATTTATTTAAAGAATTACCACGTTATATGGTCCGACTCTAACTCCATCCTTAGCTAATTCCTATTACGACTTCAAATACAACTATATTCTATTAGGGCTAATATATTTGACACCTATTTCAGCTACAACTTCTATCACCTATTATAACTCTAGTAAACACCACAATATTACTAATATATTCCACTACTACATAAATGCTTTTTCCAGGCGGCTCATAACCTATTTTCGCGTGCGGTAGGGCGTCTGGAAAAATCGTTATTTTTGTATGCGGGGGTGCACCCATGCCAAAATCTGATTTTCACATACGGGTGCTTATGTGGTCTGCATGCAAAAATAAAAATCCGAAAAAAAATAAAACCGCCCGCCCGCCGGTCGCTACGCCAGACGACCACTGAGCCCGCCTGCACGCCGCCTGAACGTGTCGCCGTTGCTCGCTGAGGAAGCGTGGCCGTTGTGGCGAAGTGAGGAGAATGAGTGGAGAGAAAGTGAGGAGAAGATAAGGGAGAGAGAGAGAGTGGAGAAGAGATAAGTTAAAAAAATTTTAATAGGTTGAGGGAAAGAGGAGGAGGATTGAACTTGCAGGCGTTTGCTTAATAGGCCCGCATGCGAAAATAGATTATTTTTCCGTGTGGGCTGTTAAGAGGGCCACCTGCGAAAATTGATTTTACATACGGGTCTCTTAAGAAGACGTATGCAAGATCGATTTTTACGGACACGGTCAGTTATGGTCCGTTTATGACCTAACTGGGGTCTCGTCTGGGAAAATCGTTTTTGTCATAGTGTTCGACACATATTCTAATTACATTTTCTCTACACTTTTATATAACTATGTCCTATTCGGACTAATATATTCGACACCTACTCAGCCTATTACAATTATTAGAAATAGAACTATATTATTCTATTAAGGCTAATATATGGATCCGACCTTGTAACGTAGATTTTCGGCCTTTATAAACCAGCATCACCCCTCCTCTAATCCTCTATCTCACCATCGTCGGCCGGACCTCCACGGACCGCATACGACCACGCAATACGCCGCAGCAGCAGCAGCTAGCCAGCAGATCGATCCGACCGACGGAGGAAGAAGATAAAAGGGGAGAAGAGAAGGGGTGTGTGTGGAAAAGGCGAGCAAAGACTCCAGCTTTCTACCCGTTTGACCTCGCCCTGCTCACCGCGAAGGCTCGCCCCCCTCCCTCTTCCCTCCCCGCCGCCGTCACCGGTGGCAGGCAGCAATGGCGGCCGCTTCGGAGGAGGCCATCAAGCAGTTCTCCGCGCTGATGGAGCTGCGTGAGTGTTTTCTCTTCTCTCTATTCTTGTATTGCTACTGAAACAAATAATAATAATAATAATAATAATGAGGAAGGAAGGAAAAGTTGAACACTATCTCTCTCCGAGGTTGTTCTTGTTTGCTGAGATGCGCTTTGTTTTGTTGCAGTGGATGAGCCGCTCAAGACCACATTCCAGGTGCCGATCTGCTCTTTCTGCTGCCATGGCTGGATCTCTTGCTTCCCTTCCTTGCTCTGTATTTTGCTCTGCTAGAACAACTCGTGGGTTGGTAATTCTTGGTGATGTTTCTGCGTTGGATGTGCGGCCGTTTTGGCTCAGCTTTGCTTGATTTTTTTGCCTTCACTTCTGTTTCTTGCTTTGCATTTTTGGTGGATTTGGGAGTTGCAGCTCCCATTCTTTGTTCGGTTCTTGCTTTGTGGGTAAATTTCAGATCTTTGAAAGTTCATTGTGATCCGTAGCTCAGCTGTAGTATTGTCAAGCCTTCTTTTATTAATTTGGAACATCTTTTAGTTTTTGTTTTCTTTATATGGTTTTACTTTGGTCATTTCTAGCTCATGCTCTTAAATTGATTGTCTGACTAGTTATAGCGTTCAAGTTTGGTACACCAACAGTTTACTTTGTATTTATATGATTTCTGCTCGGTCGCAGTTTTTATCACTTTTTCTATGGTCAAGTTGCAATTTTTTTTCAGACTAGTATATTTTTAGGTGAAATTGCACTTCTTCTTTTTTACCGTATTCATGCCGTGGACTCAGGGCTAAACCACTATCTTCAGCTGTAGTTGAGCAAATTTTGCTTGACTTGCACTGGCAGATATTTTTTTTGTAAGAAGATTTTGGGAGATGTTTTAAGTAGTACTTTAGTACCTTTTGCGGTCCTAATTGCAGCTTTGGTACAAGCAGCCAATTTTGGGGCAATTCTTGGTGTCGGTGCCATGTACTGTTTGTTCCTAGCTTCGTCATTTGGAGCTCAAGAGCTGTATTATTACTTTATTACATCTCGTCTGACTCAGTCATCTGTGCCGGCTAGGAGAGTTCAATTTTCCAACCATATTCGTTGAATTGTTCAAGTGGCTATGGTTTCTAGATCCCAAGACTTTGTGAGGTCAAGTACCACCAAAATGATGTATGTATTGTTAGCAGTTGGAAGCCAGACTATTTAGGAGTACATGGGAGGGAGATGGCTTTGTTGTGTGATCATTCACGGCAAGGCTTCTCCTTGTTGTGTGAATTGTGATTCAGACACCATGTCACCATGTGGATCTCGGTGACCGCTAATTAATGGCCAAAGAAGTTGCTGTTGTTTAATTTGGACGCTTGCTGATGAGGGGTGGACCTTGTGTTGCTGGACTTTGTGTGGCCTGGACTGTTCCTGGTGGAGATGTTTCAATTGCCGATTTGGACTTCTTTTATATGCTTATGCTCTAGCTGTCCTTTTCCTGATAAGTATGATGCCATTAGTGATCTCAGGAAGATGTGTTCGGTTGCGAAAGCGTGCTGGAATCCCAATATGTCCACTAAGAAACAACATCTTTGTTTCAAAAAAATATATTTCTTTCCCACAGCAGTCACAATGTCACCACCAAAGAACAACATTTGCTTCTCTCCCTGTTGTGTTGCTAGATGCTTTTTCTTGACCTCTGTCTACATTTGTTATCTTCTTTTTCTGTATTGTTTTTTTGGATGCATGAGTTGCATTTTCTTTTTTTCCCTACAAATATTCCATCACTAGTTATATAGTTTTTCATCAGCTGCTAGTTTGAAAATAATAATTCTAGGGGTGACTAATTCTTAACTAGTACTATGCTAAATGTTCACAGCATGTCCATCAAGGATACGCAAGAGGGACTCTGGTGCGTTTTCTAAAGGCCAGAGAATGGAATGTTCCGAAAGCACATAAAATGGTAAAGCTTGCTTTTTACACTCTACTGACAACAGATAAGTTATTTATCTCTGAATATTTAATTGTTTGATGCAGTTAATGGATTGCTTAAATTGGAGGATACAAAATGGGATTGACAGCGTTCTGGCTGTAAGTACCTTTCCATTGGAGATTGGACGGATTTACTTTTAATTTCTTTTGAGGAATGCAAGACTGCTCTGCTAGTCAGTGATTTAAAATCTGTTACAAGATGAATTCAAGTTGATGCCAAAAAAAAAAATCAATCTCTTGCACTTGTAGCAGCAAATGTTTCGAATGTCAGATTTGCATCATGTACTGATCCAGAATTGCACTGCAAATTGCTAATAGGTTCATCTTATGCTATTTATCTAACCAGCAACTTCCGTTTCTTAATGCAGAAACCTATAGTCCCTTCTGATTTATACAGAGCTATTCGGGATACGCTGCTTGTTGGATTGACAGGATACTCCAAGCAGGTATAGCGACCAGACTCATTTATTTCATTTTTTCATAATTTTAATGGAGCCTTATGTTCAAATCTCACATTTCTTTAACTGTCAAAAAAAAAAATCTCACACTTCTTTATCTAAAATTATCTGGTTTTGGATGGCATTGTATTGCTGAACAATAGTTTCATTTTACAGCAGTTTGCTTTCTCTTTATTGAGTAAAGGCTTTTTTGCTGTTCTTCGTCTCATTTCCTCTCCTTTTTGTAGGGACAACCTGTCTATGCATTCGGTGTTGGGCTCAGTACCCTTGACAAGGCATCGGTAGGTATTTATTGATTAGAGTCTGAACAAATCTACCTGGGCCAAATCTAAAATAGTGTGCATACTAGTATTTGTTCAAAGCCAGATTCACCGAGCTAAAGTCTGATACCATTATGGTAGATGATAAACTAAATTGCATTTGATTACTTCTAACTTCAGTTATAGGATTAGGAATTAACAACTGTTTAATACAAAACATAGCATGATATATCTTTTTCTTGGAAATATTATGTCTAATTACTTCATTTTTGTACTAGGTGCACTATTATGTGCAATCACACATACAGATGAATGAATATCGAGATCGTGTTGTACTGGTAAGCCTTTTCTATTGATGATTCATAATTTCAATGTTATGAACATATATTAAGTATATTTTTTCTCTTCTTTAGCCGAAAGCCTCTAAGATGTTCGGGAAACAGATTAACACTTGCTTAAAGGTTATGGATATGACGGGGCTGAAGCTTTCTGCCTTGAACCAAATAAAGGTAGGCTGTCTTTCGCATTTGCTAAAATCTTCTCTTTCCGGTGTAGCCTCTCAGATATGCAAGATAACTGACCGTGGGCTTATTTTGTATGTGGTAAAATGTTTGATGTCAATTCAAATTTGAATTCAAGTGTCATAAATCATAACAAGAGACTCTGTGGTGCAAGGGGTCATAAATCATGAACATGCCTAGAATCGAGTTAATTGTCTTTCTGATCTGCCTAATAGCTAAGAGCAGCTTGTAATGGATTAATTAAAGTAATGCATTTGATCTCTCTCATTTTGTTATCTATTCTGCAACTGGATGTGGATCACAGATTAATAGTATCTTCTATGCTGCTGCCAAACTACTTCATTGTTTAGATTATGGAAAGCTAACAATATTGGTTTATTCATTATACTGATAGCTTAACTTTATGTGTGATGTATTTGGTTTCAAGGTTTTTGTATGCTGACCTTATGCTATACCACGATTTCAGTTTTCAGTGAAAATAAACTTTTCAATATGCTTATCGACTTCTTCATGATGCAGATGTTAACTACGATAACAGCCATCGATGACCTTAACTATCCTGAGAAAACAGAGACCTATTTCATTGTCAATGCTCCATATGTTTTTTCAGCATGTTGGAAGGTCAGTATACATATACACCATGCAGTCAATTTGCATGCACGTTCTATTATTTTCTTAATTCCAACTTCCGTTTGAAGGTTTTGAAGTTTAGCTCATCTTTTTTTTTTCATTTGTGGCTAGGTTGTGAAGCCTCTTCTACAAGAAAGAACAAAAAGGAAAATTAAAGTCCTGTACGGCTCAGGAAGAGATGAATTACTAAAGGTAAATATCATTAATCTCTTTTACTTACCAGTAACTTTCTCCAGATACTAGGCGGTACCTGTAGGTTCTGATAAATGCTATGAGCTTCAAGTTTAATTTCTATTGCAAGCATGTGGGCAAAAGTTATGTGGAATTGTGGACCAACCTCCTTCCTTACTAAGGAATCCATCACACAGTCAGCATAACTATGTTTTTGGACGCTCAAATTTCACACACATCTGTGAGCATGAATAAGCTGACTGGAAAGAAGAGCTTTTTGTACAACCAGCCATCCTAACTTTTAGTGGTCCTGTTGATCTGATAGCTTATGAGCGTCATTTAGACGTGTATTGGGATTACACTAAGATCTCTATGTGACTATCAGGTTATGGACTATGAGACACTCCCCAACTTTTGCAAGAGAGAAGGATCAGGCTCGTCGAATGATTCGACGGATGGAGTTGATTGCTACTCCTATGATCACCCTTTCCACCAGGAGCTGTATAATTACATCAAACAGCAAGCCCTGAATGAAGACTTCATCGGTCCCATAAAGCAAGGCTCGATGCATGTGGATGTGCCCACACCCGATCTGGAAGAGGCCAAGATCGTGGAGACGATCGAATCGGAGCTCCACAAATTCAGTGGAGCTAATGGCCTCTCGCATTCATTCAACAGGATCAAGATTGAAGGTCCGTGATGTTGCCTGTGATCATATCTCGCGACGGAGACAACGATCTGCGGAGATATTATGCTTATCCATCTCCAGCCCCAGGGAACCTACGCTGGGGTTATACCACTCCTTGCTTGCAATCTCTAGCTGCAGGCTTGACTAGGATCCACGAGTAGAAAGAGGTTAGTAATTGTGATGCGATTCTAATAACCGAATCCGTATTATCTGAAAGTGTAGCCAGTTCTTTTTCTAATTAACCTAGCGACTGTATCATCTGCGACACGTTACTATTTCAGTGCTTATGGCAACTGGGAAGGAAATGTGATGTTTCCAGTCCTTCCCAAGTTGCTGCCCTAAATATATATGTAACAGTGTATGTATAGCTCTACCTGCCTTTTGATTGCAGTGGTATATATCAAGTGCTGTACTCACTGCTAAGAATGAATCATCTGCATGTTTCATTTCACTGGATGCAGTGAAATTTGGTAAATCGTTATATCATTGTTTGATGTTTGCTGCCATCTGTATAAACTCGCCAGTCGCTTTTGGCTACATAATTAAGACTGCCCATGAATGCTGTTTTGCATTTTGTAGAAACAATGGATGGCTGTTATGCTCATCTTATTTTCTAACTGGTGTAACAGTAAATTCAGAAGCGTTAACTAGCAGCTAGGGGTGCAAGGGGCTAACCCGCGAAACCCACTTAATAGGTTAAAATAAGCCACGGGCTTGCTTATTTTGATATATAAGTGGATTCGCGGCTAACCCATTTATACCTCAACTATTAGCGTCTTGTCCGTTAGATCCGTCTTAGATTACCAACTTAGATCCGTCTTAAATTACCAACTTTATCGTGCGATCATTTGGAAGTAGAATAGGAATTAGTTCAATTCTTGTTAAAAATCTCACAAAATTCATCCACTTGAAAGGGCCTAAATGACTTTGTTTTAGGCTATAAATCAAATAAAAACTTGGCTATGTTCGTAATCAGAAATAAAGTTTTTTTTAAATGAAATACTACATTCGTCCCAAAATATAGAAACCTACTACTACAGACATCTAAATTTATAGTATTAGAATATGTCTCATCTGATAGTGGTTATAATTTTTATAGTATTAGGTTGTGTCTCATCCGATACTATGTTATCATATTTTAAGATAAACAAAGTAGTAACAAATATATTCGTGAACTGCGTATGTGTTATCGTAACATTATATCTGTTCCTCTAAGGGTCTCTTTGTTTAGACTTAAACTCAATGACTTAAACCTGTAAATCAATATTTTTCTTATATGTTTTATAAACCAGTAGCTTAAAAGCCTAAATTTTGATAGCGGAATCGTATTGTCACTTTACATAAGCTAAAATGCTACTTTAACCTAGCTTTTAACTTATCATTGTAAGAGTGGGTTATGGCTTTAAAAAAGGCAAAAAAAAATTGTTTTGTTCAGATTTAGATTTTTCAACTCATAAGCTAGCTCCCCCGCAAAAGAAAAAAAAAACTCATAAGCTAGCTTATAAACATAAACAGATTAAATAGAACCTAAATACTCCGAAATTGCTAATGAACAATCCATCACCGCCAGCGATAGTTTTTTTTTTTGGGTATGTTTATATACCACAACTTTACTGCAAGTTTATATACATAAATTTTATTTGGCGTTAGGGGAATTGAGTTACGTCAAATATGTTTAACCAGAGAGTAATATGTGTTTCTGCAACCGTAATTGCTAGGTACCACCCTGAACACATGATAAGATGACAGTAGTTACGACAAATAGCAATAAATTTGCATGACTAACCTTTGATCGGATGTTAAGCAAGCACCATTAACTAGCCACTCCCAAAAATAGCCGTTTTGTTTGCCGCGGAGTAGCTAGGTGGAGGCACACCCGCACGACTTGGCTTTAACCCCCCACAGCCTCCTCTCCCGTATAAAAATTCACCGCTCCTTCCACTCACATCGATCTCGATCTCACCATCTAGGCATGCAAAAGCCAAATCTGCAAGTTTTGATAATTTTACCAGGTCAGATCAGGTGAGAGAGAGATCAGGAGGAGGTTACAGATCGGTAGATGGAGCCCATGGCGATCGTGACGGTGACCGGCGGCGTGCTGGGCCCGGTGTTCGTGCTGCTGTCGCGGATCCAGCCGGTGGTCGACTTCTTCCGGCGGCTCTGCGACTGCCTCCGCCACCCTCAACGCCGCCCCGCCCGCCCCGTCAGGGCGCCATGGAAGCGCGCCGCCGCCGACGAGCAAAGCTAATTAAAACGTTTCTATTCTACCTCTGTGTGTGTGTTAATGACGACGCATTAGGCGTTAACCATCGTTGGTAATAATAATTAACCGTGTAACACCATGTTTTGTTAATCGTGATGTTATTTCTCCGTGTGAGGACATTAACTTATTGTTTTTTTCTTTATGAGGTTTCGTTTCTCTTTAGCTATAAATCAACATGGGCAGACCAAGAATTTCTATATCTATATACTACTTATAAAAAAAGTAGTAGTGATGGTGACTCGATCCGTGACAGATATACATCACTATACATCACTCTATCCGTACGATCGCTAAATCCAATGGCTAGATCAATCCTCCAACCATCCTACCCCTCTACCCATGTGTCCCCACCCCCACCCCTGTATCCACCACCCACGCCCCCAACCCCACTCCTGCATCCACCCGCACTCCCCCGCAACGGACATGCTGCCGCTGCCGTCGTCTCCACTCTGCCGCATCTGTTGTCCTCATAGCTGCTGCGCGCCTCTTCTCGTTGTAAATCCCTTCCTCCCGCCACAAATCGCAGTCTTCCCCCGCAAGCGCCACGGTGGTACGGCGGTCTGCTGCGGTGGGGCTGCTTCGTCTCTGTCGTCATCACAATCACCACCCTGGTGTTTCATCCTTTCCACCAGAGCCGTTGCCCCACATGCTTCACTGGTCCATGATCATTGCCACTCCATCTCGCATCTGGTGTCTTCCAAGCCGCGTGCCGTCTTCTGTTCTGCTGTTGAGTAGTCGCCACTCGCCTCACCTCACGCCGCGACATTCCAGAATCCTGATATGTTAATACCGGACCATCCTCACGCTACGACATCACCACCCGTTGTTGCTACATACAGACTTCTGTTGGATTGGAGATGGAGGGGGGCATTGATTTGTTCTTTCAAAATTCAGTAAATAAGCTTTTGTGTGGCATCCGATGGTTATATGCTATGTTCATTTTTCATTCTAAATAAGAAAACATTGACTCAACTTTGTGGTATCTTTTAAGTTTCGTTTAGCTAATAAACTCTGGAGGAACTAGGTGTTTTACTACCTGATGATGTTACTACCTGTAGTCATAATGTAGTATTGTTGACGTTGGGTATCGACCAAAAAGGGATGTGCGCAATGGCCACCCCATGCATGCGTCATTGCTGAGAAAGACGAGTGAGTTTCCAAACTCATTTACATCTAACGCACGTAATGATGGTATCGTGTGCATCTTACTCTTAATGGATTTGCCTCGAACCCAGCACTGTAAAAACGAGAGGGCAAGCCTTATGCGTGGTAACACTCATATGTTCTTGGTTCCTCCAAACCCTAAGGCATCAATCCTAAAACTAGTGCAAATGAACCTTAGAAGATGAACTTCAATCACTTGGCGATCCATGAACGATATGTTTCTACTGTGACAAATTACAACACCAACAATGACTAATACAACTCTTATGGCTTTATTTTCAACCGATCATTACCCACCTTAATTTTGTATAAGAGCAACCCTAGTGTATTTGGTTTAGGAAAAAGTACGAATTACAGCCCTGAACTATTGCGGTCATCTGAATTACCCCCCTGAACCACAAAACCGAACATTCTTCACCCCCTAACTTTGCAAACCGGCCGAATTACCCCCCTCGACCCAATCCACGGTGGTTTGGTCTACGTGGCGTACACGTGGCAGTCCAATCAGCGTTTTTTTTAATTAAAAAATTGTGGGACTTGCATGTCATACACTTCTTACTCTCTCTCTATTCTCTCTCTGTCTCGCTCTTTAATTTCTCTCTCACGCAGCGGCGGTCGGCGTGGGCAGTCGGCGGAGGAGGTGAGGCAGCGGCGGCGCGCTCTTCCTCCCGCACTTGGGCCCGGTCGGTGTGGGCGGTCGGCGAGGTGAGGCGAGCGCGGCGGCGCAGGCGGCGTGGACATCGGCACGGAGGCGGAGGCAGCGGAGGAGCGTGGCAGCGGAGCGGCGGGGCGGCGGAGGAGCGGAGGCGGCGGAGGCGCGGAGGCAGAGGCGGCGGACGCGGCGGAGGAGCGAGGCGGCGAAGGCGACGGAGGAGCGTGGCGGCGGAGTCAGTTGTGGGTGGCGAAGGGGGCTCGAGGACGACGATGGCCGGCGACGAAGGCGAAGGCCGACCGGGCGCGCGGGGACGCGCGGTGGGCGGCGGGCTCCTCCTCCTCGTCGTGGGCTCACGGGGACGCACAGGTTGGGTCGGCGGTGGAGTCAGAGCTCGGGTCGGCGGCGGAGTCAGAGCTCGGCGTGGCCGCCGTCGTCCTCGGGCCCCCTCCGCCACCCACAACTGGCTCTGTCCCCCGCGCTCCGCCGCCACGGTCCTCCGCCGCCTCCGCCTCCGCCTCCGTGCCGACGTCCGCGCCGTCCACGCCGCCGTGCTCGCCTCACCTCGCCGACTGCCCACGCCGACCGGGCCCAAGGGCGGGAGGAAAAGCGCGCCGCCGCCGCCTTACCTCCGCCGACCGCCCACGCCGACCGCCGCTGCGCGAGGGAGAAATTAAAGAGCGAGACAGAGAGAGAATAGAGAGAGAGAGAGTAAGAAGTGTATGACATGCTGGTCCCACAAATTTTTAATTAAAAAACGCTGACTGGACTGCCACGTGTACGCCAAGTAGACCAAAACCACCGTGGTTTAGGTTGAGGGGGGTAATTCGTCTGGTTTGCATAGTTGGGGGTGTGAAGAATGTCCGGTTTTGTGGTTCAGGGGGGGTAATTTAGACGACCGTGATAGTTCCGGGGGGTAATTCATACTTTTTCCTCTGGTTTAAGTAGGCAATAGCATCAGACACTTTATTAAGTGGTAGTAGTTACAACTGCGTGACACAAATGTATATTGATAGAGTAGAGAAATTGTGGGATATATGATATTCTTCAATTCTCAACCTCCCATGTGCCAGATGCTTCCAAACTCCGGTCGTCTCTCTCCATTGTATAAACATCACTATTTATTTTCTTGCTACCAAGCATATTACTGGGCAATATTTGTTTTATCAGTTTTATAATAGTTATTATTACCAAATAATAGAGGATAATGCTTACTAGCTTGTTTTATCAGTGTATCATGGATACCCTTACCAAATTAGTTGATCATGGAATGCATCGCGAGAAAGAACCATACAGCTCCAACACTCGCCTCCCCCCGGCGCGACACGATGGCGCTTGCCCTCCAATTCCCCACGCGACACGCGCGCGCGCACGCACCGCATCGCGGTATTGCGCCATCCGCCATGCCGTGCTGTCGGCGACCGCGCGCGGCGCGGCGCGTCACGTCGCGCTCGCGCCCCGCCCCCAGTGCGCGCTTTCGGCGTCCACGTCCACGACGTGGCTCGCGGCGCCGCCTTTGACTAGGAGAGACGGACACGGACACAGTGCAGTTGGGGGACGCAGTACGCTTCGAGTTCGACCTCGAGTTCTAATCGATTGCTCGACCCGCTTCCCTCGTCGTACACGGCCTCGTCGAGCAGCGCCCTAATCCGCCGCCGCCGCCGCCGCCGCCGCCGCCGGATCCCTCCTCCTCGGAGTTCCTCGCCGAGAATCTAAAGGTACTCATCCAACCCGACCACCCCTCCCCTTCTCCCCGTCCTCAACCGCGTTGCCGTTGCCGTCGCCGACCACCGCTCTGCCCGCCGCTCACCACTGCTTGTGTTGCCGGCGGGGGAGATATCGCGCTGCCCCCAAATTTTCCCCCCTTTTTCGACCGATGCATGGAGGCATTGGGCTTGTCGGCAATGGATTCCATCGAGATGACCTTCGGGGAATACATCTTCTAGACGAATTCGAAACAATATCCCCCCACCCTAAACCGATTTCGTTATTTCTATACTTTCTTTAGAGCTCGCTGTTGCTTGAGGCAGGAGAAAGGACAGGAAGCTGTAAGCCTGGAATAGAAGCTGGAACAATACAAGCTAAAGGTGAGACGACCATGATGAGCTATAAGGCAAGTCGTGCCATTGATCATGTTTTGATCCCATTAGTTATGTGGAATTATTCGGATTTGGTAATTTTAGTTTTTGATGAGATGACAAATAGTTATGAGCTCAAGTTATCATTAATTATTATCTTCTTGATACTGAAAACGATATTCTTTGATTGACCTAGGTCTAAGAAGTATAGTATTCATGGATTGATGATATTCTTTGTTAGTAGAGAACACCATGCACATACACACTCACACTTAATATTTATATGACAAATCATCACTCATAAATTGCTGAAGGTGATGTGGTTGTGAATGGTGGTCTTATGGTTTGTGGATTGTTGCCTCACCTGAAGCATTCGAGAAGAAAATTGCTATGCTGAAACTTCTACAGCTGAAAATGAGGTGGTTGTGAATGCTGGTCTTATGGTTTTTGGATTGTTGCCTCATCTGAAGCACTTGAGAACAAAATACCCTTGAATCATACAAGTGATAGGATTAAAGTCTATCTTTGACCAAAATGCATCTGATCTCTTCATGTCAAATAGAAGCGAACACGCACATATAGGGGCACCACTTCCCAAAACGACCAGGGTGCAACAAGATCTCTCCTGTCTGACAGTTTTCTTTAATATTAACATGGTAACCTGAACAACTAACAGAACACTCACACACCTTAATTAGATCCTCCCAAATTCAAGATCAATCAACCAACTTCAGCTCTAGCAGCAGTGCACAGAGTCTCTCTTAGCAGCACACACCTTAGGTTCACCCTTTGCCACCTCCACCATCTTGATGATTGGTCTTGCTTTGTCTCCGGCCTTGCCAGGATTTGCCACTGTTGCAAAAAGGAGAAATAAGTGCAAATTGTAGACGTAGGACAACTCCCTACCAATTGCTGCCGGAAGACCATGTTACTTCTACTTTTTCAGAAGCTCGAACAGATGACTCCAAAAAGACTAATCAGGAAACCCTTTTTCTTTGGTCCAGCTCTTCCTACAATATCCACAAATAACTCTTCTGTGGACCTGGACCAGTCCGCCCTGTAGAATCTCTCTATAAACGCTCCACACATCCTGTTCTAAAAGTAAAACACAGCCTCAGCTCTAAAACTTGGTAAAACTCGCCCCCAACTCCCAAAACTAGGTAGACCTTTGTTTTCTAATGGTTTTGGAGTTCTACCTAGTGATATCAGAGGTTGAGGAACGAGTTTTACCCAGTTTTGGATTATTTGAATCAAGAGCTTGTTCAACTAGAAGATCAATATGTCAACCTGTCTATACTGCTCTCTTGGAGAAGTCCTACAGGATGGGGACTTATCGTCATGCTCTTGTGTGAATTGTAACTCTTAATGGCTCACCTTGGTTTGTGTCTCACAATGATAAGTTATTATTGCAATTTATTCGTTCATCACTCACTTCGTGTCTGTCTTTAAGCCATGCTCTAACATGTCCTTGCTGCTTTGATGAGTTTCTCTAGACACCATCCATGTCAGTTTGTATTCCACTATCATGAGAATCATAGTTATCAACCAAATTTGTTTTTTCACATAACTACCGATAGGAACCAAAGCCACCTTTGCCATTAGCCTCATTATAGGGAGTATTATACTTGGAGTGCATATCACCATTTCCTAGAACAGTGTTTCTCTATTATCTCTGTCACTAATGTATCACCATCATGCCAATTCATTTTGTGATGTCACTAATCTGTCCACTGCAAGATGTGTGAATCGCCCAAACCTAGTTACAGGGATGTCCTTGTCCTATTGTCGGTACTCTGGCATAGAACTATGTTGTCATCACCGCTTCCCATTGTCAGCCATTTCTAACTCCACTTTGCCTGAATAATTTAGTCTTTTAGACCGTCTTGTCTCTGTTCCATGATCACAAGGGTGACTGATTTTCCACCGTCACACCACTGTTTGCTGGCAGACTGCTGTTATTTTCCTTGCTGTAATCTGTGAACCCATTGTGTTAGGACATCCTTGAGATTTGAAAAGCTGTGTATCTGGAGGTTGTACTATCATGTCCTGGACTGCTGAACAAGAAAAAAAAAGAAGATAAAACGCAAATTTTCTAAACTTTTAGTCAAGACAATGTCATATGTAGGTCTTGACCTTCATATAATTGTCAATTTTACAAAGCATTTTTAAAAAGTTTAAACTTAATTGTTCTGCTACCATGATCCTTTTGTCATCTTTCCAGTTCTTCTTTTACATTGGATTGAATTATTATCTTATTAGTCAACCATTAGTGTGATATATTATTAGTTGGACCATGTCTACCCTGTAACTTCTGTAGATGGTCAAAGGAGTTATGTTCCCTTAGTTTGACTTTAGTAGAGTGTAAGGCAATGAAGAGACCTTATGTATTAGAGAAAGGATAGCTATAAGCAAGCTATGCTTTTGTGGAAGAGAGAGAAAGAAAAAGTGGGAAGTGGTGGCTCTCATGCAAGAGCTAGCTATATACATGCTTCAAGAAATATGCATTAAATTCATAATGAAAGAAAGAGAGAGGAGGAAAACAATACAGCTAATATAGCTAACCTATTATACATGTTGACTCTACAATGAACTTATAGCTAGTTGTGAGCTCTACTATTGAACTTGCTCTTACCAGCATCCACTTTCAGTGATTAGTAAATGCATTTTTGAGTGGTCATAAGGATAAGCTTGTTTAGCTGCATTGGAACCTTAAATCATTAGAACATAATATTGTATTTTAATATATTTTTCCTTATTTTCTTTTGTTCTGAATCAGGCAAGTCTTCCTGATTCTGTTTGGTTTATTTTGTTTTAAAGTTTAAATAGCGATAGAATTATCTCACTCTTATCCATACTTTGTTTCTCAACTACAGAACCTTGGATGATCAACAGATGGTGAAGAGTTGCATTGGCAGCCGAATCAGTGAGGTTGAGGTATCCCATTGTAGTCAATTATATTGCCAACTCCAACCTGAATGTTAATGGTGATTAGCAACCATCTTTCTGTCCTTGCAGTGAGCCAGTGACAGTTCAACGATCTGATCAATTTCTCCCTAGAAAAATTATGATGAAGCAACAGATGATTGACAATAGTGCCAAAATCGTATCCCCAGATACTGTGACCACATCAACACGCTGTTGTCACAAGTTTGCAGAGTTCATGAAAACAAGGCCACCCACTTTTGCAGGATCAGCCACATCTTGGTATACTGACCAATGGCTTAGCACCATTGAAAACAAATTAGATATGGTGCAATGCGATGAGAAGAACAAAGTATTCTATGCTGCTCATCAGTTACAAGGAGCTGCATTGGAATGTTGGAAAGGTTACTGTGCAACCGATAAAGACCCACAAGCCATCAGTTGGGCTGAGTTTTCTTCTGTTTTGCACCATATGGATGTTTCTCCAGGGTTTATTAAAACAAAGGACCACACAAAGGATGATGTTTGCACACTCTGCAGCCAAGGCTATCGCTATCAGCTGATGTGGTGCCCACGGAACAAGCCAAGAAACTGTGCATGTGCTCGTTGTGGGGAGATTGGACACAGCGCCAGCGAGCACGAAATCAGCTGCTCTAGCTGTGAACAAAGCCATCTACTCGGAGAGTGCCCCATGAGCAAGCTCACTTGTTACCTTTGTGAAGGTGATGATCATGTCCCAATTAAATGCCCCTTGAGTTCAATACTCACTACTGTGACTCAACATCAACGAGAAGCTTACCAAAAAGTTATACAACAGGTAATAGGAGAAGCAAATAAGATGATAGTAACTCCAGTTAAGAAGTTCAGAGAAGTAGATGATAGTAGCCTTCAATACCAATGTAAAGGGGGCAGTGAATCAGCATCCAAAGTTGCATGCTCTGCTTGTGGTGAGCAAGGTGAAGCAGCCTCTCCTAAAGCCAAGTGTATGTCAAAGACACGAAAGGCTTCATTGAAAACGAAAAATGTCGTATGTTTCAGCTGCAATGAGATGGGCCATTTTGCTAATCGATGTCCACTTAGACATCAGACACCTGCAAGACAAAACCATTCCAAAAGCTATTCTGACCAAGAGAACAACACCACAACAGGTGGTGAAGGTAGAAAACGACGCAAATTATAGTCAAAGGGATGACGTTTGCAAGCCAATATTTATCATGAATATCACTAACACTAGTAAAAATATAAAACTCTAGCCATTTGAAAATATATGCAGTTACTTTGTTCCTATTTTAATATAAGCACTCCCGTGCCAAGAGAATAGGTTGCAAATTGTGATCAAAATAGTAAAACTGATGCTTAGGTAAAACTTTATAAATCACCACCTAAAGATTTGAACATGTATAAGCTGTGATCATACAGTTCTCTCTGTCGTAGCCACTTGGGCACTTGCAGTGCTCTGGTAAGTGATAAGCACTACCCCATCCATTTGCATGGACAGACTAAGTAATTTGGCCCCAGATCTAATGCAGAACACAATTCAACAATATTACATTTATGAGCGCATTAAGATGTTTGGCTGACTGAGTGCTAGTATCAAAGCACTAACAATATATTATCGTACCTGGAAAACAGAGACAATAGTTGATTCTACCACTGAAACAAAAATATAAAAGTTTCCAGGGCGAGGAGTTGAGGATTTAGAACATTTGTGCTATGTGGAATGTTGCTGTACACATAGTTGACCTTATCAGGAATGGAAGAGGTCGGTGCTTACTTGTCTTTGTCATCGGATTCTACCATCTGGGCATCCTCATCATCGCCTAGGATTTGTTTGCACAAATGAGTTAGAGTAGAAAAAATATGTATCTGTTTGCATCAGTAAGGTGCCTAGCCTTGCAAACATGTACTCCCTAGTATTACCCACGTTTATATGCATGTTAATGAATCTAGACATAATGCTAGAAAGTCTTATAATATGAAACAGAGAAAGTAGTATTGGTCGTCGGTTTTACCCTTCATAAAGGAATCCATATCGTCTATAGTAGAATAAAAAGTTAGTAGGTGGAAGGCTAAAAGTTGTGTGTATGAGCAAAAACATTTATAGAAGGTATCATCATCCTTGGTGCATGATCGTGCATGATGATCTGCAGCCTACTCGAATTGCAAGGTCGATGTAGCCGCCACATCACCAACTGTTTGCAAGCAAGTCGTCAGATTTAGCAATGATGGGTTACAACCGTCGAGACACTCCGATGCGATGGACTCCGCACATGGTTTGTCACGCCTAGCTGCGTAGCGTGCATTACACCGAGCTAGATGAGTACTCCTTTCTCCAGGCATAACATTTTGTTGTCTCGATCTATGACGAGCATTCATATAAAAAATGTCTACATCTGGTAAATTTTGCCTTGCAACCCTAAGGCGTTCGTTCGTCTCTGGTTTTTGTTCCGCTGTTATAGACTGACGTCGTGATCTCTGACAGGTATGCCTAGCTTGCTTTTGTTCTGGTGTTATAGATGCATACTTTCCTATCCCGAGCACGCCTTGATTCTAACTGGTATTGTGAAAGAGCTTGTAGCGCACGAACTTGTGAATTCTGTTTTGTCTTTCTAGCACTTTTCATAGACTGAAGTGATTGTGTGGTCGTTACGACTGATATATGTTTTTTTTTGCTTAAATTACTGCCAGGGATTTGGCAGTCAGTGTAAAAAAGAGGTCAAAAAAAAGAAACTATAAAATACAAGAGGCCAAAGAAGGAAGCTTTAAAGATTGTAACCAATCAGCTACTGTTTGTTTGAGTGGATCATTCATTCTGCAGAGATGCAGAAGAACTTCTTTTGCAAAGAGGGTCTTCCAAGACAGAAAAGATGGCTGAATATTCCTGAAAATGAGACCATTGCGCTACTTCCAGATGTGCCAAGAGGCTAGGAAAAAGATCTCCAGAAAACCTCTTTGAGAAAATCGCCATCTTGCCAAAACTATCATTTGAAAAAACTCCAGGTTATGTTTCCAAGAAATTCCCAAGAACTGCCAACATCGGATACTGAAAGGACAGGTGAAAAATAGGTGCTCCCTTGTTTCCCTTTGGTTAGTATCACATAAAACACATGTTAAGTCATCATCCTCTTTTGCACAATGCCTTCTGTCCAACATATCTCTTGTATTCAACTTGTTCCAGAACAAAAGCCATGCAAAAGACCTTGACTTTCATTACACATTTACTCTTCCACAACCAAACAAAAGGTCTAGGTATCTGGAGTGCAGAGAAATTAAGCTTATAGAACCTTTTGGATGTGTAGATGTTAGAATTCCAAATAAAACTCCAAATATCTCCCTTCCCTTGCTGCAATTGAAGATGAGCAAGTTCATTCTCTAACTGAAGGTATTCACTGTAAGCTTGGTCTGAGAGAGGGAGAAGGAAGTAGTCCTCCATGTCTCTTGAACACATAGCCTTCACTGAATCATTCTTGTATAAAGCTAAGGCATACAAATGTTGGTATTGTAGGCATTTAATATTTTCATTCCAAAGATCACTCCAAAAAAGAGTTGTTGTACCAGACTTTATGGTACAACTAATATATGTTACCCGCATTATACTCAAAATAGGCACGAATTCTTGAATATCATTTTTAGTTTCAGTACAGAATGATAGAAACATATAAATATAATTTAATGTAATGAAATTAAGAACCTTACACAAGCTAGATAGTAATAAACAAAAAATATATAGTTAAGTTAGGAAGCCATCGCTATGCATATGGAAAGAAAAGGCAAATTAGTAAGAACAACTAACTATAACAAATTTACACAAATTCCATTTATATATCATGAAAATTGAATGTACCTGAATTCTCAGCAACAAAAATCGTTTTATTATTGTTCTGTGTTGATCGTTGAATTATGCAGCTCAAATGGACTATAGTGTGTCCATTAAAATCATAATGAGCTACACTGTTGATCATTGAAAATTCGAGACGTCTAGGTGTGAGAATGTGCTGTTGAGGCGCACTTCCTGTTGAAAAAAAGTACATTATCTTCACTTCAATTGAATTGTGAAACTGTTTATCGTAAATGTACATAACAATATACATTATCTGGTCCAATTGTAGTTGGGGTCTCTAATAATGCATCACTGACATCCCATTGGCCCAGTAACTCAACGCCAACGAGAAGCTTACCAAGAAGTTGTACACCAGGTAACAATAGAAGCAAATATGATGACAATAACTCCAATTAAGAAGCTCACAGAAGCAAATGATGGTACCCTTGAATGCCAATGTAAGGGGGGCAATGAATCAGTACCAACCAGAGTTGCATGCTCTGCATGTGGTATGGCTACACAAAAGAAGGCTTTGTCAAAAATGGAAATGCAAAACATGGTATGCTTTCGCTACTGTGATATAGGCCACTTTGCTAAACATTGTGCACTTAAACGCCTAAGACCTACTCGAGTCAACACCATTTCAAAAGCTACTCCGACCAAGAGAACGACAGCGATAACCTGTGGTAAAGGTAAAAAAAAACACAAATTATAGCCAACAAAGGTATAAAACATTCTAAAGTACAAGATGATCATACTAACCACAAGTAGCCTACAGAGGATCTAGTTGATGTAATATACTAGATAATACCTGGCATGCTGTTAAGGGAATCTGTTAAGATAGGCTGATGTGAATACTGAAACTACTTGTGGCGCATATCGTGAAGTTGTAATAGCTATCATATAGAATGAAGAAATTTGTGCGAATGAATTATGTCACACCCTAAAAATCTTAAATATATAAATTGTGGTTTAATTGGAATTTTTAGAAATTGTTTTAAAAGCCTACAAGCTAAACCCTAATTTTCTAGGAAAATTTTCAACATAAAAATGAGCTAGATAAAATTTTATTAAATACTATGCTTGCTCCTCTATTTTCTAGAATTTTCTGGGAATTATTTGAGCAAGGGAAGTATTTTTAATAATTGAAACAACATTTCACAAATTGTTTTTATTTAAAAAGTTCAAAAATCCCCTTCTTTGGTCGTTGGGCCGTTTTCGGCCCGACTCTCTCTTCTCTCTCTCTCCCGCGCGCGGCCCAAGCCGGCCCAAGCCGCCGCCGCCTGTTTTCCCCCTCCCGTGGAGGCCGACAGGTGGGGCCCACCTGTCGGATCCATCCCCTACCTCCAGCCGCCGGCCGAGCCCGAGCCCGAGCCGCCGTTTTCCGCCTCCAAATCCGCCCCAATTCGGTCTCCTCGAGTCCGATTGTTAGAGGGGTTTTGTTCCTCTCGTTCTCCTCTTTCTTTTCCCCCAAGAATCAAAGAGAATCGTTGAGGATTTGATCCGAATCGAGTTCGTTTTGATTTTATCCCTAAAACCGAGTTTGATTTCTTCCCGAGTCGATTCCTCTCGTTTGGAGCTCGATCTCTTCGATCCAATGCCATATAAAGCTTCCCCTCGTTGTCCTCTTCCGTTTGCCCCCTTTCCCGAGCTCTCCCGTGCCTCCTAGCGCCGCCGCCACGCGTTCCAAGTCCGCCGCCGCCGCCGGCCGTCTTCGGCATCGTCGCCGCGCCGTCTCCGCCGTCGCCGCCGCTTGCCGTCGCCGCCGTTAGGTGCGCCGTGGTGAGAGGAACCTCGGCCGCCCCTCCTTTTTCGCCGCCGACCATCGGAGCTCGCCGCCGCCGTCCAACCCGAGCCGCCGCCGCTTTCTTCCTCGTCGCCGGTCGCCGTCGTGCACCGTTTGAAGTCGTGGTGAGTACCAACGGGTTCGCCTCGTTGTCCTCTACGCGTGGGTGGTCTCCAAATCCGCGGCCGACCAACCAATCGCCGGCGAGCTCGCCAACCCTAATCGGCCGGCGTCGGGTGACGTCATGCTGACGCCATGATGACGTCATCTGTAGGGCTGACGTCATCTCTCTCTCTTTTTCCTTTTTCCCGATTTTCTAATAGATTAAAACTTTGGAAAATCATAACTAAATAACCGTAGATCTGTTTTAGGTGGTTCAAGTTTCTAAATTCTTCTAAAATCAAGATCTACATGTTAAAAATATCCACATGTACTGTTTATGCTTGTTTTTGTACTATTTTGTGGATTTTGTTTATTTGCTTTAGTTTCCGACGTTCCGGAGGAGAGCGTTTCCGTTGAGGAAGGTTCCGAAGCGTTTGCGGAAGCCCAAGGCAAGTCACACAGATCCCAAACAACCCTTTGAGCATGTTGATCCCGTTTAAAGCTATTATTTTATTTCAACTGTGCATTGTTTTCGAATGTCATCGGGTGGTGAACCTTTCCCAGTTATTTATTAGCCGAAGATGACTTTATTTTCCTATGGGTTATAACTTGATTAGCATGAACCTTATATATTGGATTGGTTCAGCTAAATGCTATATATAGGTTTGCTTAGCCATGCTTAGAAACATTAGCTAATTAAAAGGGGTTAAATATAAATTATATTACATAATTATTATTGATAATTAGGGTTATATTTAATGGTAGCTCACGATGGTCAATCGTGTGATGTTAATTAATTGATAATTAAAACCTGGTTAAGGTGGGTTGTGAGCATATGGTTTTGTTGGTTGTGCTCATGACAATTAAGGACCGGTTCGCGAGCTACTGTTGTGAAACATTTATCGTGCCAGCCACAAGCCAGCGTGGGCAACGGCTTTATCTTTTGTATAGCGTGATTCTTTATAGTGCGCCAGACTGAGAAGTGGCGAGAAGTCCATGGGGGTCGCTGGGGAGTCCATGCCTTGTTTATAAGGGGGTGATTATGATCCAGGAAAGGTGCACTGTAATGGGTTATGTTGTGCGAGGGGTATTGTCACAACTCCTTTCCGAGGTATCGTGGTGGTACTGAGGCACATGGTGACATGATGTGGGGTTGTGTCTTGTGGGTACAGTGGTACACCTCTGATCAGAGTTTAAACTATTCGAATAGCCGTACCCGCGGTTATGGGTGAGTTGAGCAATGTTTTTCGTGATTAGTCTCACACTACTCATTAATGGTAATAATGTGTAATTAATTTAATTCCTGGTTTGGAATGGTTAATTCCTGGTTTGGAGGGTTAATTTGCTCAACCGGGGTTGGTTGTTCAAATGTGGTTGGGCCTATGCAACACGGGTGTGTTGTATGGTGTTTATTTAATATTGATTAATTATTCAACTGTTTTTACCATTCTCTTAAATATTTATTAAATGTTGTTTCTGCAAATGAGCTATATTATGCCATCCTTTGTTATCCTGTGCACTTGCATATTTGCTGTGTGGCTTGTTGAGTATGTCATATGCTCATTCTTGCAATATTCATTCATCAGAAGAGGAGTATCTCAGCGAAGGTGGTGATCTGGAGGATTAGGCTTGTTCTCGGTTAAGTTGCCTGTGGAGTGGAGTCGCCATAGCTGTTCCGTAGTTTGTTATAGTTTTGTTTTCCGCTGCGTAGAATGTTATTTTCTATGAGAGGAACTATCTACCTCTGTAATGATTTTAATTTGCGAATATTCATTAGTTAATTATTTGTACTCTATTATCAATATTGTCATTGTGTGCCTCGGTTGATTCCTGGACGAGGGTTTAACACACATGTAAGCGTTTGGAATTTTGGATAGAAATTCCGGGCGTGACAAATTAGTAGTTACTAAATTGGAGCTGCTACTTGTGGGGCATTTTTGTTCTTTTGGTACCATCTTCGGTAAGAACATCGTGGAAATTTTGTTAGTCCACTTTTGCTACAACTAACGATGAAATATAAGATCGTTTTGAGTATTTGCAAATATCGACTTTTTGTGAGTTGATTGATCTGCGCTGAAGACTTATCTATCCCAAAGAAGAACAATAGTTGGAACTAGTGAAATTAATTACACCAAAGATAATCACCATAACACGTCCAATGTTAAGGGAACAAAATAGTCGCGAGAGAAAACCACCAACTAAGCTCTCAAAACTGGAAAAAGGAACCCCTGACGACCAAGATGAACATGGCCAGTAAAATTCAGAAATCCGTTCCATCCCTTCATGAACCAGAATCCTTAATTTTTAGATGCAACCAAGGTAGCATCCGATCATCATAATATCCCGCTAATGCATGAAACAAATAAAGAGGAAGAACCAGTGTTTAGATGGAAGTTTACAACATTCATTGTTTTTGAGATCTGCAACTGGGCATGGGGGGAGGGCGGGGCAAGCAAAGTGCACAGTTCTTTTTAAACTAGGAACATGACTATATCACCGGCCTTTGCATCCGAGGATACACACAATCATAAAGTTCAAGTTAAAAAAAAAGTCTTAACAAGAGACAACAACTCCCTATGATATGAAATAAGCAAATGAGCTCAATGAGGAGACAAAACCCTTATGAGATAAAAGCCTCATCGATTGGCCTAATAAGCCAAAACAAAAACCAAAATTTAAATTTTTGAACTTAATTTTGACATTGATTTTAAGATATTTTCAATGTAATTTTTTTGTAGTATTAGCTTTTAAGTCGTTACGGACAAATATATAAAAGTTTGTCTATAAAATAATTTTTATTCCCTATTAAGCCATTTTGGTTTATTAGAGAACATGGGCAACCGATGAGGCTTGAAATAAGTAAAGCATGCACCAAGCAGAAGCATGAGACATGAAATAACATATTATACATGAAGCCTATTAGTAGCTCACCATTTAAAATGGTTAACCAGGCTCACTATTAGTAGCCCACCATCTTATACACAGTAAGCTTAATATCTTAGTCCTCGCTCTGCATAATAGATTGGAAATGGAACCAGCTGATATACAAGAATAAGACATGAAATTGATTATGTTTTTTCTATTATATAAAAAGAATCATTTTGGCAAATCCGAATTGACCAAATTAAGGCATATATATGCACCCAATAGAATAAGATTTCTGTAGTTTATACTTTGGGTTAATTAGATCCATGCTATTACAAATTTTAAGGTTTGAAATATGTCATCACTATTCACCTATCTGAAACCATGTCATTATAATTTCATATATATTTGAGATATGCCACTATTTACCCTTTTCATTCATTTTCCAATTTTTGTTGACCAAATTGTCCCTCTCTCCTTCCTTCCCTGTCCTTTTTCTCTAATGTTCATCCCCATCAAGTAGCAGACGACTGCGCACAACACCGGCAGTTCGATGACGAGAAGCTTCAGAGCTTGCAAGTTCAGCAAGTTGATGCCGATGCCAGTGATACTCTCGGCTAACCAAATAAAGTGCATCATAAATTTTGCATTGCACTGTTAACTATACTAACTGACTAAGATGCAGAGACTGAACCCGAAAGGAGAGCAGTCTAGCAGCTGAACGGTCTCGCCCTCACTCACTCGCTCTAGGAGGCGGCAGTCTCCTTCCACTTGCCGGCGGCCGATGAAGTGGGAAGGCGTAGCCACCGCCATCGGCTGGCGGCGACAAGCTCTCGATGTACCCTCGTCTCTCTCTCTGTTTCGCCGACGACGCCAAGAAACGCCGACGACGCCGACGACGCCGATGACGCCCTCTCTCTCTTACGCCGATGACGCCCTCTCTCTCTCTCACGCCGATGACGCCGACGAACTCCGACCCACGACGCCCCCACGCCGCCGCCGCGCCCCCACGACGCCGCCGCCGCCACGATGCCGCCGCCGCCCCCACGCCCCCACGCCGCCGCCGCGCCCCCACGACACCGCCGCCGCCACGATGCCGCCGCCCCCACGCCGCCGCCGCCGCCCCCACGGCGCCCCCACGCCGCCATCGTGCCGCCGCGCCGGCACGTTGCCGCCGCCGCGCCACGCCCCCACGCCGCCGCCGCCCCCCGCCCCCCGCCGCCCCCACGGCGCCCCCACGCCACCGCCGCCGCCCCCACGGCGCCCCCACGCCGCCGCCGTGCCCCCACGACGCCCCCACGCGAACGCCTAATGAACTAACGCGAACGAACGAGCGAACGAACACGAACGAACGAGCGAACGAACGAACGAACGAACGCGAACGAGCGAACGAACGCCTAATGAACTAACGCGAACGAACGAGCGAACGAACGCGAACGAGCGAACGAACGCGAACGAACTCTAAATTATAAAAGAACACAAACTAAAACTTGTAAAATCCATATAAAATTAAATATAGCTCATTTTAAGATGATTCAAATTTCTGTGAACTCACCAAGTTGGGAACTTTGATGTTATGTAATAAAAACTTGCACTCACAGTACAAATTTAGCTTCTAAAATTTATCCAAGTTAAATCACACATAAAGCATGCACAAACTTATAAAATGCATACAAAATTCATTTCAACTCATTTTGGAGCAAACTCAGTTTCTACAGATCCACCAACTTATGTTCTCCTATAAAGCAAAATGAAATAGTATACCTACTATACATCAAATGCCTCTAAAACTATTACCTTTAAAATGACTAGTTTTACATAAGCTGAACTTTAGAAGTTTATATAAAATTCATCTTAGATCCTTTTTGAGTAAACCCAAATTCAGTAGAACCATAGAGTTGTGCACTTCAATGTTATAAAATAAAAAGACATACTTACAGTATAATGAAAACCCCTAAGTATTTAAGTAAGGAATAAACAACATGGAGCATACCTTAAATTGTAACATTTGTAGAAAATTCATCTATTGTCTAAATGAAGTGAACCAAATTTTCTATAGAACCAGCAAGTAATATACTTCAACCTAGTAGAGTGAATTATAAATTTTTTCACGTAGATTGAATGTGGTTCAAACAATGCCTATATAAATAAGGTTTGGATCGCCTTCACAAATGTTTTATGTACCAGAGAATTGAATTACAAAATCAAATTAATTTCACAAAATTCTATAGTGTTGTATTTTTGTAACAAACATTTGGACATCTAAAAGATCTTCAATGAAAAGATTGTTTAACTACAAAGTTAAACAATACATTATATGTTCCTTTGCGATTAGACTAATACATTTTTTTTGGATGTTGCAGAGAAGACGTCGTCGTCGTCGTCCGTCAAGCCGAAGTGGTAGCTAGCCCTCGAAGAAATTCGCGCAGGCAAGTGATGTAAAGATGTGATTGTTTGAGATATAATATAAGATTGTTAGAATTCTAATATAAGATTATTAGATTATTAGAGTTAGCATATGTGAGTGTTAGAGATTATTAGATTATTAGACTTAGCATATTTGAGTGTTAGAGATAGTTAGAGTTTTAATATAAAATTATTAGAGGTTTAATATATGAAACTTAATTAGACTTAGCATATGTGAGTGTTAGAGATTTAATATAAGATTATTAGAGTTTTAATATTCGAAACATATTTGATTGTTAGAGATTTAATATAAGATTATTACAGATGTAATATACGAAACTTAATTAGACTTAGCATATATGATTATCTACCGTACAAATACACGACACTTAGACTTAGCATATTTGAGTGTTACAGATAGTTAGAGATTTGATATAAAATTATTAGAGGTTTAATATACGAGTTAGTGAGGAGATTGTTATACTTAGCATATATATATGATTATTACAATTTTAATATAAGATTAGTAGCGATTTAATATGAGATTATTCGAGATTTAATATAAGATTATTAGAGTTTTAATATTACGGTTAGCAAATACATCCTACAGACCTAACATATATTATTGTAATGCACAGATGGCTGATCGCGACGAGGAACAGATATTGTATGATACAATTGCAGAGGGAAGTAGCCAGTACTGTAACGAAGAAGAGGGGAACGAGGATCCAAACCAGTACTTGAACGTGGAGGGGAACGTGGAGAGGGTTTCGGAGGGGAACGATGAGGAGGAGGCTAGTGGAAGTCATCCCTCCGCTAGACAGAAGAGGGCACGCGGACAACGAGGTGCCGCGAAGAAGATAGAGGGTCGGCACATCATAACTGAGGTGGACGCAGACGGCCGACCTACTGCCCCGGCGGAAGCAGCCAAGAATTTTGTACGCCACAGTGGTTGGGTTGTGAGGGATAACGTGCCTGTCAGCATGGTGTACTGGCGCAGAACAAGGGCACGCGGGGATAATGACAGCTTTGTCCCGGAATCAGAGAAAGAGATGCTGTGGACCACAATGCTCGAGACGTTCACGCTCCCTGCGGGTACAGAGAACATAGTGAAACACTGGACTCTTAAGAAAATGGCAGAACAGTTCCAGACCTTCAAGGGAGACCTATACCGGAAATACATCCTGAAGGGGCAGACACCGAACTTCGACGTATTCCCGAAGCTAAGGGATCACTGGGAGGAGTTCGTTGCTTACAAGACAGGTCAACAAGGGCAGGCGATGATGGAAAGAAACAAAGAAAATGCCGCCAAGAAGAAGTATCATCACCACTTGGGGTCAGGCGGCTATAGCGTCGCGATGCCGAAGTGGGAGGAGATGGAGGCAAGCTTGCTTGAGAGGGGTATCGAACCGGCCACCGCTAAATGGCCTGATCGATCGAAGTTCTGGTTCTATGCTCATGGTGGAACGCTCAACCCAGGTGATGGCTCCTTGGTCTTCAGCGATCAGATACGCGAGGCTGCGAGTCGACTAACGGACGCAGTGGAAGCCTCTTCTCAGGGCACGTTCCGACCCGACAGAGAGAAGGACGAGCTGTCACTCGCCCTGCAGACTCCAGAGCATCCAGGACGAACACGAGGGAAAGGGGTGATTCCTTGGAAGATTGGATTCAAGGATGACATCCACACGTACAGGAGTCGGATGAGGAGTAAGAGAGATACCGAGGCGAAGATTGCAGATCTCGAGTACAGGATATCGAGCTACGAGCTCAGCATGCAAGAGGAGGTGGCCCGGAAGGTGGATGAACGCATGGCAGCACATCGGTCACACGATCCCCAGCCGTACATACCTCCTCCAGTGGTTAGCCCATCAGGCAATCGTAGCAGCTGCGCCTCAACGGGGCAGGTAGTATCACATAGCATGGACGCTATGCAAACCCGGGACGAAACCACCTGCCCCGTTGATGAGATCACGCATCGGACACCATGTGAGCTGCATATTCCCTTCAAGAACTTATCAATCAAGGTATGCTCGATATAATACATGATTTTTGACTCGTACGTTCCGCAATTTGCTGCTTAGGTTGATTACTAATAGATAACCTCTCCTCACGTGAAGGTGGCGTCAGGAATGGCCATCCCAACAGACATATCAGGGACTTACCACTGCAGGCCGATTCCAGCAGGATACTCGAGGGTCGAAGTTGAGCTGGTGGAAGCCGTGTACGAGGACCTCGAGTTGGACTACCCAGGAGGAGACGGTGAGACGCATCTACGAGACACAAGCCACGCCATTATACTATGGCGCAAGCGGTACATCATCCTCCCTGGGCGACAAGCGGCGTCTCGTGCACCATCTCCTCCGGCTCCTCCGCCTCCTCCTGCACCATCTCCTCCGGCTCCTTCGCCACCTCCTCCTGCACCATCTCCTCCGGCTCCTCCGCCTCCTCCTGCACCATCTCCTCCGGCTCCTCCGCCTCCTCCTCCACCGTGTCCGCCTGCACCTCCCAAGACAAGGTCTCGCCAAGCTCCACCTCCTGCCAGCACAAGGGCAACGAAGAAGGCCAAAGTTGAGACCACCAAAAACAAGGAGCCGCCGTACGATTGCAGTCAAGAGGAGCTTAATGCTTACGTGGCAGGAGAAGTGAAGAGGCAACTCAAGCCTCGGAGTCCTGAAAAGAAGATACCTATTGACCCGAGCGTGAAGAATTTCTTCAAGGGAATGTCCACCGCAAACAAGGAGGCCTTGAAGCTATCGGACTATGACCGAACACTCAGGAAAGCCTATTACAAGAAGTCCAAGCCAGGTCCTCAGCTTGGAGAACAACCACACCAAGTGGTCGAGCCGTTGGTGACCGGCGAAGACTTTGGCATAACGGATTTCATTTCAGACACCGGTCTAACCATGGCTCAGTTGGTTGGAGGCGCACCAATCCCGAAGGCGGAAGTGGCATACAAGTTTGAACTCGGTAAACCGCTTGTCAGGCCCGAGCAGCTGCAGTCCCTACCGACACAAATGTACAAATTCCATGAACGGTACATGGAAATGAGCGCCAATGGTAGAGAGATGTTCGGAGCGAGGATCAGAAACCCCGACTTCTTGCAAGGAGAAGATGTTCTATGGATCAATTTCAAGGATGTCTTCGATCTGTACCATCGGGACGCCCTCGACGTCTCTCTTCTGAGCGCATGGATTTTGTAAGTATCTTTGAGTTCGATTTGTTTCGTTCAATAATTAGCTCCTGGCATATATGTAAGCAATAATAATTTCCTTTCATTGTTGTAGAATGGAGATTCAAAGGGCCCGGCGGCGGGGGGTTTACAATACTGGGTTCATCGACCCTCGCAAAATCAACACCGAAATGCTCGACAACTACGAGAAAGACACAGAGGACAATCTCGTCCATCTCCTAACACAGCAGCATTTCAAGACATTCATACTATTGCCGTACAACACAGAGTGAGTTTTTATTGTCGTTCGAACAAATTTCATTCCCATACATATAACATGTGCATTCTGATATTTATCTCATCTCACGCATATTCCAGATTCCACTGGGTCCTGTTCTTTTTTGACTTGGAGGCAGGCAGAGTCACTGTGTACGACTCAATGAATAAAGAGGAGAAGGTTTTTGACAAGGTCTTCCAAATGATAGACAGGTAATATAATGCCATCTATTCCACAGTCGCGGGACTCTGTTGATATTATGTTGATCTCGGGTAATATTTAATTAATCATAGCTTGCAACTGCACATGTAGGGCTTGGGATCAGTTCCGTCAATTGGTCCGCGGGACTTGGAAAGAAAAACTTGGACGGAGGTTTCATTTTCCAGTGAGTACATGCATGATCCAAAATTATATTGAATTGAATCTCTAGTTACAGTTAATATAAAGAGTATATTAAATCTCTCATCGTTTCTCATGTAGTGCGCAAAGCAGGACAAGGGAACTAACTTGTGCGGCTACTACGTATGCGAGTATGCCCACTGCCTATCAAACCAAATATACACCAAACGAGAGCTCGATGTACGTATACATAAACCGTTCAAAATTTCATTGCGTATCGATTTGTTAAGTTGTTTATTAATTTCATATATTGATATGTCATTATTTTCCGAATGATAGCGTATTCACATGAGGGAAAAACTCCCACACAAGGATTTTATCACGGCTGTTCAAGAACAACTGATGGGGTTCATCAACGAAGAAGTCCTTAATCCCCATGGTGAATTCTACTATGACGGATCGACAATTCGTAACGTCGGTCCTTCCTCTTCTGACGTAACGCAGGCGTCGAAGTCGTAGCTACAGCTAGCGAGCAAATGAATTGTACTATACATGCATGTACATACATATTTACATATGTACGTACATTTACTTTAGTGGTAATATATATTTTGGTAACATATATGTACATAAAATGTTAAGTGCTTTAAATTATAAATATGTGTGTAATATATGTATTTATACATATATATACATACGCATATACATATATATGTATTCTATATACAACCATAATATATATATTGCAATGCATATATATATATATATATATATATATATATATATATATAATCAACCATGCAGCAAACAGGGCAATGCAAATAAAAAAAAGGTACATGGATCTTTAGTCCCGGTTGGTAACACCAACCGGGACTAAAGGCTGACCGATCTTTAGTCCCGGTTCGTGTTACCAACCGGGACTAAAGATCGATCTTTAGTCCCGGTTATTTCACCCGGGACTAAAGATCGCTATCTTTAGTCCCGGATTCGTAGTCCCGGTTGGACAACCGGGACTAAAGGGGGGTTACAAACCGGCACTACAAACGATTTCTCCACCAGTGCTTGCGCCGCCCGCCGCCGCTTGCGTGTGCGCCGCCGCCGTCGTCCGCGTCACGTGCGCCACTACTCGTTGCTCCTTTCCTTCCATGATTCGTTCTTGATTAGCTCTCGATCTATCTGTTAGCTCTTGGGCATTACTGATTTGTTCTTGATTCAAAAGATGAGAGATTTGGTTGGATTTTTTCTCTTGATTATGCCTAGCTTCGTTTGTTTAGCTGCTTGCCAAATGAGCTAGCTGGCTGCTTGTCGAATTTTTCTTGCTGGCTCGCGAGCTAAACGAGCTAGCTCGAGCTTTCAAATGAGCCGAGCCGAGCCTGACTTTTAGCTCGTTACAATAACGAGCCGAGCCGAGCTCGTTATCCTAACGAGCCAGACCGAGCCGAGCTAGCTCGGTATCGCACCCTAGTTTCAGGTATCGACTGTCTCAGGCTAAGTATCAGCGTGTCACAATCACGTTATTATTCTCACTGATAAAATCATCAATCCATTATTCGGGTGAATAATATTTACTATTAGATTGTTAGCATTACCATCTCAATATAATACAGGTAAGCAAATTTAGTTAGAGATGATTAAGTAAAATAGTTGATGGGCACAGTCTTGCCTAGTTCCTGCCGTTCTACTGGCGCGTCCCACCTAGTCAAATATGTAAATCTTTGATATTAATTAATATCTAGATTTTCATGCATGACAACTACTAACAACATACTACTAGGAAGCTAGTTGATGTGACTATACTAAAGAAAGAGAACCTAACATGCACTAGCAGGTGCTTGCATGTTAGTCGAGCATACATGCATGTAACTGCTGCTAGCCACTAAAAGTACTAGTCTTTTCACTAATATATATATATATATAGGGTAAGACTATTCTATACCCAAGGTATTCTATACCCCCTCCCTTTCTCATCCGATCCCCCCCTCTCTCGCTCCCCCCTCCCTCCCTCTCGATCCCCTCCCCCTCTTGATCTCTCCTCCCTTCTCTCTCGCTCCCCCTCTCGATCTCTCCTCCCTTCTCTCTCGCTCCCGATCCCCCCCTCTCTCGCTCCCCCTCCCTTCCTCCCGATCCCCTCCCTTCTCCCTCCCCCTCTCGATCTCTCCTCCCTTCTCTCTCGCTCCTGATCCCCCCTCTCTCACTTCCCCTCCCTTCCTCCCGATCCCCTCCCTTCTCTCTCTCGCTCCCCCTCCCTTCTCTCTTAAACATTTTTTTTTGGAAAATTTAAAAATAAATTGTCAAATTCAAGACTTGAACACACGACCTTATAGTTCAAAGCACATTCTTCTAACCAATTCATCTAATGATGCTATTGGTTTTAAGAATTTTATGAGAAAGTAATATGATTATCAATTCTAATATCTTTCACTATCGAAACTCATAACATGTTACTATACTCTAGTAGTAACATTGTTGTAAAAGTACGGTAACATGTGACGTTACTGTATAACACATAGGACGTAACTGCACTTCTGGCAGTAACGTTATATTAAAATTGTAGTAGACCAGGAATCAAAACAAAAATATATGGGTTAAAGCCTCATATGCTAACCATATACTTGTTACTGCACGAAAGTAGAAGTGTTACTACATAATAGGCACATATTACCACTTCCAAGTAGCTATGTTACTGCATGATAATTATAGTTTTACTATGTCATTTTTACGAGATGAAGATCGAATAGGTGGGTTACAGGTAAAGTCTGTAGGTGGCTTTGAGCGAGGTCTGATTAATGTAGGAGTTGTTTGAACAATTTTATACATTTGGTAAAACTATGTTACTGCATGTATATGCCCTTGTTACTGCAAGTTACACATTATGTTACTGCATGTGGAGGGTTAAAGTTCAAAATGCCAATCTTTGAAAAGCAATATCTCACAAGATATGTATTATTTTTAAAATCGTTCCTACCATGATGCTATAGTGTTACTGCATGTGGAGGGTTAAACTTCAAAATGCATCTACATACTCTCCTCTTCAAGAAACCATTCTTCCTCCCTCTTCTCAAGAAAATCGGTCTCCTCCCTCCAATATAGTGTTACTGCATTTATATGATGTTACTACACTTTTGACAGTAATAGTGTGGTGAATTACAGTAAATCATGAATTGAAACAAAAATATATAGGTTAAAGTCTCAGATGCTAACCATATACTTGTTACTGCACAAAAATAAAAGTGTTACTACACGGAAGGTACACGTTACCACGTGTTTATGCAGTAACACTACCCAAAAAATACAGTAAAACGCAGCGTAGTAACATCGTGATGTGATTGTAGTAACGTACAACAGACAAGTAGTAACAAGTAATAGTATATTATTACTACTTGTGGAGAGACAAATTGCAAAAAAGTCAAGCTTTGAAGAACAATATCTCCCAAGTGATGTAAAGTTTTTTAAAACCGTTTGCACCATGATGCTAAAAAAAAGAGCTTATCAAAAGTAGATCCGTCATGACTATATTTCAACTATATTTTAACGTTGTTACTGCACGTAAGACACAGTGTTACTGCACAGTGGTTGTCGTGTTACTGCACCGTCCTGGGACGAGAGCTGAGAAGAGGTGGGTGGTGGGGGGAGTTAGCAGGCAGGTTTGACCGGTGGGAGGGGCCTTTGACCGAGGTGGGAGGTGGGTTTTGGGCCTTGGTAAGGAGGGGGAAGTGGGTGTGACCCTTGGGAGGGAGGGGGGTATAGAATAGCTATTATATACCCCGGGTGTAGAACAGTTTATACACACACACACTGATCATCTATTCTATAGCTAGACATCATGTGTTTATACTACCTATAGAACTAGCCACATATACTCGTAAAAAACCAAAGCACAGGTTCCAGGCATTACCTGGAAGGCTTCTACTAGCTCTAATGCTCTCAATCTCCCACGGCCCTCGCTATAGCAAGAGTAGGAAAAGTTTTACTGATGGTACAAGTGGTATTGGATTAAGTACGGGCTTTACATAGAGCAGTTTCCTTTGGTCTGAGGAGGACATCTGTCCCAGAGTCATGATGAGGTGGATAGGTTTCACCCTCTCTCTTCCTTACCTCAGGAGTGTTCGATCCTATCCATTTCATCAACACTCAGCGATATTTATCTGTCTTCCTCTCCAAAATAATTCAAAAGTTACAATAGAATATATTTAATGTCACGTATCGTACGGTTCCCTGCTGCCACTGCTATTATTATTATTATTATTATTATTATTATTATTATTATTATTATTCACTACTGCTACACTGGCCAATCCTGAACAACTTTTATCTTGGCAGTATCAGTAGTAACCCCCTGAGAAGTAATGATGTAGCCTAAGTACTCCACTTGTTGGTGACCAAATACACACTTGCTTGGTTTAGCTGAGAGATTATGAGTTCTGAGAATATGAAGGACTTGTCTCACATGATGTAAATATTCAGATAAGGTCTTGCTATAAATTAGAATGTCATAAAAAAGACTAAGACGAATTTTCTGAGATGTGGAGCCAAAATTTTGTTCATCAAATCTTGAAATGTGGTTGGAGCATTTGTGAGTCCAAATGGCATCATCAAGTACTCAAAATGGCCAATGTGAGTGCTAAAAGCTGTCTTATGAATGTCTACAGGATTCATTCGGATTTGATGGTAGCCAGACCAAAGGTCAATTTTAGAGAAGTAACAAGCTCCTTGCAATTCATCTAGCAAATCCTCAATTATTGGAATAGGGTACTTGTTCTTAATTGTGACCGCATTCAATTGACGATAATCAATGCACAAACACCACGTTCCATCTTTTTACTTGACATGAATTGCAGGAGAAGAATAATGACTCATGCTTGGTTGAATAGTCTGGGCATCTAAGAGTTGCTAAACCAAATCTTCCAATGCATTTTTTTTGTGGTGAAGAAGTCAGTAAGGTCTGGCTGAAATTGGTTTAGTTAGTGGCAGCAAGGGAATGGTATGATCACACTCCCTGTGTGGGGGTAACTTGTTAGCTTCCTCAAATACATCAAGAAAGTCTTGGAGAACTGCAAGGAGTTCTGAAGGTGTATGAGCCCAAGGCTGCACAATACTCTACAAGGTCTTGCAATATAGAAGTGCACCAATACTATCATGCACTAGAATCTTGTCCATTTCATGAGCAGAGATACCAAAATTGGCAGGGGGAATTGTGACATTTGAGAATGTGATTGCTTTCCCTAAAGGAGTGAACACTGTCAACTCTCTTGCTTTGAGATCAATAGTGAGAGGACTATGGGCCAAAATCCAATCACAACCTAGAATAATATCATAACCTTTCATATCCAAAAACCTGAAGGAAGAGACAAATTGCTCATTTTGGATGGTATAAGAGATATTGTGGCAGATGGCACTGGTCTGCAATGTGTCACCATTAGCTACCTTTACTAAGAGGGGGGAGTGGCTGAGGATAGGGATATTAGCTTTAGAAACTAATTTTGGTGAAATGAATGTGGTAGAACTGCCACTGTCCACAAGTGTTGTAGCGAGCACCTTGCCCAAATCATGCAGAGTTAATTCCTGGGCAGATGTATTACCATAAGTGGCTTGAGGACTGTCAGGAGGTGTGGTAAAAGGAGGCTCTTGTATCTCTTCAATGCCCTTAATGTCATCTCCCATTGTCACAAGATATATCATCTTAGTTGCCTTGCAAACTCAACCATGACCATGGACCTAAGGTTCCTGACATTTAAACACTTCCCTCCCCATTTACTTGTACATACAACATGTGTTTTCTCGTCATGAGGTGGAGCATCATTGGCTATTTGGGGTTTGGTTTGAGGTTTGAAACTCTTTCAAGGTAGTATGGGAGTAAGGTTGAGGTTTGTTAGGGTTGGTAGCTCCATCATAATTCCGAGCATGTTCATAAGCTTCCACCAAGGAGTGAATATTCAGAGATTTGAGTGGTCTCTTAATGTAATCCTTTAATCCTGACATGAAGAATTCCAAAAAGTAATCATCTGTGAGATTTGGCCTGTTTCTTTTCACTAATGCCATTACTTATCTAAATTTGTCGATATAAGCATCAACTGAGCCATATTGCTTCAAATTCCTGAATTGATCAGTAATTTCAATTGTGGACTTGGCCCCAAACCTCTGGCACAACATCTTACAAAACTCCGGCCAGGATAAATGTTCAGTTGGGATATCGTAACTGGATATCCATTGGTCAGCTCAGCCTGTAATGTAGGCCTCTGCCATTAAGACCTTCTCATCTTCAGGAGTTTGTGTGAGAGAGAAGTATTTTTCTGCTTTGTGAATCGAAGCCTCAGGATAATCACCATCGAAAATAGGAAAATCGACATGTTTCCTATTGGAGGTGGAGTGTGTGTCACAATGACAATGTGGTTCACCAAATGCTTTGCCTTGAAAAGGTTCTCTGTCAAGTAGAATAGATGGATCACAAAGAGGCCAAGGTGGTTGATGTTGTTCAGGAGCTGGAAGCCAATTGGGATTGTAGGGTGGGTAATAGTATTGTGGGTAAGGTGGTTATGGGGAAGCATATGCATTAGGTGGAGGTCCTCCTTGAGTATAGTTCCTTGGGCCAGGGGAGCCAAATTGCATATGTATCTGCCGCCCTATTGGTGTTGGTGGAATAGGCGGGAATATTGGTGGTGGTGGTGGTGGTATGGTTGGAATAGGTGGGAATTGGTGTGGTGGCAGGGATGCTGGAGGAGAGGAATTGGTGGTGGCTGTGGGGGTGGTATGGTGGGTGTATTGAAATAAATTGAAGAATTCCATTCAGGACTTGGGAATGTGTTTGTGGGGCGATGGCTCACATGGGGGGTTGGGAAGTGAACTGAACCTTCACCCATCTCCAAAATGGGTATTGCACTTAGATTTCTGACCTCGAAAAGGGGGCCTTGGGAGTTTTAGCTGAATTACCTTCATCCTTTCAGCCTGGGGAGCAGCAGATTGTGCATTTACTGGAGATCTGGAGGTATCTCTGATTTCTTGCGCCCACACAATTCATACTTGCACCAATCATATCTTGAATCACCTTGAGACTCTGCATAACCTCTTCCTTGTTGTCCTGGGTTTGCTTCACTTGAAGCTGGATCTTCTCATGGAGCATTTTGTTCTCATCTTCCACTTTCTTCTGAAATTCCTCCATATTCTGCTTCAAGTGATCCACCGCCGCCTCCCATGACAGCGCTTCTCATTCTTCCACTGGTTTAGCAGTGCGCCCACCCCTTGCCATGTTGAACAGCACAGATTCGGAGATTTCACAGGGAAGAACCGCAGCCTTCCCCAATCCTCTCTGTACTGCTCGATTCCTCCACCCACAGATCTAATTTCTTGGCCTGGCTATGGAATTTCACAAGGAATACTTGTTTTCCCAACCCTTACCAGCCTAGAACTGCCAGATCTATAGGTTAAGCCAAGGATTGACTGAGCTCTGATACCTTTTTCAGGAACTTGAAGAAATATGCACGAAAAATTGAAATATTTAGACAATTTAGGCTGGTAGCTAGCTAATTAGGTACCCTTACACAACAATTAATATGGGAAATGCTGAAATAGAGCTGAAATTGGATTATATTTAGAGTGTGCCGCAAGAACAAAAGAGGGGAATAAAACTAGGGTTCATATTTTTGCATACAGATATTAGCTAGCGTCGCGCCTTATATGGAGTTCGCCGGAACTAGAGGACAAACTTGCTGACGACTACAGTATGGCGAAAAGCTCTCTGTAGACCGTCCTGGCGCATCTCAGCCCTTGGATTTGTGTAATCAACACAGCGAAGCGGTATCAGGAAATCTTAGCTGTCCATCGTTCCCATTGAGCTAGCTCTGGAATCCTCCTTTTCTTTAGATAAGTTTGAACATCATCTTTAGTACATTCAGGGCCTCACAATATGTACGAAAAATGATTTGAAAAAACCAAAAACGGATAAACCCGAAAGAACATATTTCCTATATATACTTACGTATAAGTACTTACTCCTATACGTATGTGCACAATCGGCAAATACACTAAAGCCAAAAGAACATATATCCTTACATATAGCAATATCGAAAAAAAATCAGCAATCTTTAAAATTATATTTTTAAATAAAATATATTACTCTACAAAGTATAAATAAACTAGATCTATAATAAAAAAATAAAATATCAAATCAATGTACTTTAAATGTCACTCTTTTAAATTATATATTCAATTTATGATTTGGTTCTATTTGTTAAATTAAATTGTAGTGCTAAATACATCACGAGTCATGATACCGACATATAATAATTAATGTCATAATAATTTTTTGAATAATTTCACATCATATTTTATGGTGTCAAATATTACTCGACAAACATACAACTCTAATTTAAATCTATGTATGTAAAATGAAAAACATAATTTAGTTGTGTTTTTCAGTTAGATCTGATTTTATTTTATTTTTGTGTAAGGTTAATATTCTCAAAGTTTTTAATTTGTGTTATTTGGTATTTGATAGGTGAGGAGAATTTCCATAGATGTGAAACATTATCAAAAAAATTTCCAACCAGTAATCTTTCTATAATACAACCCCTTAATCCATCACGAGAAATATGGTCATACATATAGGATTTTTTTCTTTACCAAATATTGTTTTGGCAACAGATGAACAATCTAATAACATGCACATTAAAGTACTATACACACACACACACACACACACACACACACATATATATATATATATATTAGTGGAGGAATTCTAATATATCGGGTATAATTGATGGATATATGTTATACACCCCACTAATGTTACTTTAAGTGCATTTCAACGAATTAGTTACTGCGAATAAGTTGATATTGAAAACAAACCAGGCGTTAAACAAAGTGTTTGTCAAAATTTAAACAATGATATGGTGCTATGAAGATTTTCAGGGTGGTATGGTATGTTTGTTTCGCTATAGTTTCTTTAGGTAGTGTCGAATAATCGACCTAGCTCATTTTCAATTTCAAAAGAGAATACCATATCAATACAATGAGAATTTGAGTACTATTGATTAACTCCAAATGATGTCTACTCTATACGATAAATTGACAAAAAAAACTATTTTTCATCACCTTCATTTTCTCTGTCCTTCCCTGAGGATGTCAAGTATATATAACAGAGCTTGCTACACTGCTGTAAGTAAGTATGGTAAGACCATACATAATAGTAAACTAGAAATTAAAATTGTGATCTGCACTGATCTTTAGGGGCACGACCATGTCTATGTGGCCACCTTGTGTAAAGGTTACTGAGAAGAAAGTCTTGGTAGTTATGGTCGGCTACTCAGTTTCATCCATTAGATAGGTATTCATGTTTAATTTTAATGGTATTATCTTATCAATGGGCAGAATCAGTATATTTAAAATATTTATATATAATGTTGGAAATAAGTAGACATGATCACTTGTAGTGGGATAAATTTTTTAGTGTATTAATGATGTATTGAGCTTATTTTTGTGGTACAGATATAATTTCATCTATTAAATAGGGAGCTTTCAAAACAATGATAATGAGTAGTGGTGACGATATGTGAATTTACATATAAATGGTACAAAGTGATTTTTTTAATATGGGGAACATTGTTCCCATTTAGTATATTAAAGTATATGGTTTATTTCCCGACATAGATATTTCTTTTTTATAGACAATATACGGTCACTTGCAGTGAATACGATGATATAAGACTTATTTTAATATTCTTTTTCTAAATAATAAATAAGATGCCCATGTATCTGCACGGGTTTTCTTCCTACTTAGGTTAATACTGAACGGTGTTTCCAAAAATGAAATAAAGAGACGTACTAGCGTGGAACTAATATAAAATTTTTTGACAAATTGACCTTTGTACAAAACTTATTTTAAGATTAGACCGTGCTAAAACTTATATTCTAGAAATGAACCGTCGGCTCAATGCCATCAAGATTGGCATTGGGGTATAACATCTCAGCTCCAACGGCTTTGGCATTAAGATCCTAGTTGAGGGTGGGGAGTTCCATAGTGATAATTAAGGCGGTGCCTTGTTTCTAGCCGGAAGTGAGCTAGTGGTGCAATGGTTTGGTAGCTTACTTGGTTTATGTAATGTTGTACTATACTTTCTCTGCTCCATAAAAAAAATCTATTATGAGATGCGACACCTGCTAGTACCATAACTGTTACTAGGGTGTGTTACATCATGTGCTTGCCCCTATCCAGATTCGTAGTATTAGGATGTGTATGTAATCGGTTTGTTTTTTATGAGACGGATGGAGTAGGTTCAAATCCCTTTGGCCGCCAGGTAAGTCATTTTCATTTTTTCTCTCTTTAAATCTCAATGCTACTGTTGATGCGAAAACACGAGGCCTGGAAGATCTGCTTAACTTCAGTGCAGGTCTAAAAATCTTACTTTTAGGTTCGTGAGCGTGCCAGATGATTTGATCCTGCAATCAACAAGAAATAAAGACAAAGAAGCCGCGGTTAAATCCATAAATGATAGCCGATCGGCCAGCCGCCGACGACGTATCATTTATCTTTGAGCCAATGTCATATTTGAATCGATCGGCAATCATGAATAAGCAAGAAAGAACTAAATCTATTCGATCGGCTGTAGATATTAACGATATATAATCCTTATGTCGATATATACTTAAATCAAGTGATTGGGATAGATCGGACACCATGCCGAGACAGTATAAATCACTTAGATTGAAATATATATTAACAATGAGGTTATAGATGTTCATAGCATAGCCGATCAGATAGATCTAGCATGTATCGGCTAATACCCCGATACTACTCTATATTAAGATATTAAAGCAAGTAAAATATATCAAACAGGAAGCTTAATATACTAAGTGCAACAAGATCTTAACATAAAGGGCAGATTTAACATATCAATGAAGCATATAAGATATAAAGTAGTTAAATCAGGTAAGATCGGCTGAAACCCCGATACTACCCTAATCAGCAACCAAAATGCAGGTTAGAGATTGAGATTCTAATAACGACTTATAAGGTCAAACTCAGCTAATGCAGCTATAAGTATGAAAAGAAGGACAATATCTAGATAATCAAGCCGCTGGTTGTTTCATAGAGTGGTGGATACTCTATATAATCTGAGTCAACATTGGTATTTAACCTAATCAGCTGCCTTCTAACGATAGATGTTAGCCGATTGAAGGTTAAATAACAATATTGTCAAAGATTATATAGAATATATGATAACTCGGTGAATTACATAGACAAGATTAGAATATCATAACGATGGAAGCACTAATCCCGAGAACGCAAGCCGCCATAACAAGTTTTACCTCTAGTTGAAGATCGAAGCCGATGCAGCTCAACCCGAAAGCAAGAACTCGTCGAAACAAAACGAAAGTAAAAGGGTGGCGATGTGCCGAGATTGTATTGAACGTGTGTTGTTGTATTACATGAGGCTCAGGATCTATTTATAGCCGAGATTACAAAATATGTCCATATCAGACACGACTCTTATCTCTAACAAACTCTAAGATACCATAAGTCTTTGCGGCAGACTTTTGCCCAAACTTATCTCTAAGGAAATTATATGAAATATACTAATTAATAGATACAATTGCCTTTTCAGGACTCAATCTGTGCACGGCAATCCTCATGAAGCACATTAACTCAACCCGACAGCGTGTACCGAGTCATATTGTCGGAATCGACTTAATCGGCCAACCTTGTCCGACTCGAACTCTGCCGATCCTGATCGTAGTCGATTCGGACTTTTAGCCGATTCTCGCTCTGTTTCCGAAACAATCTCTATCTTGGATTCCGCCTCGATTTATCTCCATCTCCGATACTTGAATTACCAAATTTGGTCGTTAACAGCTACACGTATATACACTGCTAGAAAAATCATTTTCTCAGGCGGCCAAAAATAGTTTTTTCAGGCGGGGAAAGGACCGCCTGTACGCAAAGGCCTGTGAAAATAGATGATTTTCGCATGCGATATCTCTATCAATATTTTCAGGGAACAAAGAAAAAAATACGCAGCCACCACCGCTACCTGTCGCCGCCGCTGGTGGCCTCCCCCTCCGACTGACGTCTCTCCTCCTCCGTCCGCCGCCCTTATCTGGCTTACCGGGCGGCACGATGCGCCCCGAGTAGAGCAACGACCTCATCATGTGTATCCCGATCCCGCCGGTGGGCACGTAGGCGACGAGGAACCCCGTTACCACCAACGGCCCCATCATCTTCGCCTGCGCTGCCGCTTCCACCTGCATCGTGCCGGGCTCATACTTGGGCAACTCCTCCTCCTCGGCACGGTGCATCACCGAGCGCGGCAGCGCGCGACATCTCGATGAGACCCGGGTCGAGCCACACTCGCCCGTCCTCGCAGATTGAGCTGCGCAACGTCTCGCTATGGTGGTACCGAAACTGGGAGATCTAGGAGGGGAGGGGTTGGCGCTGTCTGCGGTGCCGTCTCCGTTGGCTCCTCCTCCGCCATCGTTGCCTCCTCCGCCGATGGACGGATCTGGGAGGGAGGGAGGATTGGAGCGCCGCCGCCGCTTCCCATCCTCGTCGCTAAGCCGCTGCTGGCCCTCCTCATCGTGGCCGTCGCCGGTGTTGATGGTCGTTATTGATCAATTTCGCCCGTCAATGTTACCGAAATAAAGGAGAACTAGTTATGCTTATAATGCATATTTGTGTCAAAATAAGATATATTCCACTATGCAGAGAATAAAACATAAAATGAAGGAGAATTGACAACAAATTGGACGACCAATCAATCGGACGTTGTCGAGAATTAGACTTATGGATAGATGGACCAAAAACTCAGAAATGACATGACCAACTGGGCCAAAATTTAAAAGTCTTAAGTGAGCAACAGAAGAGGAGGCCGCCGACCAAATTGTGGGCCGGTTGGGCCAACCTAGGGTTCGGGCGAACCAGCCATGGCGCCGTTTGACCCAGGTTTTGGCTGGATGGCTCAGATGGACTTCCTATGACGGTTGGAGGGTATTACCGAGCTTTCCAACCGTCATACTCAAGCTATAAAAGGCCCTCATTCTCTCCATTTCAAGATACACCTCAAGCAAGAAGCTTCATACATTCTCTCAAGTTTAGTATAGTCTCTAGAGTATAGTGGAATAGAAATAGAATAGAATCTTCAGTTCTCGGAGTCTTCGGAAGAGTTCGGGTATGGCTCTAGTAGATTTTCCTTCTTTTGTAAGACTTGTACTATTTATAGAATATTCTTCTCAACATATTTACGGTACTTTACTTCACTCTGATTATTTGAGTACCGACTTTCTGATATATATTCGAGATATAATTGTTTAGCTAGCTTACTCAGGAGATGCATTGGTGCGGGTATAATGTTCATTTATATGATTACTCTAAGTCACGACGGTGATTGTAGAGTAGTATTTGGTAGCATAAGTGAGGTGCTTAGGCTACTGAATATCATTATTTGGGGTTATATGCTGCGGATATGTCGAGGTGGGCCGCTGATGGTGACAGCTCAGTATGGGTATTTCTTCGCGCGTGTATATAATCCTAAGTTACTTTCCTGGGCAGGGTACTCCTCCGTATTTAGCCCCGGTTGGATGGCCATGACGGGTTGTCATAAGGAACTCGGCAAACAGGGGTAGTATTTCGAAACACCAAGAGGGCATCGTAAGGGGGGTCTTGGCTATATAATTATATAGTAGATAATATTGACTAAAGTTTATGTATGTATATTAGAAGTATAGGAAATGATTCTTTTTTTATTCTTTCCACTTAGCCTAGAATTAGTATGTATGAGAATAGTGAATGCTTCAGCTTTGTGTCATTTGAATTGAACTAACCCCTGCTTAGACTTTGATTATTACAAGTAACATATAAATATTAGTATGGTTCTCTCTATTATAATCTTCCCACGGGATTAAACAAATACGATATTGTTGGAATACTCTCGGGTGAAATGCTACAATGGTATATCCGTGCGCTTGCGGATGAAATCTGTAACCATAATATACCACGAGTATTTCTGTGCCATTGCTGGGAATTACATTTCTAGTAATATCGTTAAGAAATACCAACAGCCGGGCCGGGAGAGGGTGGAGCCGAGCCACCACCTCACCTCCTCGTCGCTGAGTTGCCGTCGTTGCCGGGAGAGGGAGGAGCCGAGCCGCCGTCTCCCCTCCCCTCCCGGAGACCGGCCGGCGGTGGATCTGCGCACCTGGGTCGAGCCGGCGGTGGATCCAGGCGGCGTCGTCATCGTCGTCGTTGCAGTAGGCGGTGGGACCCAGGTGTCGGCGCCGTCGTCATTGCGGCAGTCGTTGTCGTTGTCGTCATCGGCATTGGCTAGATGAGAGAGAGAGAGGAGAGGGAGGGAAATGAGTGGCGGCGATGGTGGAGGAGAAGATAAGGATGGGACTTAGATATTTTTTCTGCATGCATAATTTTTGCAGGCAAACCACGTAAGGTTCGGTTTGCGAACATCATATTTTTGTAGGCGGATCCCTTAAGAGGTTTGCATGCTAAAATAAAGGGGTTCCGCCTAGAAAAAATGATTTTTGCAGGCGGGATTAAATCTAGAGGCTCTTTAGCTATTTTCTCAAATGGCTATAAGAGGATATTTTTTGTCCGCCTGGAAAAATAAAATGCCAACTTCGGTAAAAATCGTTTTTGATACATGATTGGATGAGTTGGGAGCTTTTCCAGAAAAACAAATATGACATCAATTCGCCTCTAAGGGACCGAACATGGATGTCTTGGTTGAAAAAACTCACCTCCCACCACTAGACTATACCCGCATATCTCACTAATAATTGCTGTTGTTTTACTTAACCAGTACAACGACATTGGCGCTGATCCCTTCTACCGTGGAATTTCTCACTACCTCAGCTAGGATCTTAGTGTCAAAGTTGTTGGCGCAATATGTTATACCGCAGTGCTAACCCTGATGGTGCTGAGCTAACGATTTATTTTTCAATTAGTTTTCGGCAAGATCCAATCTTAAAATAAGTTTTCAAAAAAGGTCAATTTATCAAAATTTTGGAGCTAACATGACATTCATTCCGAAGCCATGTTTATTTTATTTGTTTAGAGTATTTTGGCCTTGCTTCGTCCGAAATATGTAAGTTGTTGCATCAGAATGACTGTTGTAGCTATTTACACCTGCCACTTAAGTTTGTGTATCGTGAACGTGAGTGTATTTTACTCTTTAATTTTACTTGCGCCTGATAAGCCAGCAAGTAAAACAATGGGTGGCGCTTTCGGAAAGAATTGCTAAATTAGCTATAGAGAGGATGAAATAGAAGCTCGGAGATGCTCAAAACAAAAAACAAATTTGGTTTATAGAGAAGGCTAATTTTCTAGTGATGGCTGATTTTCCAAGTTAGGGAACAAGCTCCATTAGCCAACTCCGGCCGTGTTTTACTCTATTTTTTAGTAGAAAAAAATGCCCGTGCGTTACAACAGGTGACGGTTATTTTAATCTTATTATTGTTATTATACGGTTTAGTTAAGGTGAAATTCACTGTTGGAATTCGCTTGGATATATTTTTTCTAGAAAATTATGAGCTACAATCAGGAGACGTACGTGTTCAATTTTTATAATAGTAGAAATACTTTCTCTTTTCTGGAGACGTACGTGTTGCACTACAAGATATACAACTTTTACCGACGGTGATAAGTAATAGCCTACGGTTTTAAAAACACCGCTGGTGATTATCAAGTTACCGACAGTGTTGCTAATCACCGACCATATAAAAAAAACATCGGCCATTTTATAGTCCCCTACAGTTTTTTATCTAATCTCCAACAGTATAGGTTGTTCCATTACTTGTCAAAACGGGATATCAGCGGCCAGATTATTTTACGGAAATTTTGATTGCGTTTCGTACTAGTAGACTTCCGTTACTTAGCTTGGAAATTTTAGGAAAAAAGTTGGGCATTTTTTTTAACCTCAGCATTTATGGGCTTTTGGCCCATAACGGGAAGCTAGGATCAGATTGGATCCCCACGCCACTGATTTTTCTAAGTCCACGCTTCATCAGGATTGGATCCCCATGCGGCTACGCCTCCGCATCCACTCGCCATCCCCAGAAGCGGCGACACCGCCGCCTCCGCCTCCGCCTCCACTCGCCATCACCGGTGAAGGGAATGCCTCGCCGGTGGAGGGAACGCGTAGCCCTCAGCTCCGCCTCGACAAGCCCCGCCCTCTAGTCACCTCCGTCTGGACCCGCCTCACCCTCCAATCGCCATCGCTTGCGGCGGCGGCGCGCGACCACCTCCACACTGGTAGCGCCCACTCGTGACAACCTCCGTTCGGCCTCCACCTAGACGTCAACCTCCTTCCACCAAGCACTACCGGCTGAGAGGTAACCTCCACTCCCTACTCTTCGATTATTCAAGCAAATTTTCCGGTGAAATTTCTCAAATCGCTGTGTACAAATCGTGTAATAAGGCAAGCTTAAATTTCTCCTACTCTCCACCCCATCTGATCTGAAGCAACTAGTTAGATCCCCTAGTTTTTTTGTTTGAGGTTTGATGTTGCTCCAGATTTAGGGTTTATGGAATATGACCTAGACATGTATTTCTATGACTCTATTGCTAGATCACCTAGTTTTGTGGTTTGAATTTTTCAGAAGCTCCAGATGTGAGACTTAGGGAATATGACCTAGAGTTATATTTCTGCAATTTTATTCCTTTGCAATTTGATGCCGTTACTCAATTAAAAATTAGGGTATGAAGTCAAAAGGCATGGATTTACATGTGGGCTTTGTGTTTTGTCGTGATTTGTTACCTATATTTAAATGTGGTTTAGCATGAGCAACATATATTTAAATGTAATTTGGCATGAGCATGGAATAACTAGATCTGAGTTGCATAGTTCTCATGAAGCCTGAATGTGTGAGTAAATGGTATTAGTATCATCACTTTAGTTTGTGACATAATTGACTGTACAGAATTAAAGTTTACTTGAGAGACCTAACAAACTAATTTTCAATGTCTAAATCAAAATTTATCAGTAGAGCATATCTTTAATGCATATTCTCTTTTTTTTTTTTAATCAACCAGTGTGATATGTCAATAAAACTAGTGGTTGCAGCTGAACATTTAAGCCAAGTTTATTGCCAAATCAAGTACTTATAGAACACTGCTACCTTTCCAAGTGAGTCAATATAGTTGTGCTTCGAAATCTTATAGTACTATATAATATTTCTTTCATTAACATTTTATTGAGCCCTAGAACTAATTCTAGGAATGAATTTTAATAGGGAACACTAACTTATGAATTGAAGATTCAGTTTCATATATGGAGGAAATTCGTAGTTGGATGTATAGAGAACGAAAAGGTAGGTTATATAGCCAAGTATGGGCTACTGGGGTAGATCATTTTGTGGAGCATGCATTTTCATTACCTGAGGCATTGAGTGATGGGACATCAAGGTGTCCATGTAGGAAAATGTGTGTGCTCGCATAAGAGAAAGATAGAAGAGGTAACAATGCACTTGCTGCAGAATGGTTTCTAGCAAGGATATTATGCATGTACTGGAGTACACCAAGTTTCAGTAAGATGTCAATGCGTGGCAAGGAGAATCAGTTGGCAGGAGGTAACACTGTATACCATCGTAGCGGATCACGTGGCTTAGTAGGGACTCGACAATTCCTAGTAAGTTTCCTGCTTTCTCTTAATTTGTATCGCTCCTTATCCACACTGTTGTCACATTTTTCAGAATAATTTGTTTAGTACAAAATAATTTGTTTAGTACAAAATAATTTGTTCTGCAATAGTTGGCATTCTCACATGTTGCTGCTATTGTTATCATTCACATGTATTGTTGCTGCCTTTTTGAACAAATTATGTAGAAGACCAAAAATGGAGTTGATCCTGAGCAGGCAGGAGCATGGCATCATCAACACCGAATGGAACATGATGGGCCAAGCGGGCTCTGCTGTGAGAAAACTGCTATTTTTTAGGTTAGTTTCCCTTATTATCTTTTGTGAATTCTTGAAATTTGTCATATTTGTAGGATCTGTACCAAGACTTTAGCTAATGTTGAACATCGTTTTCTGTTGAAAGGCAAAATATGATAATGCAATGAGAGAGAAATATGGTGAGGATTGGCTAGCGAAGAATCTAGACATAGATCATGCAGTTGTACATGAGATATCAGGTAATAATCAACTCAATTAACTGTAGTGCAAGTAATTCTGAATGTGTATAGAAGTAATTACAATTGTTCCTGTTTCATTTATGTTGTATAAAAATTATGTAGTTCAGGGTTGGTATGTGTAGCTTGTGTCTTTTCATTCCTTTTTTTTGCGGGGTGTGTCTTTTCATTCCTAAGCTTGCTACATTATATATAGCTACTATATGTTTTACTTAGCAATTTTATTTGTCTAAATTATATTTCTAGGCCTGCCCCATGGGAGATTTGCAATGGGAGATAGTGTAGTCAGTACAATTGACATAAGGGCATTGTACTGTAACAAACCTCCTGGGAAGGTAATAAAAGAAATAACTATGGTATACAGAGTTTTATGAAGAAATCATATGCCCTGATGCTAGATTGGTTGTGTACATAAATGGACTAGTATCTTTTATGCTGTGAATAGTGTTCTATGCACATTTTTTGAGAAGAAATCATATGCTTTGTACTTCTGATGCCGGTAATAGTTATGTTCGCAAAATTATAATAGTTGCTTGCTAAAATATTTTGTATGTTTGTCTTGGTCAACAAATACAATTAACTTTTTGTCACTTTAATTTTGCTCATGTAGCAGCATACATGTGCAAGTGCCTGCAACCTAGGTTCCCTAAGACCATCTATAGGCATATTGTTTTAGATTATAACAATCAAAATCATGATTAATATATCAGACATCGTCTGGTTTGCACTGGTTTTTAGCAAGCTAACAGCATACCTAAGCTCTTAATATGGGATAATTAATTGCACTGCGCATGGCGAATTTCGTACTGCACCCAATGTATTAAATCTTTCAAAATATATCAACTCTACAAAGACACTTAGAGTTGATCCCTATCATTTAACCTGTGCTTTCCTGGATTACACAACATGCTGACTGAGGTCATTAGCAACCTGATATGGACTAAGAACATTAACTTTATGTATATCTGGTCATGGGAGAACAATAGTAAATATTGTACTGCTTTGAATGCACTTTATCCTGGCAAATTCTAATGTTCCCATTGACTTGGATGCTCCCTGTTGCTTCCATCAGTTTCTATAGTCTGTACATGTTATGAATCGATGATATGAATCACAGTTTTTTAGGAGTAAAATCTTGGTTAAATGTTTGTGTATTGACAATACTATAGAAGTTGACTTGCCATGATAATCTGGGTGAATTTTATCAATGAATGAACAGTCGTCATCAAGCTCAATGTATGGTGCATCAAACTCCTCAAAAAGAAAAGCATGTGAATTAAATCATGGAGATGGTGGTTGATCATGTTGATGATAATGGAGAGTATTATGGTGACGATCATGATGATGTTATGCATGGCTGAAGTCATATTCTTGACATTTGTTCCAACTGATTAGCTTGAGATTCATTAAGAAAACTATTTGTTTTAAGTCAAATGTTTGGCTAATTGTACTATACTGATCGAGTAGTGGAAAACTCTAGAAAACTCACATTATTTGTTTGGTTATGAATCTTGTTCATATTTACTGTTAAACTGCATTACTAGAAAACTGCCAAAATAAACTTCCTATGTCGGGAATACAATTGTCCTGTAGGGAATCCTAAAATCCATTACCGAGACTGTAGCAGAGATCCATGAAACCCCGACAGTCTTACGGTCGGCAATATTCCGTTGGAAATTTAATGACCAACGGTATATAGAATCACCGTCGGTGAGTTGACAAATCCCCGACACACTCATTCCCGACCGAAGATTCCTGACCGTAAACTGTTGGCTACCACATTCCCTACAGTTTTCTTGGATTCTCAACAGTGATTTCACCGTCGGCAAAGGTTGCATATCATGTAGTGTTGATAGATTTGTTAGAAGGCTCATTAAGGGGCATTTAGATTTTAAGGAACAACAAATTAATTCTTGATGTAGAATTTTCAATTTGGAGCAAATTTTTTATCAGTAATAATATTGACTGGTCACTTTGTGAGAAGAATAGGTTTTCGCAGACTGTAGGCGCCGGTCTCAACCTTTTTGGCAATTGTAGCACTGATATCAGCTGTAGCAAGTATGCCGCGTACTCGCTTTTTTCCTGTGCTCTCTCGATTAGACAAATAATGGGGGAAATTAAGGTGAAAAGGGCAAAAGAAAAACTTATTTTGCCTTCTCATAGTTGCTTCAGATCCTTAAGATCTGTGACTGAACATCCACAAGCATAGTGCATGTACCACGCGGAAGTTTATGCTATCGGAAACATGCAAAATTTTTGGATTGTTTATTTGCTTTTTCGATCATGCTGATATTGGTATTCCATTTTGTGGAAAACATAGAAAATTTTTTGTGAAAACCTTGAATATTGAAATGTGAAACTTATACCAAACTAAGGATATATATATTCTTTATGGACGATTCGACAGACTAGGGAGTGTTTTAAATTTGAACTAAATAATATATATTATATATCTAAAAATAGCTTAGAAGAAGTTATCTAACAACAAATTTATTATATTCTGCCCAATTGATTTAATTCAATCCCTATTGGCATTTTTCTATTTTTCTAATTTACTTTATACAACTCTTATTTTATGTTCAAAATGCATAATGGATCATGAATTGTTGTTTTAATTATTTAATAGAGCAACAATTAGATTAGAAATTAGATGTATAGCTTAAAATATGGGTTTTTCAATATTATTCATAGTTTGTCTTTAAATTTGATACCTAAAAAGTAGGAATAGGGAGGAGTGGAGTGCGAAGAGCCTAAGCTAAAGGGGAAGGGGGTGTTCGGTGTTGTGTGCATGTTATGGGGACGGCGAGGAATTGGAGACTTTATTTTCCTGCTTTTTCCTAAATAATTTAAGTAAAACCGATGATCATATGATTCTCCCTGCATGTAGATTTGAATTAGTGTAATATATTTGTCAAGCGATATTTGACACCAAGTTGATCCTTTTTATCATGTGAAATTATTTAAAAAAATTTCATGTCATCAATTATTATATGATGGCATTAAGTGCCATATGTCGGCACCATGTATTTAGCACTATAATATAACTTTTATATGTGATTAATATTTTATTTAAATAAAGGAATACAATAGATTATAAGTTAGATATATATTTTATAAATAATTTAAAAGATGAACATTTAAATGTTTTTCATAATTTTTTTATATTTGTTTGAATGTACGCAAAAGTGTAAGAATATAAACCAAAATCAAACATATTTATTTCAAAAGTTTGAATATTGTGAATATGTGTCTTTAACTTTAGTTATAAATAATATAACAAAAATAAGTTGATCAAAAATTCACTATATGCTTTGGATGATACCGTTCTCTATTTTTTTAATAATAAATTATGATTTCTAAGTAACGTAGCATGAGAATAGGAGGAAAAGAGAGGTATGGTGTGTTTGAGGGTGTGGGCAGTGAGGTGGATGAATGAGTAAGCGCCCATGGACGGGGCCGTAGTGGAGGTTGGTATATGGCTTCTATTTTTTAAAAGAAAACGATGGATCTAATGATCATAAATATGTCTTGAGAAACTAATAGTTAGTCCATAGGTAGGGTTTTATTTTATCCACGTTACATGTCAACTCAGCTATTATCATTCTTACTTGTTTTTATTATCCTTAAAGCGGGATGCATTTTAAATAAATGGATCTGCATCTATACCACTAAAATAAGCCCAATATATTATTAATACATAAAACATTTATATCTACTACAAACATAAATGTTTATGTCAACCCTTGTTTCTAAATATATGAATAAATATTCTATAATTATTGTTCCTAATGGTTAATAAGATAATACTGTTAAAATCAAATATGAATGCCCCCTTTAACAGGTAATAAAGCCGACCGTAGTCGCTGAGGCTTTATTTCTCCACTGCGATATATTTATCGAGCGATATTTGACACCAATTTGATCCATTTTATCATGTGAAATTATTTAAAAAGTTATCATGACATTAATTATTATATGTTGGCTAAATTATTTAAAAATAATTATGACATTAAGTATTATATGCCGGCACCGTGTATTTAGCACTACAATATAACTATTATATGTGATCAATATTTTATTTAATTGAAGGAATATAACAGATTATAAGTTACATATATATTTCATAAATAATTTAAAAGATGAACATTTAAAGACAGTTGATTTGATACTTTATATTAATCTTGTTTAAACCGTGCATATACATGGATATATGCGGAGTAATAAATTTTATTTTATAATATAGAAAATTCTACTTTAAAACCGCCGTTCTATCAGCATACAGCGTAGTATGTTTTTTTTTCTGGCTTTATAGCTGTAGATACGTATGTTTGTTTGGTTTTTTGAAGTGAACAATACATATGGGTAATATCCAATTATAGTGTACGTTAACTTTTCTCGTGAAAATTTCTCTTCTATATATCGGACATTAAGAAGCAGCTGTGATTAGATAATGGGCCTACCCGGACATTAAGATGAAGCAGGGATTTTAAAATAGATCCAATCTAACGGTCTAAAATAATGGGCCTAACAATTTAAGTGAAAATCGACGGTTGGATTAGAAAGTGCTATGTGGCGATTTAGTAGGAGCGTTTATAGGAACGCCACGTGGCAGCTTAGAAGCGTTTCTAGGGAGTTTAATAAACTTTTAATATATAATAGATAGATAGATGTTGTTTGCAGAACTGTAGTATATTAATAATTCACAAGTACATGAACTAAAAGTTACAGATCCTAAAAACATACAATGACATATCAAACTAAAGAGTAGTAATTCATGTAAAAAAATTCTTACAAAACTCCACTAGCCAACTTAAGCTATAAATTTTTAATGGGTATTATGGGAGGCGGTTTGATTCGCAATCACCTCGGATATTTCCAATATTCGAGATGGTTATATGTTGACTGCCTTTGACTCTTATAATCACAAGCCTATTCAATCAACTTTAGAGTTGATTGAATGGTTTGTAGAGCTCTTTGATGACCTTGTGCTTAATAGTGTAGTGTCTTTATTTGATTTAGCAAACAAAACATAATTTGTCCGTGCTAACGATACGGTAATATTTAATAAAAAATACAATATAAGTTAATACAATTTATGTTAATACAATATAAGTTTTGGTAACGAAGTATAGAACAAAGATTTTAAGATTCACCATAAAAGACAACTACAGGATATATTATAGTGGTTGGTTCTTCAGAAAAAAAAATAGCTGGGCTGTGTCCATGCAGTAACCAGAGAGATGACTGGAAAATTGCATGCCAACGAGATGTGGGACCTTGATTTCCTAAACTTGCCTCCAAAAATTTTATTTCTATATAGCAATAATGTCCCTGTGTTACCAAGAAAAATCAGACATGGCTCATTTTTGTTAGACTGTCAAGACTCGCTCTCGTTTGTTGCTCTCCAATAGCTCACGACTCGCCAACCGGAATAAACAGGCGGTGCCGAGCAGACAACAGATGAAACGAGATCAAGACAGAAACACTCCCTATTTTTTAAGTAGGTATATATAAATAAATATTTCCTTCTCTCTATGCATGAAAACATCCATGATCACAACAAAAGTGCACAACTGCGATCACAATCAGTACAAATTATAGAGATTAGTAGTTTGTTCATCGAACAGAAGACCACAAGCAATACACAATCTGTCATGGCCTGAACTCTCCAAAAAATTGTTGAGGCAATACATGTTTGGACAGATCCAAAACATCAATTTCTGAGTATTAGACACTTTTGGGTATGACAGACACCTCAAGAATTCGCAGGAAGACACAAACTGCTACAAAGGAATGTGAATGTCACAGACCAAAATTTTCCGTCGTTATAATACTCCAGTTCCAGGTTTCTGTATTGGGTGCAAGACCGGATACACTTACATCAGTCTATTGAAAACGGCCAGCTTTAATTACCATATCTATGCATAACCCACTGGCAGTTTTATGTTGACAATGACGCCTATGAAAGAACAGTGATCATTTCCAACAGTTAACTTCCCTGAAAATAAATCGCAAGAAATAGGTTTTCAGGACTCAGGTGTATACTTAACATGCTTATTTAAGAGACAGAAATAGACTAAAGTCTGTGACAAACACTCAACAATGGTTAGGTTTCATCATATTCTGGAAAGAAATGTACAACATCTACAAAGCTGACAAGATCAATCACCCTATCGTGCACAAGAATCTCAAACCAATCCCAGTCTTAGATTTTTAACATTTCCAACAATCCGAGTAAAAAAATTCTGAAGGCTAATAAAAATCAGAATTCACGCACAACGCAAAAATGAACAGGCATACTTCTGAAAATCACTGAGCTCCACATCACTGTGCTTCTTCCCTGTCATGGTCACATAAAAAAAAATTATCCGCTTCAAAGCACCTCGTATCGACGACGATATCAACTGCTGCTAAAACTCTTAAATGATGAAGTGATTTAACCTGCCATCAAGGAACCTGGAATTGTATGAGGCACATATATCTGTTGTTACTAAGGCTGCATTTGTCTGCACTTAGCCATGCACCACACTGGTATATCAGCTTCCTGCACTCATCGCATAGGCATCCCTCTGTGGAACACGAACAAGTTTCGTCAAAAAAAAAAAAAGGAACAAGCAAAATTTAAGCACCTGGGGACTTGAGTTCTTAAATTTGACATCCTCTGCAGTGTAATCTTTCTCCTCTACAAAAATGGTTCCACATCAGAATGTTCCCGTCCCAATAATCCTGGATGATTTTAAATTAATTAAAAAGATAATATAACTATTCAAATTGCAGATAAAGGACCACTTAGCATTCTGCTTGAATCTACAGCCAAAATTAGGAGGGCAGATATGGTCTCGCCTACTGAAATGTGCTTTTGGAAATTTGCCTAATTTTATGCTAACCAATTGTCTTGGAAACAATTGGTTAGCATATGTAACCAACAACCAATTAAGCATGAGTGCATGACAACTACTGAGCATAGTGCCATGTTGCACATGCATCAAATTAGTAATTAGACAGGAAAAGAAATTACTCAATTGCAGAAACTGCACAGCAATCTCTATCCCACATGCTTGGGAATACCGGCTGGCCTCCAAGTTCCCACAATTTTATTGTGACATTACCTTTGGCCACCTTTCTAATATTGAATCCTACATTACACTACTACAGAGGTGATTTTCCTGGACGCCGGTCCCTTGGAACCAGGCGAATGCCGGCGCCAGGCTATGGGCCGCACGGGATAATCGATTATCCCGTGCGGTCCGCTTAAGACAACCGTATGGGATAATAACTATTATCTCGTGCGGTTGTGTTATGCGGACCGCACGGGATAATCGATTATCCCGTGCGGCCCACATAAGGCGACCGCTTGCGATGGTCGGGGGGCATATAAGCCCCAGCCCGACCGTTGGTATGAAATTCTGGCAATTTCTCTCTCATAAACATCCACAAAATTAGGGGGAAGGTTTTCGACCTCAAATCTTTGATTGGGTTCCATATAAAAGGTGTAGAGCTTGTTCTCCTCCCTCATTTGCTTCCATTTTTGTCAGTTTTCATCGGCGGAATACGGAGAAACTTGCATTTTTATAAATGGAATAGTGTAGGCACCAGTTTGTTTTTTTATTTTTTTAGCAAATACATAATGATTCCATTACATGTTTATAAAAGTATTTAGTACCTACATTGAAAAGTTGGGTTTGCCTCTATTAAATTTATTTTCATTTGGATAAAAGGACAATTTTTTTCATTTTTTAGAAATATACAGTATTTTATTAATGCTTAAAAATGTTGTGCGGCTATTTAAATAGTCCGTAAAACATTAAATTACTATGTGATTAGTTCCCTCCAATTTAAATACACTTGTGTTTGAATCGGGCATGGATGTATTAATGACAAGCTTTATTGTAGGTCATGGATCGGACATGGATGTACAACACGAAAAGAGCTCATCCAACGTTCTTGAAGGAAGCAGCCACATTTGTTGAGCTCGCAAAGGCACATGCTGTGAGGGAGAATTTGAAGAGCATTTTTTGCGCATGCAAAGTTTGTAAGAACGAAATTTTGCTGCAAGATCCGAATGAAGTATTGTCGCACATCGTAGAACGAGGATTTAAGAAGGGCTACGAGATATGGACTTTTCATGGGGAAGTCGGTGGTCGTAACGAAGAGTTAGATGATTTCTGTTTTGATGATGCAGAAAATTTTATAATCGAAGACATGTCACAGGGAAACATCCCGGAATACGGTGGCTCTGGTATAGAGAATGAAGGTATTGATTTTGATCTGGAAGATATGTTGCGGCACGTTGAACCAGAGGTCCTAACTGGTACAAGACGAGGGTTGGACAATTGGGAAGCATTGGAAAAAGCAGCGAAGGAGCTTTTGTACGACGAAGCCAAAGGATGCAACAAGGACTATTCAGTCCTGCACTTGGTGCTCAAACTTCTCAGATTGAAGACCAGACATGGATGGTCGGACACGAGCTTCAATGATTTGATGAATATTTTGAGAGTTATGCTTCCTAAGCCGAACCTGCTACCGACGAACACATATCAAGCGAAGAAATTGATATGTCCATTGTCTCTAGGTGTTCAGAAGATTCATGCATGTGAAAATCATGGCATACTGTACCGCAAGGAATTGGCGGATTTAGACTCTTGCCCAACATGTGGGACGAGTCGGTACAAGACGGGCAACGAAGCCTCCGATGGAGAGGTGGTCGAAAAAGATGATGCACCGGTGGATGAGAACAAAAAGATTCCTAGGATGGTGATGTGGTACCTGCCAGTTAAAGATCGCCTGAAGCGGCTATATTCCAACCGTGACGACGCCGATGCTCGATAGGGTAGGAAAAATGACAGTAAGATCCGACACCCCGCCGATGCTCGATAGTGGAAAAACTTTGATGCACTGCACCCGGAATTTGCAAAGGACCCGAGAAATGTAAGGTTTGCATTGAGCACGGACGGAATGAACCCATTCGGTGACCTAAGCAGCACACACAACACCTGTCCAGTTCTGCTAACGATGTACAACTTGCCTACATGGATTTGCCAGAAGCGAAAGTATATTCTCTTGTGAGTAAAGTCCATCACTGGTTCCTAAACTTGTACCGTTGTGTCATCCTGGTCCCTAAACTCGCAAATCGACCGTTTAGATCCTCAAACTTGTTCGACTGTGTCATCCCGGTCCCTAAACTTGCAGATCACTCATTTAGGTCCTCCAACTTGTTCAGTTGTGTCACTCCGGTACCTAAACAGGACGGTCTAAAAACTTTATATCAAAAAATAATTCATAACTTTTTCATATGAACTCTAATGAAGACAAACTTTATATCAAAATTGTAGCACTCGACGCGACCTACAACTTTGTAGTTTGAGGACCTGAACGGTCGGTTTGCGAGTTTAAGGACCGGGATGACATAGCGGTACAAGTTTAGGGACCGGTGATGGACTTTACTCTTCTTTTGTCTATCCTTATACAAGGTCCAAGACAGCCTGGGATTAACATAGATGTATTTCTGGAACCATTGATGGAGGACATGCAAGAACTGTGGGAGGAAGGGTTACGAATGTGGGACGAGTACCATAGGGAACATTTTACTCTGCATGCCATCATATTCGTTACGATCAACGACTTACCGGCAAACTTTTCGCTCTCGGGCCAGTTTAAGGGGAAGTTCGGATGCCTCATATGTATCGACAAGACGTCGTACAAGTACCTCACCTTATCAACCAATGGTGTTTACATGCGTCATCGTCGGTTCTTACCTCAAAGGCATAGGTGGCGTGCGAAGGCCAGATTATTCGAAAATACAGTAGAGAACGATCTAGCTCCGGAAACACGAACAGGTGGCTCTGTGTTCGAGCTAACAAAGAACATTAAGGTTGTCTTCGGCAGGCCAAAGAAGAAGCCCATCAAGAGGAAGAAACGGACGGATCAGGAAACAGCTGATGCACCTTTAGACGAAAGGAACCTACCCTTTAAGAAGCACTCAATTTTTTTCATGTATCTTGATTACTGGAAAGACCTGGAGGTTCGGCATGCCATCGATGTAATGCACCTTGAGAAGAATGTGTTTGATAGCACCATTGGCACTTTACTGGACATCTCGAGAAAGACAAAAGATGGGTTAAAGTCCCGGACCGACCTCGTTAATTTGGACATAAGGCATGAGCTTCACCCAAAAGAGCTGCCAAATGGGAAGATCGATATCTCTCCGGCTTGCTACTCACTAACACCTGATGAGAAAAAATCTTTATGTAGATGCTTGCATAGTGTGAAAGTCCCGACTGGTTTCTCAGCGAACGCCAGAAAACTTGTATCTTTGAAAGATTTGACCATGTCTGAGTACAATGCTCATGATTGTCACAAGATGTTAATAGTCTTTCTACCGATTGCTATAAGAGGGTCAAGCCAGTTCACACTCGATTAGTGATAACAAAGTTGTGCTACTTTTTCAATCGAGTATCATAGAAGGTTTTTTATCTTAGAAGGTTTTTGATCCCCCTTCAAAAATTTGCAATCGAGACAGCGTGCCAGCTTGAGATGTTTTTCCCTCTAGCTTACTTCAACATGATGGAGCATCTGATTGTCCACATCGTACCTCAGATTATCGAGATTGGTCCCCTATACCTACACCAGATGTGGGCGTACGAGAGGTACATGTCTGTCCTGAAAGGGTATGTCCGTAACCGAGCTCATCCAGAGGGATCAATGATAGAGGGGTACACAACTGAGGAGGTGGTAGAATGCTGCATAGATTATATGAAGGACGCCGAACTCATCGGTGTGACCCCCCCTTTACACGAGGGCCGGTTAGCTGGGACAGGGATCGTAAGCAAGAAAAGATTCTATGATGATGACTTCAAACATGTAGTGGAAGCACATAGCAGCATTTTGCAACAGCTCGCCATCGTCGAGCCGTATATTCAGGAACACATGAACGAGATAAGAGCCCGCAACCCTAGAAGAACGACCATTTGGACTTGTAAAGAACAGAAACGGAAATCTCCTGAATGGTTGAAGGAGAAAGATCTGCCGTTGGGTGATTCGCTGGAGGAAAAAACTTTGCGCAGGCTAGCAAATGGCCCAACTAGCCTTGTGACCTCATGGCAAGGGTACGACATCAGCGGATATAGGTTTTACACAATGTTCAAGGATAGGAAAAGCGCAGCTCAGAACAGCGGAGTTCGGGTGGAGGCGTTTGACGCATCAGGTGAGAAGAAGTCTTACTACAGGACCATACAACACATATGGGAGCTGGACTATGGCCTTAACATACAAATCCAGGTGCTACGATGCCAATGGGTCAGAGACACAACAGGCGTATTCATCGATGACACAAGGATGATCCGTGGGTTCTTGCTGAGCATGTTGCTCAGGTTTTCTATGTCAATGACCCTTCCGACGATAAGATGGACATTGCTATACCGGGAAAGCAAAACATCATTGGCATTGATAGCATTGAAGACGCATCAGATTACAACCAATACGACGACCCTTTGTTCACAGATTTTCCTAACCGGATAAAGGAAGTTGAGACAAGCCTTGATGAAGATTTGTTTTTGTGTGTGCGTACCGATGGTGTTTCCAAAATTGTGAAACATTAGTACATATTTTGGAGTGTACAACTTAGCTTGTAAACAATTAATGGATGAGACTTATTTTGCGAATGAATGTATTTCTCACTTTAACTGGTCGAATACATGATTTATATTAATCAATCGATGATGAATTATATGCTAATTAAATTTATGTCTGCTTAATTCTTTGTGGGTTGAAAAATATTATTTGATTAAATAATTAATTGATTACTTTATTACATAATTTATTTAATGTAGGTTGAATAATTTGTGGGTTAATTAACCCGAACTATTTTTAATTCGTGGTTTATTAATGTACATTAACTATATTTAATTTGTGGTTCAGTAATTATATGGATTAATTAACTACAATTTACGTAAGATTTATTAATTAAATCTATTTAATTGCGCTATATTATACATTATAATTAATAAATGCCAACTAAATTATAATTTTGAAAAAAAAAATGGTAGGAGCCTTCCCGTGCGGGCCACTTAAGCCTATTATCCCGTGCGGGCGCATTAGGTCACCCGCATGGGATGTCCGTGTATATATAGAGGAGGCGGGGAGGGATGGAATTTTTTCTAAGTCCCGGCGCTAAATCCACTCCCCTCCCCGCCGCCAGGCTGCCGAAATTCACCGCCGCCGCGCCAAATCCACCGCCGCTCGCCACCTCCTCTCCTCGTCCCCAGAGATCCGCCGCCTCCTCTCCTAACCCTCTCGCCCTCACTGCCGCCGCCTCCTCTCCTCCTCCCCCTCGTCCCCGGTCGCCGCCTCCTCGACGCCGGCCAGATCCAGGCCGGCGCCGCCTCTTCTCCTCCCCCCAAGTCGCCCTCCGCCACCACCCTCCTCTCCTCCTCCCATCCCCGCCACCCGCCTCTCCTCCTCACCCTCGCTACCGGCCGCCACCTCCTTTCCTCCTCTTCTCCTTCCCCCACGGCGCCACATCTTCTCCTCCACCCCCAGGTCACCACCGCCTCCTCTCCTCCCTGTGTGTCACCGCCGCCTCTACTCCCCATCCCGTCCAGATCTGGGCCGCTGCCGCCGTCTTCTCCATGCTGCCGGCCTCCCCAAGCCGCTGACGCCTACCTCCGGGCCAAGTCGCCGACGCCGCCGACCTCCTCCCCAAGTTGCCGACGCCGCTGCCCTCGTCCCCAAGCCGTCGACGCCGAACTCCTACCCAAGTCACCGACGACGCTGACCTCCTCCCCAAGTTGCCGACGCCGCTGCCCTCGTCCCCAAGCCGCCTCCTTGCCGACCTCCGCCGCCGGCCTCCTCGACCACCTCCCCAAGCCGCCGGCCGACCATCTCCTCCGGTAAGCCATTTTTTACTTTTTTATATTTTGCATGTTGTGATATATGCATGTTGCGATGATTTGTGATGTGGATTAGTATATGATGTGGTGATTTGTGAGATAAGATGTTGATATATGCAGGGATGATGATTGGTGATGTGGATTAGTATATGATGTGGTGATTCCTGAGATGAGATGAGATGATATGTTGATATATGCATGTAGGGATGATGATTTGTGATGTGGATTTGTATATGATGTGGTGATGTGCATATAGATGAGATGAATGCATAGATGAGATGATATGTTGATTTGTGATGTTGATTTTCTGGTTATGTGCATATAGTGAGTTTCGCATTTTAGGGTATTTGTGATGTTAATTAGATGGACTTTGTGAATTAAATGGAATTTATGATGTTAATGCTGATTTTAGGGTTATATGTGAGAAGTCCAATTATTATATATGATGTGGTGACGTGCATATACTAAGTTTTGCTATTTAGTGTATTTAATTTGTGATGTAATTAAATATACTGTGGGCTATTTCCAAATTGGATGCATTTTGGGTGATTTTGGGGGAAATGGGATGGATGAATTTTGGTGGGCTGTGATGGATGAATTATAAGAACAGATTATCTACACTTGTGTTTTTTCTACACGTGCATTTTGGGTGATATATGTTGGCTGTTTTATGCCTCACTACGGGCTGTTTTGTTTTGATGCCTTGATAAATGGCCAATGATGAATATTGCTCAAGAACAGACCATCTACACTTGTGAATTTTTGGGGGGCACTACACTTGTTTAATTTTGCTCAAGAGCAGACCATCTACACTTGTGAATTTTTTGGGGGGCACTACACTTTTGAACATACTAATCTTGTTATCGTTACCCATCTTACGTTCCTTACCGATCTTGCTATCCTTACCAATCTCCTAAACTGAGGCCATATAGGAGTCCTAGGAAAAAATTAGATATAGGAGGTGTAGTTCCTACGTTATCATGCCGCAATAATACGAAGTGTTCTGGTTGCCAAGTTGGCTTGGTCGGTTTAGTTCCTGGACGGAACCGACTAATACAAATTGGAAAAACAGAACATTTCGTCAATATATGATATGCGTTGGTCATCCGTTACCATTGGTCTTCCCATTTGCATCCTTCGGTTAGTACCACAAACAAACATCACATTTCGGATATAACTACAGCAAAGTAATAACATGGTTTGAGCAAAATGTGCTAGCTCGTCTGTCGAAAGATAGACCTTTGACTCCTACATGCGTCGACCTTCTAGATGGACCAGGAGCTCTACGTTCGTTAAGGCTGTTCTTTCCAACCCAGACAAGGTTGCACCGCCTGCATTCTTCCAAGAGTGTCTTGGACGAAAGCAGGAAGTGGAACCTTGTTAGGGTTGGAAAGAACTGCCTTAAGGAAGTCGATGCTCCAGGTCCGTCTAGGAGGACGACTCAGCTAGGAGTTAGATGTCTATCTTTGAACACACGATCTAGCCATTTGATCAAAACATGTTATTACTTTGCTGTAAATATAGTCAAAATGGCAATGGACCACTGGCGTTGGTTCCCAAAAGATACCTTAGGGGTTTGGTTGCCTGTGTCTTCTACATGCGTCCGCCTCGTCGATAGATCTTTCATCAAGGCCGGTGCAGATGAGGTTTCAGCCTCATTATTGGTATCACACTCGAACTTGTAATCATTTTCCCTATCTGAAGATACTTAGGTAGGAGATAGAGGTCTAGCAAACCATTACATAATACAAAGTTAATTTCGCGTTACGACTGGTTTATGTTGTACTCAATTGTAAAATGAGTTTCAAATTGTTCCCTTAGAAGAATGCACAAACAAGTGTAGAGGCAATGCAAACAAGAACAGTTTGCTTAGATCTGATTTATGTAGAGTAAACTAGACATTAGGAGATAGAGATAACGCAAACCAGAACATTTCGCAAAGGTGTAGCAAACCATGGGGCGGTTATGATAGTTTAGTGGATTTGAACAAATTATCAATATTAAATTGAGTTTTAAATTGGTCCATTGTAAGAACGCGCATCGAAGATGTCGGGCAAGACAGCTCTGGCGGGCACAGAAGCGACGGTCAATTATCGAAACATGAATTCGGCAATAATAAAAGGGGGTAGCGCATGAGACCTAAAAGTGGATGGATGCGGAGACAGGAATTTAGACAGGTTCAGGCCCTTTCAATGAGAGATAATACCCTACTCCTGTTTGGGGATTTGAATCCGCCAAGTGTATTATAGATCTGACGATCTGGTTGTGTCATGCCCCCTAGAGGGCTTCCTGCCCACCTTATATAGGATGGGGGGCATGATTACAAGATAGAAACCTTAACCAATACGGTATAGGTTTCCTAAATCTATTTTACAATATTATCAAACCAGGACTTTAGGCTGTTCTATAATATACAATGAAACGTAATACCCAAGTCATGATCCGTTACATATTCCATAGATATAAGTTATCCCCTATAACCAGTCGGATAACCATGCCGTGTGGGTATGGGGTATCTATAATTTCCACAGTAGCCCCTGAGACCTTCATAGTCAAAAAGATAATCTTCTCTCGAACCAGATTACTCCAAAGCCAAGTGCTTCAATCATCTTTGCCATGGTCTCTCGAGTACTTTTACCAAATATGAAGACTGTGGAGGGCTGAAAAAATAAAGTAAGGTGCATCGACTAGATGCACCTAATAGGTGTAGCCCCCGACCATGTGGTCAGTTGAACAATCCAATAATGTAGTCAAGGAATAAATAATCCAACCAATCGAGTGGTTTTGATAATTGTAGTCAATCAAGTGACTTAATATTAATATATAGCATTTGCGGTGTGAATCCCCGAATAACATGATCTGAGTGATATACCGACTGCTTTGTAAAATATGATGTGTGCAACCTAGAATTGACAACATCTTTGAAAATTCACATAGCAAAACAGCTATAAAGAAGCTTGTACGTGGTGAATAAAGAAATTTCCAAAGTATTGGGCATAAGCCATGCGCACACTGCTTTAACAGATGTGCTTAAGTCCCTAAAAGACACATGGTTTCACCACACTTGGAAATATACGGCATATGTGGTGTAATATCCGAGTAAATAAACTCATACAGGATTTACCAATCACCTGGAAAATGACCTCAATATATAATCAGCCTAAGCCATAATATTGGTCAATAAAAATGCACACTTACGTGCAAAAAGCAATGATATTGTATCCAATCAAATTCTTTATAAACCCAAACAATGCCTTGACTATATAAAAAAGTCAGTAGGACAGCTATGAAAAAACTTCACTGCTGGGCACCTTTTAAAATGCATTGTACCAACTCCTAAAAAGTTGAGTAACTGCGGTATAAAATGATTTTAAGGTATTGGGCACTTGATCACGCGCACTTTAGCCTAAGCAAAAAGTGCCTAAGTCCCTAAAAGAACGTGACCGGCCACACCTGAAAATATGGGCTGCAGACATATTAGGCCTAGGCCAAAAAATATGCCTTCGACACCTTTTAAAGGATGACGCATGTAACATGCTCCCGAGTAATAAATCTTCCGGGTGATATAGACCAAGTGTAGCTCATATGAATAGCTTCTAATCTGAGTGATTATCCCTTATGAGATACTCCAAAATAGATATAAAAATTGAATCCCGACTGGCGCAAGTATTCGGTTGATAGCCCTTATGGGGAATAATGATTGGTCCAGTCTTTGAGCATAGAAAATAATCTCAGGACTACGAGTGCATGTTGCCTGTATCTAGAACAAAATCTAACTTGAAGGTATGATCCCTGTGCTTGAGCTCGTAAGCCCCTGAGCATATAGCTTATCCTTTTGGAGTAGTTGAAATTGTCCATCGGTGATAGCTGATGCAATCGGCATGGAAGCGAAGAAACCAGTCAGCAGCACTCAGATCAACTAGCAGTGAAGATGAAGGCACCCAGCAATAGCGACAGAGTTTTGTAGCCATGGTGACGAAATAATCAGTCGGAGACAGACGAGACAGCTGGTGAAGATGATGAAAACGCCCATTAGCGGCGACATAATTAGCCAGCTGTGAAGGCGAGAATATCAGTCGGTGGCGTTGAAAACAAGCCAACGATGAAGACATAGACGTGCATCAACGACGATGGCGAAATCCTCCAATCATGAAAATGCAGGAAATAGTCGACGACGACAAATACAACCGATGGTAATGACAATTGGCAGCAATAGAGATGATCAAATATGATGACGAAGTTGCCCATTAATAGCAGTAGAGTGGGTATATTAAAGAGGCTTGACAGGATGTTGATGAAGATGACGATGTCGGTGATCCAGTCAATAGCGGTGTAGCAGCCGATGATAATGACGAAGACGCTCATCAACGTTTGCATAGTAGGGCAACCGTGAAGACGAAATAACAAGTCGGCGATGAAAGTCGGTGATGACAGAAGCAACCGAAAGCGAAGATGTAGGCACCCCTTAGCAACGACGGAGATGTCAAGGCCGATGAAGTAGAGGTGCTGGTGATGGTGCCAGTGATAAAAATCCATCAAACTGCTCAGAAGATATCGAAGCTCGAGCAGTTTCCTTGGTGCGAGCGTGTGCATAGCAAAGATTGATGCAATGCCCCTTGATTTATAAAGATGGCAGTAGAACTTGGTGTCATAGCTATTGCAGAAGCTTCACTTGGAAGAAAATAGATGATGTTGTCCAACTCATTGAATCTGAGTTAATTGATTGAACTCCAAACTTCCAAACCTGTGGATTAAATCTTGAACTTGATACTTGAGATTTTTGGAGTAGATTATGGCAACGCTGAGAAGCCAAAATTGCCAGTAAAATAATTGGAATTGCTGAAGTAAAATGCCTGCTTTGGAGCGAGGACGAAGCTGATGACTCCCGAAGTAGATTCCATAGAACTCGTTGGCTGATTAATTGATTGCTTCATGTTGACATAACATCTGTCGAATTTTGAATCTTGTATTTATGTAGCCCCCGACTCTTTGGTTAGTTGGGAAACAACTGAAAATAGAGCTGAGAACTATAGCTTGTCGTCAAGCAGCCATTGCTTGAGTGAAGATACGTGTTGAAGATGTCCGAGTAGAATTCTTGAAAATTGCAGAACCACTTGTAGTAGTAGAATAACATGGCGTCGAAGATAATAAATATGAAATCGCCCCCATCATGGTGACAAAGTTGCATAGCCCTGATGAAGTGAGCACGAGTCAGCGGCAACTGAGGCAAACCGGTAGCGAAGATGTGTAGTTGTGAAGATAAAAACACCAGTCAGCGGCGGCATAACCAGTCGGCGACGGATGAAGTAGAATGATGATAAAAACGAAGACGTCCTTGAACAGCGGCAAAATAGGCCAGCCGTGAAAGTGAAGACACCATTGGCGGCAGCGAAAGCAAACCGGCGATGACAATGACGCCAGTCAATGATGACGAAGATGCGCAACCATGGAATCGAACAAACCAGTCGGCGTCAGACAAGGCGACCAGCAATGAAGACGATGACATCCATCAGTAGTGGTGGCGGTATAAACCAGCTGTAAACGCGAGGGCAATAGTAAGCAGCAGACGAGACGACCGACAGTGAAGACGATAAGGCCAATAACCACTGGCAGAATCATGCAGCCATGGAAGTGAAGAAACTAGTCGGTAGCAGACGTAGACAACTTGAGTTGAAGGTGATGGCGCCTATTTGTGGTGGCGGCGACGTGGCCAGCCGTGAAGACGATAGCACCAAATGGCATCATATGAAGTGGCCGGTCGGTGAAGATGTAGATGTCCAACAGCGGCGGTATAATAGGCCAGCCATGCAGGCGGAGACACCAGTCAGCGGCGGACAAGGCGGCCGGTCGGTAAAGGTGTAGACGCCCAACAATGGCGGCATAGTAGGCCAGCCATGTAGGTGGAGACACCAATCGGTGGCGGTGAAGGCAAGCCGGCGGTGAAGACGTAGTCGCCCAACAACGGTGGTGTGACCAACCAACCGTATTGGCAGAAACACCAGTCGGCGGCGGTGAAGGCAAGCCAGTCGGTGAAGACGTAGACGCCCAACAATGGAGGCATAACAGGCCAGCCGTGCAGGCAGAGACACTAGTCGGCAGTGGCGAAGGCAAGCCGACGGTGAAGATGTAGACGCCTAACAACGATGGTGTGACCAACCAATCGTATAGGCGAAGACACCAGTCGGCGGTGACAACGGCAAGCCGGTGGTGATGTTCTGACTGATCCATTCCTGGAGCGTAAGAGATAAGCTTAAAGCCATGAATCTATTTTATGCATATCTGGATCTGGATCCTGCAGAACAAACAAACATATAGGATGAGTAGTATCTGATGTAAATACAATACTCGAGGAAAATTCAAGGATTTTAAAATGTTTATAAATATGTATTTCTCCTCTTGTCAATTTTGATTTCCCCGAGCAGATGACTCATTACGTTTAAACACTCTGCCCGACTAGTCATAGCCCCCAAGCATCGGGTGTCGGCGTAGGCACTTCCCAAACATGCATATGAGTGACATGAGTTCGTCATTAATGGAACAAAGTTTCACGAATCAGAATTTACTACTCGGGTACTTTTGCAATTGTTAAGAGCAGAAAACAAATTATCTTTATCTCTATGCTTTTGATTTTTTTTCCAAGTAATACTTAGCACCTTGCGTTACTCGGTCCATCCAACGAGCCCCCGGGTGCTAGGAATCGGCCCAAAGGCAACTATCCATCGACAAACCAAACGGAAAACATAGGAAGATAGAACTCCATAACTCGATAGGCACTTTTGTACTCAGATTATGTCGCAAGCAATCAAGATAAATATTATGAAAATTGTTGAAAAGTATGATATAACATCTGTAGCCCCTGACTCACTTAGTCAACGGCGAACCAGTTGATGTAGTGAGGCAGAGGAAAAATAAAATATCATATAAGGAATGAAACAATGATGACTTAGGTTTTTGGTATTTCCCTCGGTGATGATAGAGGTAGCCGACGTGGAGCTAAGGTCGTCCATTAATGGCAACGAGAACACCAGTCGGCACCAGTGGAACCAAGCCGGTGGTGTAAACGATGAGGCCCATCAATGGCGGCGGAGTCCGCCAACCGTATAGGCGAGAACACTAGTCAGCAGCGGCAGAGGCAAGCCGGCAGTGAAAGCGAAGATGCCCATCGACGGTGGTGTGACCAACCAACCGTATAGGCGAGGACATCAGTCGGCGGCAGCAGAGGCAAGCCGGTGGTGAAAAAGTAGATACCCATCAATGGCGGTGTGACCAACCAACCGTATAAGCGAGAACACCAGTCGGCAGCGACGGAGGCAGGCCGGCGATGAAGTCGTAGACGCCCAATAACGGCGGCATAATAGGCCAGCCGTGTAGGCAGAAACACCAGTCAGCAGCGGCGAAGGCCAGCCGGTCGGTGAAGACATGGACGCCCATGAACGGTGGTATGTCCAACTAACCGTATAGGCGAGGACACCTATCGGCAGCGACGGAGGCAGGCCGGCGGTGAAGTCGTAGACGCCCAACAACGGTGGTGTGACCACCTGACCGTATAGGCGAGGATACCAGTCGGCGGTGATGAAGGAAGCCGTCGGTGAAGCCTTGCACGCCCAGAGGCAATTAGCGTGGGTACTGGTTGGCCAATTAATCTCCTGTAGTACGAACGCTAGATGCATCCACATATCACCCGACCAATCCATGCTCGCGCAATCTGGTCGGGAAGCTTGTCCTTTTATGAATCGGACTCAGCCTTTTAGACATGCAAAAAGACATATCACAAATTAACTTGTGATTAGTGAAAAAATAATAATAGATAATAGATTAGATCAGAACGATTAAACCAATTGCAAGCTGACGCTTTTGGTGTTGTGTGTCTGAAAAGTAGCTTGTCTTGACGAGATCAAACTTGGCTATGTATCTGCCTGTGCTTGACGTGTTCCTGCTTGCATGTGTAGATATACAGCATATACATGGTCATGTCTACATCTCATGCCTCTGTTTGATTGGTTCATTAGTCGATGGCTTCGTATTGCTGATCAGGAAAATAACTCGGCGACAACTGACGCCTGGTTGTAGATCAATCTGACTTTTGACGATGATTGCACCAATTGGTTGGCTCGAAGGGCACGCTGACCCCGACTTGGATTAATTATTGAATCTTGTACGACAGAACTGACGAACACGGCGACGACATCAATGTGGTCAAGAGCCTTCCTGACTTGTTGAAGTTGTCGGCGGCGGGAGAGCAGAAAACTCCCAAAGCAAAGATGAAGCCGACGACTCATGAAGTTGATTCCATCGCGCTCGTCAACAGGAAACTCGACGCACCCCCTATCTGGCGCACCAACTGTCGAAACATGAATTCGGCAATAATAAAAGGGGGTAGCGCATGAGACCTAAAAGTGGATGGATGCGGAGAAAAGAATTTAGACAGGTTCAGGCCTTCTCAATGAGAGGTAATACCCTACTCCTGTTTGGGGATTTGAATCCGCCGAGTGTATTATAGATCTAACGATCTGGTTGTGTCATGCCCCCTAGAGGGCTTCCTGCCCACCTTATATAGGATGGGGGGCAGGATTACAAGATAGAAACCTTAACCAATATGGTATAGGTTCCCTAAATCTACTTTACAATATTATCAAACCAGGACTTTAGGTCGTTCCATAATAAACAAGGAAACGTAATACCCAAGTCATGATCCGTTACATATTCCATAGATATAAGTTATCCCCTATAACCAGCCGGATAACCATGCCGTGTGGGTATGGGGTACCCTTAATCTCCACATCAATAAACCTGACGGGTATGACAGCTCCATCGGGCACAGAACCAATGGCACTAACAATCCCGCACACGAAAAAGCTGCCGGGAATGTACCGGCGTCGAGTGAGGAATCGTGGCGCACACCGAGCGACCCGTTTGAGCTAGAACTAGCACAATTGCAGTATGAAAGACCTGAGGATGACCCGGATTATATTCCTATCGAGCAGGCGGTAATAACTTAATCCTGTCCAAATATATATATGGAATTATTAACGTTACCCGTCGTAGCGGTCTAATGACTTAACTGTGCAGATGGCTACCCGTCGTCGGTCGAAACAAAGTGCCGTCAGGGTTGAACTTGATTCGGACACAGCGACCTCGGGACCACAGCGAACGGACAGGACGACGAGTGTGGGAGCTTGTCCAAAGAAAAAACGTGGCGAGAAGGGCAGAAACCTGATGCCGAAGGAGACGTACTACATTGCTGCTCTCAACGATGATGGCAAACCCGTCGAGCCGCAACATGTGAGGGCGAAGTTTAGCACCGCATGCGGCACGCTGGCAAGGCTTCATGGGCCTCTCAATGTGGACGACTGGAAGCACGTTAGCATACACATCAAGAACTTAATGTGGGAAAGTCTGCAGGAGCACCTTATTTATCCGCCTGGGTCAGAGGCACTTGGCAGGAAATTTGTACTGCAAACAATTGCCCATCGCTGGCGACAGTGGATGTCGGACATGAACACCCATTATGTTCAGAAGAATAAGACTCCATTTGAAGAATGGGGCACCATTTCGGTAGTCGAGTGGGACAAGTTCGTGGCCAAGATGACAACGCCTGAAGCTCTAGAAAGGAGGAAGAAGATGTCGGACCTAGCGAAGAAGAACATATATCTACACAGGTTAGGGTCAAGTGGATACGCCGGTCACGAGAAGAAATGGTGAGCTACGGAGGAAAAGTTTGCGGCTGAAGGCAAACCTTTGATTGTGCAGCCCCTAAATAAGCGAACAAGAAATTGGGTGTGGGCAAGAACTTCGGGGCAAGTGACAGAAGAGGGTGAGATGCTGTTGGATTGTCCGGACATCCAGAACGTGACCACGTCTCTCCAACAGATCATCCAGAAGGAGAAGACCGGGGAGTTCGTCCCTCGACGGCAGCATAATTGTCACAGCTTGATTTTCCGTTTCAGGATTTATAAATTATTTAATAAATTATTAATAGAATTTATATTAAATGTTCATTAATTTACAAGTGAAGTTAAATGTGGGAAATAAAATTTCCTAATTATAAAGCATGGCTGGATTTAATTTTTATTAAATTCTCCATGATTAATTATACTCTCTGGAATTTTCTCGAATTTTTCAGAGCTCAATTATTAATTTTAATAATACAAATAACATTTCAGTCATTATTTAATTAATAAATTAATCATTAAATGAGATGGTTTCAATTTTGTTAAATACTTAGAGTGTCCAAGTATGTTCAAGATTTTTCTTGGAATTATTTGAGCATTGGAAGTATTTTTAACAATTGAAAGATCATCTCATTGGTTAATTTATTTGGAAAAGTAATAAGAAATTTCCCCTCAGCTTGGGCCAAAGTCAGCCCATTCTCTCCCTTCCTCAGCCCAGCCAAAGTCTAGTTTTCCTTCCTCTCGCTACAGTACCTTCTTCCAGCTCAGGCAGAGCCGAGCCAGCCGTGCCGTGTCCTGTTGCCGCCGTCTCCTCCTTCGAAATCCGACCTCCCCGTTGCTCCTCTTTCCAAAGTAGTTACGGGAATGGAATCCTCTCAATCTCCTCTACAATTTCCCCAAGAAATCCCCAAAAGTTTCTATGGAAATCCTTTCCAATTTCGCGGTTCAATCTTTCCTTACTCCGGTGAGAACCCTAGACTTTCCCGAGTTTTTTCGCGTCGATTTGGGCCCGGACCCGAGCTCCCGTGCCTATATAAAGGACCTCCTAGTCGTCCTCTACCTATCCCCTCAAGTCCCATCTTCCGCCGTCGCCGGAAATGCTCTCCCCGCGCTCGCCTTCTCTCTCCAGCTCCGGCCGCCGCTCCAGCCGCCGTGCGCCGTCGCCTCGGACGTCGCCGGTCAGCGCCGCCACCTCCCTCAGCTCCGCAAAGTCGAGCTCTACCCCGGCCGCTGGTTGTTTTGCGCCAAGTCCAACGGGAGATTGGCCGTCATCGTGAACCAGAGCGCCGCCGTCGCCGCCGTGCCTCTAGCCGCGCCGTTCGTCGTCGTCCGTCATCGCCTTTGGTTGCCGTCGCCTCCATCGGGATCGCAGGGCCGAGGAGAACCCCATCCGCCATCTGCCATCCGCCGAAGATCGCCGGAACGACGCCGTCATCATTGTCCAGTACATCGCCGCCGTCCTGAGCTCGTCCCCGGCCATCTCCTTCGCTGTTCGTCGTTGCGTAAGTGTTGGTAAGCATCGCCGTTGCCCCCTCTTCCTCCCGGTGCCCTCCATTTGCATTATTGTGCCATGGTTCGCCGGCAATCGCCGCTCTCATGCCGTTCACTGGTGTAGAATTTTTCCTAGGGTCTTAATCCAATTTAATCTAATCTTGTTTGGCCCTAGCATCGTCGTCGTCTCCGTGTGTTGTCGCCGACATCGCCGTTGCCTCTTCCTCTTCGGTCTTCCCCGGTGAGGCCTCCTTTCCGTTCCCTAGGTTTAATCTTTGTGTAGCTGCAATCGTGTCTTCGTGTAGTCGCTGTTGTGCAGCCCTAGCCCGTGCACCATCGCTACAGGTTGTGCCGTCACCCTAACCCTAGCTGTGTGTTTCTGCCCATCCGCCGCGTAGCCGAGCCAAGTCGCCCTAGTGCCGCCGTGTCGCAGCTGTGTGCCGCTTTAACCTAGCCGTCGCTTTAGCCGTCGCTCGGTAGCCAAGTTGTCTAGCCGTAGGTGCATCCCTAAATTCCTACCGGTCTATCGTTTGTCTTACCGGGGCTTTACTTTGAATCGTTTCTAGCCCACCGGTTTAGTCGCAGCCGTTGTTGAGTCGTTCGCTCGTTCGTTCGAATGAGGTGTTCCCCGTGCTTCGTTCGTTCGTCCGTGTTGAGTCGTCCTTTAGTTCAGAGCCGCCGGTTCCGTTCGCCAGTTTCGGTTGATCATTTGGGTGATCCCGTGTCACGTAGAATTGACTCGTTGAGTCGGTATCTCATGAGGCTTGCCAGATCAATCTAAGCCATCCGATCTTGGTCAATTCTCGGTCGAGATTAATCTCAGCTGCCCAAAATCAATATAAATCCTTTCCTCTCTTTCCAATGGCATATTGGTTCTTTTTATCATATGTCATCTACCAATATAATCTAATCTTTTCCGGAGGTTGCTTTAATCTTTTCTCTCAGTTATAAATCATTTGTAAACGGTTTAATTAATGTGGAATAGTCTTTTTCTTTAATAGGTTTAATTGGAATTAAATCTTGTAAAATTCGTAATTAATTCATATGAAATCGGAATGAGTCCGTTCAAGTCTCTAAATTCATCTAAAATCATGATCTACATGTTTGTTTACTCTATATGTGCTGTTTATTTGGAGTTTCTTAGTTTTTTTCTCGTTTTGCGTGCTAGCTTGTCGTTTTCGTCGTTTCGAAGGTTCGCGTGTGCGTCGGAAGTATTCAAGAAGACTTATTGAAGACCGAATATTGCAAGGCAAGTCACGCAGATCCCAAACATAATTTCTTTGAGCATGTTAATCCTACATTTAAATTCTCTATTTATTTCAATTGTGCATTTATTTTCGAATGTCACCGGGTGGTGAGCCTTTCCCATTTAATTATGGCCGAAGATGACTTTATTTACCTATGGGTTATAATTTGATTAGCTAGAACCTTATATATTGGTTTGGTTCAGCTAGATGCTTATAATAGATGCTTAGCCATGCTTAGAAACAATAGCTCACTAATGGGATAAATCATGCTTCACTATCACTTATGGATATTTAATGGAAGGTCACGATGGCTAATCGTGATTGGTTAATTAATTAATATGCCAAATAAAACTTGATAAAGGTGGGTTGTGAGCACATGGTTTTGATGGTCGTGCTTATGACAATTAAGGACCGGTTCACGAGTTTCGGTTGTGAAACATTAACCGTGCCAACCACAAGCCAGCATGGGCAACGCCTTTACCTTTTGTATAGCATGGTTCATTGGAGCACCAGACTGAGAAGTGGCGGAGATAAGCCCACGGGGGTCGCTGGGGAGTCCATGGCTTGTTTTATAAGGGGGTGATTATGATCTAGGAACGATGCACTGTTTTGAATTGTGTTGTACGAGGGATACTGTCACAGCTCCTTTCTGAGGTACCGTGGTGGTATTGAGGCGCATGGTGACATGTCGTGGGGCTGTGTCTTGTGGGTACAGTGGTACACCTCTGGCCAGAGTAAAACTATTCGAATAGCCGTGTCCGCAGTTATGGGCGGGTCTAACAATGTCTTTCGTGATTAGTCTCACACTTCTCACCAAAATAAATGACGCTATAATTGGTAATAATTTGATTAGCTCCTGGTTTGGAATGGTACATTCCTGGAGATAGATCTATACAGCCGGGTATGGTTGTTCAAGATGGTTGGGCCTGTGCAGCATGGGTGTGCTGTTCAGTGTTGATTAATATTGATGATTAATCACTCTACTGTTTTACAATTATTAAATGTTTGCTAAATGCCGTTTTTGCAAATGAGCCTATATTATGCCATTCATTGGTATCCTTGTGCACTTGCATATTTGCTGTGTGGCTTGCGGAGTATTCCATTTACTCACCTTGCAATAATCAATCAAACCTCAGTTGAAGACAAGTTGCGAAGGAGAAGACGTTTAGCTTATACCCCAGTTGAGCTGCCTGTGGGAGTGGAGCCGGAGTTTCGCTAGACCGTAATTCCGCTGCTGTTTTCTTTTCTTTTGTAAGTATGTAACGTTATTATCATGATGAATCTGTATATTAAATTGTCAGTTTGTGTAGCTCGGCTGATTCCTGGACGAGGATTTTATGCACAAATTAGTTCGGAAATTACTAGTGAATTTCTGGGCGTGACAATGATGAGCTAACCGAAGCTTTCGGAACTATAGAACACTCTGTTAGGGTCAAAGGACAGTCGTGCAGGACGAATTAGAAGGTAGGGTTTCCACAGGAAGCCCAAAGTTACAAGAAGCGCTGTTAACAGTGAAATTTGGTAAGCCCAAAGTTACCATCGGTTTAGAGTCAGTATCGGCTTTAAATTTCTAGAATCAGCCGATGGGAGTCAAGTCGGCACGATGTCGTGTTCTTGGTGGAGTCGGATCAATCAAAGGAAGCTTATCTAGAAGAGTTCGAGTTCAAGAAGGATGCGACATGACAGTTATCTATTAATTAGGCATAGTTTGTTAGTTTCCTTTTATCTTTAGGAAAGTATGTTTAGTGTCCGATAAGGACTTTATCTTTTCCTTTTTAGTTTCTTTCTTGTCCGACAAGGACTAGTATCTCCCTATGGGTATAAATATGTACACCCGGGGTCGTTGTAATCTATCAATCTATCGATCAATAATACTCTCGGCGCATCGCCACCCTCTTCCCTGAGGTTTTTATTTATCTTCTGGCGGAACTTGGGCACCTGTCGCAGGGCTGCATCGGCTTTCGATCTCTAGTGAAGGGGTAAGTCCTACGTTCTGTCGGACCCTGGTGAATCTGTCGGCTACGTTGATGTTGTTCAAGGCTGCATCGATTCGATCTCTTGGATCGCTCTGGTTTGGTTGATATATTTGCCTACCTGATCTCTCAATTCTAGTTTGGTTGATATATTTGCCTATTTGCATTGTGTTTAGAGACGCATCGGTTTAGTTGGGACTGTCTCGGTTAGGTCTGATCTCCTGTCTTAGCCGATATATCTCTACAATCATAATGCTGTTCTAAATAGATTTGTTATATCCATCACATTAGACAGATCTATCGGCTCATCGAGTATTAGATTATCATATACAATCTCGTGCTGCATCGGTTAGGTTCGATCTACTAGATTGTTGTTGATAATATAAGTCTTATTAAGCCGATAGGTTCATGCTAATGTTTTATCGGGGTGCTAGCCGATAAGTTATCTAGACGTTGCATCGGCTTGTAGGGATTGCATATACATATAAGTTGGATTTAGCCGATGGCGACAAAGGTTTCACTGTTTAATCTAATCTTGTGGATCTTATAACATCGGACCTCTAGCCGATGTGTGCTTTAAACCTTCGGATCAATATTTGTTCTACTATTTCATATTGTTAGCCGATTGGTTTCTACTGGATTATAATGCTACATTATATTATCATCAGCCGATTGCCTTTATATCGTTATCTACATTGGACATATAGCCGATTGCTTAAACCCTATCGCTATCGGCTGGTATCGGCATTGGCTATTATCGGTTATCGGCTGGAACTACTCCATCGGCTTATCAGCCGATCGGCTGTTTGATCTATTATTTGCAAATCTTGTCAGTTGCAGGATTAAACTGACTGGCACGCCCACATCTTATTAATCTTTGAACCTGCACTGGAGTTAAGCAGATCTCCCAAACCGGTGTGTTTGATTTTTTCGTCAACAAGTGCGACGCCTATAAGTCACAGATCAAGTCACACAACAAGTCACCCAACAGTTCTACTGTCTTGCCGCACAACATCCTCTAGCCTTCCCTGACCTGGTTCCTCAGGGATCGCAGTCGACGCAGATCCCAAGCTTTGTCGGGTCGGTAGAAAATACAACCTACCCGGTAGATAGTATAACTGGTCCGACGCCATGCAGCCTTGTCGTTCCGATAGGGAGAGCGGGAAAAACAAAGGAGGTTGCGTCCGGATTGGCGATACCGGGTAGACAGTTCCATAACAGCCCAATTCCGGCGGACTACGCAAGGGTTCAGGTGGCACGTGTTAATGGCGACCAGATGTCATTGGAGCTTGACATCCCAACACCAGAGGGGATTGAACTTCTCGGGGATGCGGTTAACCAGTTCATACTCTGGCATCATCGAGACATCATCCTCACTGGACAGTTCACGTCGACGACCCCAGCTCCATCGGTGCCAAATACGGCTGCACCTCCTGTACCGCCGTCCCCTCCGATCTGCACTGCCTCACCCGGATCTCCACTCCCACAGATATCACCACTTAGATGTCCTTCTCCACCTCCACAACAAGCCGCACCTAACTCCCCAACTCCCCTACCTCGGCAGCCATCTCCTGCTCCTCAGTCGTATCTTGTTCCACCCCTTGACGAACATGTGCCACCTCCCCAACCAGATACATCAAAGGAGCAGCCAACTACCTGTGAAGCCCGCAAGCTCATAACCGTTATGGTTTCCACGTACAACAAGGAGAAAATGGCAGAGTATGAGACGCGGATGGTTTTGCAGTCTTTCAAGGGTCAAGGGGGTCCGCTAAAGCCAGTTGGACCTGATCAGTATTCGAACGCATAGAAGAGCGCTGTAGGTCTTGCTAACAAAATGCAATCTTGGACCTCCGATGAAGTGCCTAAGGAGTATGAATATGGCAAGCCGTTCTTGCCGTTCAACTTGATGTGTGAACTCCCATGGCCAATGAGGTTGATGCATGACTAGTACTTGAGGGCAAGTGAGTTAGGTCTCGGGATGATTACTGTGCATGTCCCGGAAGGCGCTTTCAAGGATGGACCTAACGCAAACTTCGCCATCAGTTTCAAGGACCTCCACGCATTCCTTAAGATGGATAAAATGGATATCAATCTCGTCGGCGCGTGGTGCCTGTAAGCATTCCATCTACTTCGTTATTACCCAATGTGTGCCAATATAAATGTTAGTTATTCTAACTTCCAAATTTCCTCAGGTCACAATGGGTAGACGCTCAAAGAACGGAGGCCTCAATCGGTTACGTAAATCCAACGATGGTTTGCGAGATGGCCCACACTGTGCGGATATCGGAGTATAGTGCGGTACTAAAGAATAGGAGACATCAGGAGAAAAAAGATTACATCGAGCGTCTGCATAAGAGAAAGATGGCCGAGGTGGGAAATTACTTGGCCACCTCATTTCTCGCGCACTCCGACAAACGAGTCATCTTGATCCCCAACCACTTTGGGTAAGCAATTTCGACATCTTTCCATTCACATATTAATAACCGCGCACGAAAATATGTCTTACATAATTTCATAATCCGTGTTCACAGCGAGCACTACATACTATTCCTCGTCTAACCGACGGACCAAACCATCGTAGTTCTTGATCCGGCAGACTATGACAAGGACGCGTACATGGAGTTCCACTACTAGGGAAACGACTTTTAACGATGGGAGATTTGGTCGTTAAAAGTCCAAATGTGGTCGTTAAAGGTCACTAACGACCACTAAGTTTGTGGTCGTCAGTGGTCGTTAAAGGCTCCGTCGTTAATAGTTTTAACGACCAAACGATTTTTACCCGTCGTTATTTCATTAACAATGGTGCTTTTTTGCCATCGTTATCTTATTAACGACCGTGTTCTTTTGACATCGTTAATTCTAATTAACGACCATGATATTGTGTCATCGTTAGTTATTTAACGACGGTAGTATTGCACCATTGTTAATTTTTAACCACCTCCGTTAACATCCAATTTTTAATCACCACATGGTACACAACACGGTACACTATTGTTGATAGTAGAGAAACATAATTGCAGTCTGCACCGGCTCTTGGAATTAACATCCATGTTTATCACCATATGGATATAACATTTACATCATGTTCTGACCAACCGTAGACAATCAACCACATTTATTCATTGCAATACATAATAAAAATTTGTTCACCTCATCCAGCTAAATAATTAAGTCATTCAAACAGAGCCAACATCTTGATGTCTATCAAAATTAAACACTCGATCTATAAGTATGTGCTTGGAGGTGCAGTGGACAAATTCCTTTGTTATACGATGATGATCCCGTCAACATTCGCAGGTATTGTCTTCAGATGCACCAGTCTCATCTGTCTCACCATTGATCCTATACAACTTACAAAAATGATATTAGCTATTTAACAAGCTATGGCACTTCATACATAAAATTCATTAAGGCACATGAGTTTATCTCTTATGATGTCTTTCTAACGACACATCACTTCCATTCAGTGTAAAAAATTTGATACGATGTTGAGAAGTGCCAATATTTGCAGACATGTTGTGTGCACATTTGATATTATTCATAGAATAATTGCATGACCATGGAGAAAATAAAGTGCAATAGAATAATTTGCAAAAACGAAGACTGGTAAAATTTAAACCTAAAAGGTGATGTTCAAATAATTGCTTATGTTTTGTAGTAGTAATATAAATGAACATCTTATTCCGAAAAGAAACTGAACTTACCAGAAATTTTGTTTAAGGAATGAGGAATGCTTTCCTGTAAATTTAGAGAGCTTTACTACATTTATATTTTGCAATGATATAAAAGGAGTAATTAACCTGAAGAAAACTAACAAATAAATAAAAGATGTAATTAACCCACAAAGTACTGTAGCTCATACCAATTTAGATAGTGTGTCAGCAATAGCTTTACAGATACGGAAATAGCTCTTGTGTTGCATCCAACTTGTTGTGGCCTTGCGGGCAAAAAATCAAGCCCATCACCGATCTTGTAGGAACTAATGATAACTTGGAATACTACCTGACTATAATTTAGTAAGGCCAATGGAGTGTATTCATCTTGGTTCCTACTAAAATAGATTTGAACTGAAAATGTATAAATATATAACCAATAGAATAATCTGAGAACAAAATGATGCTCCTATTATTTGTGTCCAAGATCATTTTAACATAAATTTTGCTGAATGGAGAAAGGCATAAAAAAGAGGTTACTGTCTTGTGCAGTACTGCACCCGTCAGTTCTTGCCAGATCAAGCTGCCTCTCCATTGCTATTCAATTATCTCGAGTTCTCATAAAAAAAATATTCTCTTGAAATCCTTTAATACGGCAAGATGTCTCCAAAAAAATTTCCATGCTACCAGACAATAATCTAGTAACTGTAGATAAAATAAAGCAATCAGTATATATCTACACTATCCTGCAAAAAACAATAATTTGCAGTATAAAAAAACTAACTCGAGAGTCAAGACCATGCTCCCACCTGCTGACAAGCCCTGTGCGTCAGTTTTTGCCGTGCAACACCTCCCTGCCATCACAATTCGCCACGCGTGAGCACAAATTAAGTTACTAATTTTGGATACAGGGTTCGGGATGTTGATCAATCAGGGCAGATCAGTAGGGATTTTCAAGCATACCGATTAGGGCGGCGACTAGCGAGGAGAATAGGTGGAGACGTAGAGATGATATTGGGGTCATCGGGTCGACATGGGCACATCAAAGATCCAGCCGGCCTCTGATCCCCTCGACGGCGAGGTGCGCCCCTGCAGCGCCCAGCCTCACTTGCACGGTGGTGGCGGCTAGATGGCGCAGGTGGAACTGGAAGCGACGGCCGGCAATGCAGGCACGGCAGGAGGTGGGCGGCCAGCGACGCAGTTGGGGCAGGTGGCAGCGACCGTCACGGATTGGGGGAGGTCTCCCTAAACCCTCGGCTGCTCGTGTAGTGGGTTGGGCTACTGGTGCTGGGAGGGATGGTGGTGGTCTTGTGGAGTCATGGGCCTCCTTCATGTCAATTTTAACGACCGTGTAGCATCAAATTTTAACGACGAGCTATTTAGTGGTCGTCGGATTAGAAAATCAGCTCCTGACCACTCGTATTCAGAGGATAACGAGGATTACAATGTTCTTCTGGTCGTTAATGTTGAGATTTAAAATACAAATTTGCTGAAATATTTGGTATTTTTAAGTAGGTATATATATAATTAAATTAATTTACAAGTAAAGCAAGTGCGAGAAATAAAATGACATGATTAAATTTAATTTTATTAAATACTCTTAAATTGCTAATTTTAATAATACAAACATCATTTAACAATTATTTAATTGGAAAAAGAATCAAAATCCTTCCTTTTAGGTTTGGGCCAAATATAGAAAAGTTCATCTCGTTCCATCTTATCTATTCTATGTGGCTGGCCTATTTCCTTCAGCGTTCAAGTCCATTTTGCATCCTCTGCTACGCGCGGTCCATCCGGCGACCCAACAGGCCGACGGCCCAACGCGGGGAGAAGTTGGAGCCATCCGATCGAATGGACGGTCCAGATTAATCCTAAGCTAAATAAATAGTGGGCACCCAAAATTAATCAAAACCCTAACCCTAGATTCATTCACCCCCATCCCCCCTCCCACCGCCGGCAGCCTCCCCCACCCGATGCCGCATGTCCCCCTCTCCCCACCGGCGCCATATCTCCCCTCCAGTGGCGCAGCTTCCCTTCCTCTCCCCTCTCCCCATTGGCGTGCCGCTCCCTCTCCCCCTTTCCCTCCCATCTTGCCTGCACGGCGCGACGATGGCGGGGTGCGGAGGAGATGGCGGCGACGGTCATCCCTCCTCCTCCTCCCTCTCCCCGTCGGCCTCGATGGTCGTCCCTCCCTCTCGGGGACGGCACCCTCTCCACCCTCAAGATCCGGCGGCGTCGGTGGTTTCCCTCGGGCAGATCCAGTGCCGGCGGCTTCTTGCGGCGGATCCAACGACAACGTAGACATCGCCGATCCGGCTTCACCGATGGCGCCTCGTGGACGGATCCGATGGCGACGACGACGTTGGTGGCTTCTCGGTGATGTTTTTGTTCTTCTTCATGTTCTTTTCTCAATCACTTGATGGTACGATTGGATTTTGTTCAGTAATGAATCGGCTGCGAATTCATGGGTGCTTTATTGGGTTTCTTTCTTCTTTTTTTTGCAATTTTTTCTCATCGCTAACAAAATCGGATTGGGATAGAAGGGACGGACGAAAAGAGAGGTGACGAACGAAAAATTATGAATCTTTAATTAGTTATAAGATATATACTACAATATTTCCAAATTACAACTGTAAAAATGATGAGTCGTTCTTGATAAAAGAAAAAAAAGGGAAAAAAACCTTGTCTGCAATACGAGTGCCCGACTGCCTGTTTCTGTTTAAAAAAAAAACGCCTAGAGCGGTGGACCTGAGCGAAGCGAGAGAACGGCGCACGGCTCCCAGAGCGAGGGCGCATCTCGATCCTTCCACCCAGCTCTATCGCTTCTTTTTCGCAAGAGCCTTATCTCCTCGTTTTTCTTGTTAGTCTCGGTCTATCTCCTCCGCACACTCGAGTCTCGTTCTCTCCTTCTCCACTGCAGCGTTGCGCCCTCCCCACAGCCGGTGGCGCCCTCACTCTCCGGCCCTACCCCTCCCCCACCGGTGGCACCTCCTCCCTCTCTGCGTTTCTTCCGCTCGCTCGTATCCTCTCTCTTTCGCCAGCATGCCTTCTCTCATTCTCTCCTCCTCTGCTCTCCTCCCTCTACCAGCGACGAGAAAATTGCAGGTGCTCGACGGTGGCAGGCGGCGCCCTCCCTTCCGGCTGGAGGGGAGGCGGCGGGCAGGGGCGGCGCCCTCCCCTTCACCGATCCAGTGGGAGGGGAGGCGGCAGCGGCCCGGCGTCCCGGATCCAACGGAAGGGGAGGGGAGGGGAGACGGTGGCGGCCCGGTGTCTCGGTGGCGCCGGCGCCAGCGCCGGCTCCCTCCCCTCCGCCGGATCCAGCAGGAGAGGAGGTGGTGGCGGCCCTGTGTGCCAGATCCGGCGTCCCGGATCCGGCGGGACGGGAGTGGAGGCGGTGGCGGCCCTGCGACGGCGCCCCCTCCGCCGCATCTAGAAGGAGGGGAAGCGGTGGCAGCGGCCTAGTGGCGGGTCGGCGGATCCCCGGCACAACTGTTGGTCGGCGGATCCCTCGAGCAGCAGCCGGTCGATGGCTCCTGGTAGCAAGGCGGCGTGGAGGTCCGGCAAGGAGCAGCGCTCGCCCTCCCTCTCCTGTGTGATTTGTTTTATACTATAATTTGTTGATGATTTGTTGATTTCCTATGATCTATTTTAGATTTCAGATGATTTTGTGATGATTCCGATTTGTATTTGTATTTTGTTTTTGGTTTGGATTATGATGGTTTGGGATTTGGAGAGGGGGCACGCGTGATGTGGGCGACGGATGAAGCGGATGAACGGATTTTTTTATCGCCCTTTTTTACAGGTTTTTTTGTCCGCGCCATTGATTGAATCGGACTTTTTTTTCGCTCGCGATTGGGATAGGGGGCGGGGGTTCGGGCGGATGAATCGGATCAGATGAGTTTAGCGCGATTAATGACGGATGAAAATCCGTGATTACTGCGATGTGACGACCGGAAAAATCCAAATATTTATATTAGTTATAGATATGCTTGCTGAACTTGTAAGTTCGAAACAATTTCCGTAAAGATCAATAAAGCAGATTTATCATAATTAATTAATTTATTTTTTAGAGCACACGGCCGTTATAAGAACCGTGGCGGGTATGTAAAGAATCTAAGTAGAGAGAAAATGTACATAAGGGGACGCTCGCCGGTATGTCAGTATTTATTCGGTGCGTACATCACGATTGTCACTTCTTAGTTCTGACGTGTCCACTTGTGTATGCAGTGTTATAATCAACCTAGCTTGACAAACCTATGCGGTTATTACGTATGCAAGATGCTCAGGGTCAGTGGGAGATACAGAACTGATTTTAAAGATGTAAGTCATCATGCTCCTTAGATATTACAAATAGTTCATTAAACTTGACTGTAACACAAATCATTTGTCTTTTACTTTCCATAGCTCCTGAGCATCCCTTATAGCGCAAGCCAGTTCAATCAGAAAACGCTTATCAACTTGTGCACGGACTTGTGCCGGTTCATTCGTCGCGACATCTGCAATCATCTAGGAGAGTTCCACGATCCTCATAGTGAATTTGCTACGGACCCCAAATTCAAGAACCTAAGAGAGTGGGAGGGAACATGCTGTGGACTAAAAGGTTTATTTGTCGCGGGGATAATTGTAATAAACACTATACTTTCTATGTAATTTGATTTAATTTGATGTTTTGGCTAATTTTCCATCTATTGTCCCGTGAGGTCAAATTATACCGACCGCACGGGATAATAGGTTATCCCAAATGGCTAGCATGTGCAAGGACGACGGCACGAATTATCCCGTGCGGTCGCCCTAGCACGTGCTAGCCGTGGGGGATAACCTATTATCCCGTGCGGTCGGTATAATTTGACCGCATGGGATAATAGATTATCTCGTGCGGTCCGTATAACCCGACCGCACGGGATAATCGATTATCCCATGCGGTCGGCCCGCCCGCACGCGAAAATAAAGATTTTCCCATACGAGATAATCTATTATCCCGTTGCAGGCGGGCCGGGCGACCGCACGGGATAATCTATCCAACCGCTCGGAAAAATGGGTATTGTAGTAGTGGTAGGAATCATGTTGTCACTAAAGCTTCTGTCTTCTGCAGAATACATGGTAATCCCTGCGAAATCATTATACACCATAATTCAAAAGGTGAATAAATAATTAAGAAACTGATACATCACAAGTGATTAATTAACTGAATCGCAGTAACCGTCATGTTAGTAAACGTTGCAAAAAGAAAAATTATCCCAACACTAAACTTGTTTGTGCGCGGAGGAGATCGACGACGTTTTTGATGCCGACAGGAGAGATAGGCGTGGGCGGAGCAGACCGGTGAGGGAGGGGATGGAGTTATCGCGACGCGGAGGAGATCGGAGGAGGCAAGGCAAGGGCGATGACCCCGGTGTAACGTTGGTCACTGGCGGCGAGTTGATGCGGTGGCGGTGGCGAGGCTGCGGCGGCTGAGCTCAGGAGAGAGGGAGCTGAGATTGCATGTGAGAAAACTGATGGGAAGAAGACAGAGGGGAGATCTGTACAGGGGTGGGGTTTGCGGGAGAGAGAGTATGGAGGAGGTGGGAATAACATGGGCGTTGGATTTGATTGGGGCAATCTTGACCGATCCATGAGGAATGATGATGTAAGACACAATTGGTGAATTATAAGGTAGATTATGGGTATCTCAATATAGAAGAACGTTAAGGCCCCACTGGTAAAAAAGGTAACTGAGCTCCAGCTAACGCGTGGGTGTACTAGCCAATCTTAACTCAGTAATTTTGATAAAGAAAAGGTAACATTACAGCTGCAATGGCATCTGCATCATGGATGCACACAAGCCAAATTTTAAGCTGGATACAAGCAAGCAACAAATAAAAAGGAAATTTAACTCATAATGATTTGACTATTATTGGACACCACACTAAATGTTCCACCCAATTCTAAGTTTATCTAGAGACTTTGGAAAGGTACAGAGAGGTACAAAGCTAATCTTGTACCTTTCGGTACCTCCAAAGAACAGAAACAACACTCTTAAAATCTATGCTCTTCCAACATCTTCAATCTTGATGCTCCTCCAAGAGGCCTAGAGGCTAAGATCCAGGTCCATGGTGGATGACTGACCCAAGGTGAGGCGGACCATGTCCTCGTGCTCAGGCATCACGTACTCACAGAGAACACCAGAAGCAGATGAGCTAGATATGGCTGGAGCCAGTGAAAGCTGATCTCTGAGGATATCCGGCATCGGCATCATGTTCAGCGTTGATGGTACAGTAGTGCTAGTGATACATTCCGGAGAAGCAGATGAGTTTAACATGGTCAGAGGTAGCATGTGCTGCTCCATGTGGATAGCCGGCATCTGCATGAGGTTCACCATTGATGTGGTGGTGCCAGTGATACCAGTCAGAGACGGCACCGTTCCAACATGCTGGCCACCTACAGCTGATGGAATGTGGATGCTTGGTATCTCGGATGACCAAATGAGATCAGCCATTTCCTTCTTGGGCATATGTTGCATGGTGACAGCAAAATGGTGTGGGTCTAAGCACATCGCTGCTGTCCGAGAAGCATCTCTTGCTGGTGGCAACAATGATAGTAATGGTGGTGGTCCCATGGGTTCTGGGTAGCTAAATCCAGGAGGAGGGAGGAACCCTGGGATTTCCAATGACCTGAGGGCAAACACCAGCCCACAATAGAAGCATGAAAGGGGATTCCCGTTACCATGGACCGCCACCGGTGAAACAACGCCGGGGAGCCTCTGGATATCTGGAGTTTCCCTCATGAAATGCATGATATCATGGTTGATGATCCTGTGGTTGGTAACCGGTTCCACGGTAGCCGGCATAGTGTTCTCCATGGCGAGCATCTGGGTGGTCGGCAGCGCCAGCGCCGGTGCCGATGCCATTGTAGGGATTACAATAGCATTGTGGTAAAGGGGCCCCTCCTGGCGCCTCATTGTGGCCACCATGAAAGTATTGAGAAACAACCCAATAGCACGGACCTGGTCTAGCGGCAACGATGCCACAGACATAGTTGTGTTGCCATCAGCACTCCATCGTCGTGCCTGTGGAGCCATCGGCAAGATACGACGCTGGCCGCTTGATGGTTGTGGCAGCCGCTCTGGCGATGCCACTCTAAGCCCCTGGATTATCTGCAAAGATGATAGTGCCCTCAGCGCTTGCTGCGTCGGCAGTAGCGGCGGTGCAGGCGTCGGCGACACCAAATCCCTAACAAATCTGGAGTCGCCATTCTCCATGGACATCTCTCGCTATCAACCTACCTACCTAGCTATAGTGACCAAGGGCGAGATGCCAAGATCTTTGTTGTAGCTTGATTTGCTTTGTGGGGGTGATTCAACCCTGCTATGTTAAGGTGGTATATATATTTGAAAACCAGCGAGGTGTAATGCATAGTTTGACTACTTTCCATCCACACGAGACAAAAGGGAGAAGCTGTAGTGATATCACCTACTTAATATTTGCCAGCAACATGCTGGCATGCATATCTGGCAAATTGAACATTTATTGCTGCCAAGTATAGCACTGGGGGAGGTTATATGTGGTATGCATGCACAACTCGTTTGACAACTACATATGCATTCCTGGTGTTTGGAGCAAAGCATCTGCCAAGAAGAAGCCAACACAACTGTCATCGATATTTATTAAGCTGCAAATGAATGGATGCCCATATGCCACACTGCGTGTCCCCTCACACATGCTCAGATAAAAATCGGACGTCCTAGACCTCTAGCGCCTGCTACATGTGGTCCCACTTAATGTGTTTCAGTTGTTGCTTGCAATACATTTTCAATGCACTATGTTTTTTTCCTTCTTGAGCTTCTTCCCTTTCAATCTAGCTAGACCAAAATTTCTTGAGCTTCTTCCTTTCAATCTAGCCAGACCAAATGTCACGACTGGAAATAACCTAATAGGCATTGCATACGTGAGTGTATTAATCCTTGTCCTAGGAGGCAAGGTACACCAAAGTTCAAATCAGAGTTTTAACAAGCGGAAATGTAAATAGTACTTATATTACAAGAGCGACCAAAGGCCCAACACTCATAGATAAACGAACAAAAGCGGAAGACTAGGGCAAAGACCACAGGCGCTTGACAGCATGCATGAGCTAGACACCAAAACCTTCATCCTCCAGGAACCCCTTTTCTGGTTTGGGAAAAAATAGAGCAAGATTGAGTGCAACCACAGTACTCAACAATTCACACCGATAAATGCACAATAAATGCCAAGGGAGTACAAAGGAGTAATCATATGGGCTATGTTTGTAGAAAACAACATTTAAAAGTCACTTAGTTGCCCAAAGTTATTTTGGTAAACACGATCCTAGAACTACACAATATTATTAATGAAGGCTGTGAACCCACACGAACCTGCCTTAACCCAAGGCCTACGACGAGTTAGACCGAACTAGCAACCTAAACCGGTCCCAGCTCGTCCCAAGCCAACCATTTCATATTTTAGTTGTTAAGCAAGTTTTAGGAATTCAACCACTAACTTAGGTACATTGCTAGGCTTGCTCATAACTGAGGGCGCGGCTATTCGAATAGATTATACTCTGATCAAAGGTGTACATCTTTACCCACAAGACACGCCTTCCTCATGTGTTACCACGTGCCACATCAAATGCCAACAATTATTTATGGTGTCTTTGCTGAGGAATGGATGTTGTATCATGTTCGAACCTGATTCGGCCTCGTATCTTTTCTTTTCTCTTGTTCCTTTGTCTTCTTACCAACAATGGATCACATTTCTATTCAAAATCATTATGCTCCAAGGGCCGAGTTCTGTGAGGCACCTTTTTCTACAAAACTTATCTGTTCATCTGGCTATGAACTCCATCCTAACATTATAGCCATGGTTTGGGAACAACCCTTCTCGGGGCGCGAAAGAGAAAACTCCTACCATCATCTATGTGAGTTTGAGCAATTGTGTTCATGCCTGACAATTACGGGCATAACACAATAAACCATAAAGTTCAAGTTGTTTCCCTTCTCTCTTACAGAGGGGGCGAAGCAATGGTACACCAATACCGTGAGAAAACTGCATAGTGAATAGGAGGACGTAAAATGTAGTTTTTGCCTTGTTTTCTTCCTGTTAACCCGTGTAGTCTCTCTACGTAAGTAGGCTCTCAACATTCGGTAGAATCAAAAGGAATCCATTGGTGTAGCTTGAGCTCGTTTTCTCCTTGTTAACTCAAGACGGCCTAGACTTGTCTCTACCCGATCACGTGTTGTTACAACACTTCCACTTGGGTTTAGACAATGAGTCAGCTATGTATCTCAATATTTCTGTCGGAGGTTCATTCGCGCACAAAACAAGGTTTGAAGGAAGGAAACTCTTGGATCACATCCTGGAGAACACCACCTTCGCTCATTGTGAAAACATCATAGAAATTGAGGATACACATGAGGAATCAACGTCTGAATCGGAGTATGCAACCTCCATATCCCAAGATTCGAACATTGAATCCTCACCCGAACGAACATTGAATCCGCACCCGAACCACAGGAACCGAAGGTAGAAGAAATTTAACCTTTGGAATTCCCGTTCAAGTTTTTGGGTGATATTATTGAAGATTATGGAAACACCTCAAATTATTCCTGCCAAAAGAGACCACCGGTCTCGTATAGTTCTCCTTCACCACTCAAGGAGAATCTCTTCAAAAAGACTAACTACCATCATAAGTGATGAGTGGTTAAGGGGATGGAACTTTCTTCTAAAGTAATTTAGATTAGCTTCCAGTCCTTAACTATCTCATGTCTCTTGAGGGAGGCCATGGTGCAAACTCTTTACAATTCCCTTTGTGTGAATATTATGTCCTCAAGCTACATTAAATTTCTTAGGGAACGAAAAGTTGATACCAACAGGCAAAACCTTTTGGCACCCATCATCGAAGGTTATTGGATTCTTTGCGGAGTGCTAGTACATCACAATGATGTCGAGGCAATCCTGGACTACCATGTTTTTGAGGTCTCTCACTTCGATATTCTCATAGGCCATGATCGAAGTGAGAGACCTCAAAAGCATTTATCGTCCTGATCAAGCGATCGAAAAATTCTTTGGCTTAACCCATTCCCGATTCTGAGTGAATCGAGGAAGTATTGGCTATCTCTCCATTTGAATCCCCTGAATCCCTCCTCCAAGATGATGCCAATGCATTCGTCAACGAAGAGGATGATCCTGGATAGGTGATCGAGTTACCCAAAACCGATCCACCTTCACAACCACTAGTTGAGCTCAAATCTCTTCCTTCAGGCATTCACTATGCTTTCTTGCATGGTGATACGGAGTCGCCTGTCATCATAAGAGAGAAGGTTTTGATGATGAGACCTCCAAACTCACAGCTGTGTTAGAAAACATCGCTCTATGCTAGGTTACTCACTTCAAGGCCTCAAAGGCATTAGTCCTACCCTCTGTACTCATCGCACTCCTTTAGACCCTTCTAGTGTGCCTTCTCGAGAGCCATAATGAAGACTAAATAATGCTTGTTGACGACCGTTAAGTACCAATCTCAACCAACAACTAGCATATGAATAAAGGGAAAATTAGCATTTCTTACACGTATACCAATAATAAGTAATGTAGTTGTATTAGGATTTGAGAATTAGCTTGGATGTAGGAATTATACACCAAAGTGAAGGAGAAATGAAACCGACATGCAATGAAACACACTACAGATTGAGAGGCCCACAAGTGAGCTCAAACCGACTTAAAGTGGGGCCAACCACCTGGGAATCGACCAAGGGCCCACCTGGCAGTCACTTACCAAAGGTGGTGGAGAGAGGCGTTGCCGAGGGTTCGGCCAAAACCTGTCATAGCAGTGCCACATCTCCACCGTCCATGTGTTTTTTTTACTGGAAATACTGCCAGGACTTTGCCTCGCAGTGTAATTTTATAAATAAAAAAAGTTATTTACAAATTACAAGAGAACAAAAGGGAAACAAAAGATCAAAGGATTACACTGTTTGTAACCAATAAAAAACAATCTGTTTTAGTGGATCCTTCATTCTGCACAAATACAGAAGAAGATCGGCTTTGAATAAAGCCCTCCAAGAACTGAACGAGGGTAGCTCATTGCGAAAGATCTTCCCATTCCTTTGCTTCCAAATGTGCCAAGCAGAAATGAAGAAAATTTCCAAGAAACCTCTCTGATTAAACTGAATGTGAGCCTAAACCACCATCTGGAAAAATTCTAGGTCAGGATTCCATGCAATTCCCAAATGCTGCCAGCAATGTTGACTGAAAGGGCAGAAGAAAAAGAGATGCTCTCTTGTCTCTCTGATATTATTCAGGCATAATTCACAAGTGATGTCATCATTTTCCTTTGCACAATGTCGTCTATCCAGCATATCTCTTGTGTTAAGTCTGTCCCTGAATAAAAGCCAAGCAAAAACTTTTATCTTCATTACACATTTTGTTTTCCAGATCCAGACAAAAGGCCTTGGCACATGTACATTTGAGTATATGAGCTTATAAAACCTTAGCTTTGTATTTATCAGAGTTCCAGATGAAAGACCATTCATCACCATTACCATTCTGCAAAGAGAGAGAGGACCATTCCTTCTCTAGAACAGTGAATTCTCCATAAGCTTGGGTGCTCAGGGGTAGTAAGAAACAATCCTCAAGAGGAGTAGAACCCATTTGCTTAACATAGAGAGTTTTATCTAAAGCAACCATATATAAAGATGGAAAAGCATTGCTTCTTATCTTATCATTCCAAATGTCATCCCAGAAAAGAGCTGAAGATCCAGTCCTGATATGGCAGTTTGAGATTCCCCTGAAGACATCAAACAGAGCTACTATATCCCTCCACCAAAAATATCCTTTATTCCAAACTAAATGTGGCACTTTGGAGCTATAATAAGAGTTCCATATCAGTTGAACCCACAGCAGATCATGTCGTTTGTAAAATTTGACTAGATGCTTAAGCAGAAGTGCTATATTTCTGAACTCTTAGATTGATGACTCCTAGTCTACCTTTATCCTTTGGTCTGCACACTAGATCCCAAGAAGCAAGAGATCTTCTAGTTGAAGTTGGGTTGTATCCCCTCCAAAGGCAATTTTTCTTTGCAGTGTCAATAGCTTTAACCACTGAGACAGGCAGCTGCAAAGAACACATGTAGCATGTTGGGATTGAGGAAAGCACAGAGTTTATCAATGTGAGTCTCCCACCTTGTGGCAGAAAGTGTGAGCTTGCTGTTAATCTCTTCTCTACCCTGTCTACCAAGGGTACAAAGTCCACTACCCTTGGCCTAGTTGTCCCCATGGGCAAACCCAAATAAGTAAAAGGCATTGTGCCAATGGTGCACCCAAGCAGACTAGCAAAAAGCACTGCATTCTCATGAGATAAATTGATTGGGTAGAGACAGGACTTATGGTAATTCACTTTGAGGCCAGTAGAATGTGCAAAAGAATTCAACAATGCCTTGAAACAGAACATCTCTCTCTGCGATGCTTTGAGAAGAATTAAAGTGTCATCAGCATACTGTATTACTGGGAAACCCCTCTCATCAAGTTCATTAATTGGCTTGGTCAACAGACCTAAGGAGCAAGTTTTGTTAACTATTCTCTGCAGCAACTCAGCACCAAGAACAAAAAGCAATGGTGAGAGTGGATCTCCTTGCCTAATCCCCCTTTTACACTTAAAAGAGTTTCCAGGTACCCCATTGAGCAGTACTGAAGAATGTGCCGAAGAAAAAATCATCTGTATCCACTGCAGCCACTTTTCAGGAAACCCCATACATTTCATAATGGATATCAAGGTAGAGTGCTCTATAGAATCAAATGCTTTCTCAAAGTCAAGCTTTAGTAATATTATTTCTCTCTTTGACTGCTAGAATTGATGGATATATTCAAATGACCATGCTAAACAGTCTTGAATTGTTCTGCCTTTGATAAAACCATATTGGTTTTCATGAACCAGTTTGGGCATTACACTCTGTAACCTATCTGCCATTAATTTGGTTATAAACTTTAAACTAATGCCCATCAGTGAAATTGGCCTGTAATCATTTACTGTTTCTGGAGAAGACTTTTTTGGCACTAAGGTTATGTACGACATGTTTATCGGCTGCAGGTCAGTATAGTAGGCATGAAAATGAGCTGCTAGCCTGTAGAAGTCATGTGATATGATTTGCCAACATTTCTTAAGAAAAAACCCATTAAACCCATCATGGCCAGGTGCTTTATCTGATGGAATTACCTTAATAAGACTGTCCATCTCCTGAGTGTAGAACTGATCCACCAAACAATCCAAGTTTTCTGGATTGGGGAAAAGATCCATCAAATTAAAGTCCATTGGAGGTAATAGAGAAATCCCCATTCTGTTTTTCAAACTATGGAAAAACAAATCTGCTTTGTGATTGTGACCAGTGACTATCTGCCCATGCTAATCCTGCACCTGAGAAATGGAGTTCGATCTATATCTTTCAATAGCAATGGCTTAGAAGAATTTAGTATTTTCCTCACCCAATAACATCCACCTATTCGTGCACCTTTTTTTCCAATAAAGCCTTTTAAACTCAAGAAGCTTAAAAACCTGCATTTTGACAATTTCTCTGAAATTCCATTCAAGGATGGACAAGGGCCTATGCCCTTCTATTAGGTCTAGGAAATTGATCACAATATTACAATTAACCAAAAGAGCAGTTAACTTAGACAAGTTTTTACTCCAATGCAGCAAACTTTTCCTCAAACATTTTAGCTTGAAGCTAATGCATTTTGCCAGATCTTCATAACCAGGGTCTATTGACTATATTCTACTAACAAGCTCAAAGAATCCTTCCATTTCAACCCAATAATTCTCAAATCTGAAAATTGGAGACTTTGGAATCTTGGTATCAATTTGAACTACACAGGGCACATGATCTGATATATTCCGGGTCTGGGGGTGGACAGTAGTGTTTGGGAAAACCAAAGTCCAAGCTGGACTTGTAAAGACCCAATCAAGCCGCTCCAGGAGGGGACTGGTCTGCATATTGCTCCAAGTAAAACTTCTTCCTTTTAAAGGGATTTCTAGCAGACCAAGAGAACTAATTACATCATTAAAAATGAATATATCATTCATGTCAGCTCCCGGCTTATTTCTATCCTCAACCGATCGGTAGAAATTAATGTCTCCTAGAAAAATCTTGTTATCCATTGTCCCAAAAGAGATATTTTTCAGCCAAATAACAAACTCTGTACGTTCTGGGCCACTACATGGGCCATATATGCAAGTTAAGGCCTAAGCTTCTGAAGATTGCCTTGAAACAAAGTTTACTGTAATAGAAAAACTGTTTATTTCCCCTGGGGTTCCCAAAAACACTTTGGAGTTCCAAACCACTAAGATTCCCCCTGAAGCACCTCTTGAGGGCAAGAAAGCAAACGCATCAAAATGCTTAGGAGCAAAAGTCCTAATATTAGCCAAAGAGAAATTTTGTTTTTCGGTCACTTGGACACAGAAAACCTGACAACCACTTTCCTCTATCTTTTGCCTCAAAGACAATAGTTTGGTATCAGCATTCATGCCTCTTATATTCCAGCACAGCATATTCCAGGATTTAAATACATTATTCATGAGGAAAACATTTAGGAGTGCATATAGATACAGAGCTAATTAAATTAGCCTGCATAGGGCCATATAAAATAAGTTCCAAGCAAACACAAAGAGAACTGACACTGATCACAGTCCGACAGTACTGAAAAACAAAAGATCCTGTTCTGAGCAAAGAAACATTATTCATTCCTAATCATCCATGTTTGGCCGGGGAAGCTTCTTCCTTTTTTCTCCCCCTAAACTTGACTCAGCCACATCCTCAAGATTCAGGCCACATAGGTCCACCCCCATCTTTTGCAACAAAGATAAAGAACAATCAGAAGGGGAAGAATCTGAGTTTATATCATCTTCCAGAGCATTGAAATCAGATTCAGTAATCTTGCTGCCAGGGATAAGGATTTTTGATATACCTGCGACTCCTCATTGGCTCCCAATGGCGTTTGTGGGTGTTTAGCCGCCATATAACCGTCACTAGCAGCCTATTTAAGGAGCTCACTCTCTTCACTTAGAACACACACCACAAGGAGCGAATTTCCTCTTCCACTTTGTATTCTCTATAGTTTTAGTAGGAATAAAGGTTAGGAGCTTCGGTCAAATAGTCTTCTCAGTGTTTTGGGTATGCCTTTAGCACTTTACTATTCTTATAAGACCATAGTTGAATTAACATAATTATCTTCTTAATTTATTTATGCTCATGGTTTATATATTTCTTTATTAAATATATGTTCTATGAGCAGTATATACTTTGTATATCTACATCATCCTAGGCTAGTCGATCCATGCTACGGTAACGGTTCAATGACCTTTATAGCTAGGTTGCTCTAGCTTCAAGCTATTCATCGGTAGGGTGAGAGTCCTGGGAGAGTAAGTGATATTATTTACTAGCATAAGCATGATGCTTAGGTTAGATAAATATCGTTGGATGCGGGTGTCCCACGGAAAGTGAGGTGGGCAGTAGGTGGGTATGACGTAAGAGTGTGTAAATGTCATAACTACGCTAACAGACCAATAGGGCGGTAGTATCTGGGTTCCTAGAACTAAGTCCTATGTTGTAAGCATGTGCATGTTAAGTGTATAATAGACATGATTAATATAGAAGTACAGGTATATTGTAGTTTCCTAAAGCTAATTTCCTTCTGGATATTCATATAGAGGTGAATCTCCTATGTGTCCACTACCTATCAATTATTATCCTAACCCCTATTTTGCCTATGGTAAATAAATTATAGATTGATTATAGAGATATAAATCATATCTTTGTTCCACCGCCATCCCTACAGAAATATAAATACGATGCCCTTGGAAATACACATGGGTGAAATGCTACAGCAGTATCTGTGCACTTGTGAATTTATCTACAAATTTCTCACGTTGTTGCCAGGGAAGACACTGGTTTTAAGATATAGTTTATATGTCTATAATCATTTTATGATTAATGAAACCCTAGTCCAAACATGTTTACCTTGATGTATTTTCTCTTTTATGTGAAAATAGGTAATGCATCACTGGTTTTAACTTGCCGACAGACTTCGTTGATAATCCAGAGATGCATACGAGAAGAATCCGACCTCGTGTCGTTCCTTCGCAAATTAGGCTCTTGGCACCTGAACCAATTTTCTTTGCACTAGATCGCTCGAAGCTGATGGCGCAGAAGACCCTTCGTGAGTAGTCGGCTCCCTCTGCTTCCAATGTGCACGTTGGGCCAACCATCCATACTTGGGATGCAAACTTTGAGATCAAGACTGGTCTTATCACTATGTTGCAGGCCATCATGTTCTACAGGAAGGCCAATGAGGATATGAACATACAACTCTAGCAATTCCTTGAGCTATATGAAACTATTGACATCAGGCTTTGCCTGTTTCCGTTCTATCTACTCAGGAGTGCAAAACAATGGTTCTACTCCAAGAGAGGTGCCATAGACACTTGGGTGAGGTGCTCAATTGCATTTCTGGCTAACTTCTTTCCGATGGGAAAAACCAACACCCTTTGTGGGAGAATTTCAAGTTTCAAGCAAACCAACAATGAGCCGATGCCAGAGGCATGGGAAAGGCTCCAAGAGTACACCATGACTTGTCCTCACCATGGGATGGACAATTGGCTTATCATCTAAAACTTCTAAACGGATTGATGCAGTCAGCCCGTGACCATACTGTCGCTGCTACTGAAGGAGACTTCTTCTCACTTACTATCGCTCGTGCATCAGAACTAATTGAGAAGATGGTCTCCAATCAAGGATGGAGTGAAGATCGACTCCAATCCTGTCAACGGAGCATGCACACCGTTAAGGAGACAGACATGCTCGCTTCTTAGATGGACCTCCCCCTAAAGCGCTTGGATGAACACGCTCGACACAAGTCGAAAATGTATGGTATAGTCCAAGTCTTGGACGTCTGTATGACGTGTGAGACCTACCACAATACTGGACAGTCGAGGAATGATTGCCCCAAAACCCGTGAAGATGTCTTCTTCATGAACAACAACAACGGGTACCGTTCACAAGGAGTCTAGGGGTGGAATCAACCATGCTCATACTATCAAGGAGGCAACAATGGTAACTTCAATCCCAATTAACCCTCCTTGAAAGATCATGTCTATTGCCAGACCAAGATAAGTGAGATGATGTTAAAGAGACTGTCGTCCAATGGCAAAACATTGGAGAGAATTCATGTCTTAACAGTGAAATTTGGCAAGTTAGACTCGGATTTGGAGTTGGATATCGAAGCGGATTTGAAGGAGATTGGATCTTACCCAAACAGATTACGCATCCGCTGACAATTGTTAACGACTAAATTTGGTAAGCCATGAACTAGGTTCAACAGAGTCAGGGTTTGAGTGAGACGATATGGAAAGCAGCCGATACAACTTGACTTGGGCTCGGTTTGGGCCTCGTTTAAGATAACCATCATTGACATACAGAGATAGAGCTCATTTAAGGCAATTGTATCTATTAATTAGGAATTTAATGTCGGTTTGAATTAGAGATATGGTAAGAGTCTGCCATTTGGACTCGTTTGTTTTTATCTTTAGGAAAGTTTTAGTCGTGTCCACAATGGACGAATTTTGTACTCTGGGTATAAATATAAACCCCAGTTCATTGTAATAAGGGACGACAATCTAACCAATACAACTTTCGGCACATCGCGACCCTTTTCTTTTACTTTTTCGACGAGTTCTTGCTTCAAGTCGGGGTATCGGCTACAATCTCTTGACAAGAGATAACTTATCTCGATGGCTTGCACTATCTGGGCTTTTATATCGTTTTAAATGTATTAGTCAATGGCGAAGCCACAGGGGGTGCCGGGGAGGGCCTGGCACCCCTCATCCTCCGATTGAACCACCCTCCCCCCCCCCCCCCCCCCCCTCTCAGTAGATAAATAATTAACAGATGCATGGGTATATCGGTAGCTAGGAACTCTCACTAAGTCTGCATGCATATGTGTTAGCTAAATGCGTATGCATGGCTCTAGCTGGGAGCATCGATCAGCAACTCACTATCTGCCGCGTGCAGCTGGGCGAACCTTTTGATGTGATGTGACCAATTAACAGGATGAAGTCTGCAAATTAAAGAAGTAATTGATATGTTTTGTAGTGTATCAAATCTCAGTGCTAGTATAGAACTACATAAATTGTGTTTAACTCTCTCTTGCATGATTCAACTATGCAATTCTTAGGGTGTGTTCGATTCAGCAACTGGAAGTATATTTCTAGCGGCAGCGTATGGTTAATTAGGTATTAATTATTAGAAACTTATAAAATAGATTAAGAAACTTTTACAAAAATTTTTCACACAAACAATTTATTTAACCGTTCGGGTAGTAGCTAATGAAAAACGAGAAGTTGTCCAAAACAACTCAGCCTTACTAAAGAAGCGGATGCATGCGGATAAACCGCCTAACGCCCACACAAGATCGATTCCGAGGCCACCATTCTGTTGGGGTGAAAACTGATCATGCATACAGTATGTTGTTTACCAGCCAATAAGCTTTCTTCTGGATACATTGACTTTAATGTTGGCCCCCCTAATATCTAAATCCTGGCTTCGCCACAGGTATTAGTCTTTTTTTTTGTTATCATTTATCATATATCTTAGTTAATCTAGCTTAGTATCTCAACTTAGTCATATCAGCTGATTCTCGCTTTAGGGTTTATACCGGTATCGGCTAAGTCGTTTTACTAGATTAGATTAGCTAACACTAGTACAGATTCTTCTATCTGTGACGGGCTCTAATATGCCTAGAAATAGTGGGCCGTCACAAGGAAGTCATCTCAATCAGGCCAAAAAGTGCCCGATTGAGATATGGTCGCACAGACATATTAGATGGGCATAAAACTTAAGCCCGTCACGGATGACACCTATCAGTGAGATGAGGGTCATCCGTGACGGGCTATAGTTTGACTGGTCGTCTGGGTCAAAACTATCGGTGACGGACTTTAATTAGGGACCAATTGAGATAGATTCATCCGTGACGGCCGTTTGCCCGATTGAGATAACTCTTCACATCTGTGACGGGTATTAACTTAGGCCCGATTAAGATGAGGGTCATCCGTGACGGGCTATAGTTTGACTGGTCGTCTGGGTCAAAGCTATCGGTGACGAGCTTTAATTAGGGACCGATTGAGATAAATTCATCCGTGACGGCCGTTTACCCAATTGAGATAACTCTTCACATCTGTAACTTCTAGCCTGTGACGGACGCCGTGCCCGATTGAGATGGGGTTTACCGCCCGATCGAGATGATGGTATCCCTTCTAGTGTAAGGTATTTACCATCCTGAAAAGTGATTAATTACTTGATTGTTTATACTTTAGGTTTCTCTATATACTTTGAGTTGTATCAACCCTAGTCTTGTCTAGAATCCAAAAAACTAAGCTGGAAATAATCATAATTAAGGATAATATCGCAGTTTCTGCAGATCTTGCCTAATATACATGACAGTGCTTGTTTCATAATATGTTTTATGTATATTTGCCACTTATATAGAAATATTACTCTATATAAATACATCAAGTCTGATTGATCTCGATTAAACTGTCATATCTGGTGATCAATTATTATTTGACATATTTATCTAGGCTTATTTGTTTATATAAGTTTGTATTGGAGTAACAGCCAATACATTATATGTCCTTACTCTAAATATTGGTTTATCGGTTATTTCTATAATACTGTCTTAAAGTGATTGATAAAAATAAAAGAGACGGTATTACAGCCGATAGGGCATATTTAGGGTTTTGTTTTACGTGTTCATCTCAAAGCCACAGCTGATTTGGTTGAACCGTATCGGCTAGGTCCTGACGATACGTCATCGGCTCTATCTGCCGATCTTTGTCTTTCTTGCTGGTTGTAAGAACAAACTAGCTGGCACGCTCTTGACACTCAAGGCAAGCCTTGGACCTGCACTGGAGACAAACCTTGGACCTGCACCGGAGTAAAGCAAATCTCTCAGGTTGTTGTGTTTTTTATCAACACGCTTATAGCATGGAATGACTAGCTTTATCCACGTAGCATAGGATGAAGCAGATATACGAAGGATATACTACTTACGTAACATATATTGAGTAAAGAAATACATAAACCATGAACATAAATATATAAAGAATATAATTCTATTAATTTAAGTATAGTCTTACCAGAAAAGTAAAGTATTAGAGATACACCCAAAAATCGGAGAACCGAAGCTCCTAAGCTAGAAACTATTTTTAAAATATAATGCTCCGCCATAATATACGACAACTTGATCCATAAATGTATCGCGCTGTATTCCTTTGGATTAATGGTGAATACCGCATAGCGTGGGCACGCATCTCGACAACTTCATCGACGGTGCGCAGTGCGGGTGGACATACTACTAGATGTTTAGAATCCATCCTCCCTGTTCATACTATGATTTGGCTTACCCTAGATCTTTGTCATGTGTAGTACCTTGTTGACGGCTTTCTGATGGGGTGGGAAATATTTTATCTACCTGGAGAGAGGCTGCAGTCAAGAAAACAGAAAGGGAGAGCACGGGTAGAAAAGTAATGGAGAGGAAGAGTTACGAAGGCCGGTGGGAAATATTTTATCTTTTATGGCAACTCAACTTGTAAAAGCTGATGTGGCATTGCCACCATGTCCTGAAATCAGCTCGAATGGACGGACCCGAGGGGATTAAATGAATGGTTCGCAAAGTTTACGGTGAACTATAAATGGTTTCGCAGGGGTGTTTAGATCCAAAGGTGTAAAGTTTTGACGTGTTATATCGGATATTATATAGGGTGTTGCATAGCGTGCTCGGGTACTAATAAGAAAACTAATTACAGAATCCGTCAGTAAACTGCGAGACGAATTTATTAAACCTAACTAATCCGTCATTAGCAACTGTTTATTTAGCACCACATTGTCAAACATGGAGCAATTAGGCTTAAATAATTCGTCTCGCAAATTAGTCGTAATCTGTGAAATTAGTTATTTTTTAGCCTATATTTAATACTTCATGTAGATATTCAAACGTTCAATGTGAGGGGGCGAAAAATTTTGAAGTAGGATCTAAACAGCGCCGTAGTTCAGGGATGAAATTGGACTTTTCACAATGTTGGCAGTCTCGAGGAAGCGTGGGAGACCGAAGCTGATGAGGATGGGCATGGGATGGGAGATATGCAATGGCTGGCAACTATGATCTAGCATTCTTCACAGGTGGTGTGTTACTCTTTGTTGCTTGTGATCACTACAACAGATAGATTAGTTTGTGATGGAAGAAAAAGTTCAACACTAAGTGTTGGACCATGTGTCAGAAATAATTGGTTAATGATGATAGAGCCACACCAGCTGGTAACCATCCACACTGATCCTGCCCATCTGTTCACCCCTTTTGCATCCGTCAGTTATGTAGAAGAAAAAATTTCATGCATACTGTGCTAGCTACTCATAGCCATTCAGCTCAGAGTCTTCGTCATTGCCACGGTGACGAGAAACAAGTACCGATCTTCCGATAGGTGTTGGATAGGTAGATTATGGAGACCCGACGTTCATGATCCAAACAAAGGCTCTGACTAGAATGATTGAATTCCACGCAATCACTATGACACTCCATTGATTATCAACTGAGCGAAATGCAGTTGACCTTGCCAAGAAGGTTATTTTCTACAAATAAATCGTGACTGCAGGACAAAAAGTAGAAGAAACAATCTGAATAAATTATGAATTTAAAATGAATCTCACAAATTGAGATTCCACAAAACGAAATAATTAATCAGCGAAACTGCAATGGCAAAATAATCTATGCCAAACCCAACACGAATGAGAACTGGCCCGTCCAAGTCCTGCCCCGGTTCTCCCTGTCATCATTTCTGCCAGCACTGATATGGGAGGGTTATTAGCCGAAAATTTGATAAAATGGTCCTTTTAGAAAACTTATTTGGAGATTGAACCGTGACAAAAACTGATTGCAGAAATAAGCCTTTTACTCAGCGCCAACCCTGATGGCGCTGAGCTATAACACCTCAGCGCCACTAATATTGGCATTGAGATTTTATCCGATGTGGCAAGGATTTTCCGAGTCATCGGAGCTCAATGCCATATTACGTGGCGCTGAGGTCTTCACTGCATAAAACCGTAAATGTGCATGTCTATTTACCAAGGTTTGGTTACCAGACAAGAGGTGCTGGGTTCGAGCCCCAATCATCCCCTATATAGCTTCTTTTTTCCCCTTTTTTCTCCTTATCCTCTATTTCTTTTTTTTTCGTTTTCTATGTATCCCTTATTCTTTTTCTCTTTTTTTCCTTCTCCTATCTAGCTTATTTTTCATTTTATTTCTTTATCTGTAAATTTATTTATTATCAATAAAGAAGAATATGAAATCTTTATCCCCTATTCTTTTTTTTCTTCTCCTATCTAGCTTATTTTTCGTTCTCTTTTTAATTTGTTATATGAATATAGAAAAATATTAAATTTTGGAACTTAAATTATATAATATCATGTTTGTATTAGTACTATAAATCGACACCCATGCTTCTTTCTTATTTTTAGCTTTTTTTTATTTCTCTCTTTATTTGTAAATTTACTTGTTTTTAATTTGAAAAGAAAATGAAGAGAAGTAAATTTGTTTTAAAAAATATATGCCGTTTAAAAACTTCTTTCAATTTGAATTTTATAAATAAGAAAAAGATTAATACTTTCCATGTAAATATTTGGAGAGAAAAAGTTAGGAGACTAATGTTCTTTCCATATAAATATTAAGAGGGTATTGGGAAAATACCGTTCTTTCCATATTAGAATAAGAGAACAATACAGAAAAGTTACTCTTTCCAATTTAAAGATAAAAAAAATTAAGAAAGTTACGTTCTTTCGATTTATTTTTCACAGGACAGTAAAAGAAACAAAAAAAAAGACAGTAAAAGAAACAAATAAGAAAAAGAAGAAAACAAGGGGTGACGGGAATCGAACCTAGCTGGATTTTTTCATAATTTGGTCCTTTTAAAAAACTTATTTCACAAATAGACCCCCAAAAAAATGGTCCGTTTTGAGGCACCAGAGTCACTAGCGCTGTCGTCCAACGGTCTGGCGCCGTCCTCCTGCCGACGTGGTGGGGCGGTACTGAGGTGGCGGGGGAGCACGCGAGTGTGGCTGCCCCCTCCCCGCAATTTTTTATTTTTATTTTATTTTTTTGATATTTTTTCACGCTTAGGAGCACACAAGAACCAACCATAGAAAAAATAATCTCAAATAGATATTCTAATATCGCCGAACCCGACAAAACGTGGAGAATCGGATATAACTTTTTCCGTGGATATATTATTTGCCTGATGCCGAGTCCGTATGAGAAAGTTAAGCCTATTTTAAGAAATGACACCTATTTCCTATAGAGTTTTGGAAAATTCTACGAGTCACATATTTCGTCCATTTAACTTTATTTTTTCCATAGTTGATTCTTGTGTGCTCCTAAGTGTGAAAAAAATAAAAATGTTGCACATCTCTCTCTATAGTAGAGAGGAGAAGAGAGGAAAAAATGGCGGGGGGACGACGGTGCCAATGACTCTGGAGCCAAAAAGAATAATTTTTGGGATAAGTTTTTTAGAGGTCTATTTGGAAAATTAGGTTTTCAAAAGGACCAAATTATGAAAAATCCAATCGAACCTAGCACCTGGTAGTTGCAAGATAATGTCACCCACCACTGAGCTAAGAAGAGTTGTTGTAAACATAGGCGCATGTTTGCGCCTTTATCGATGAAGACCTCAGCGTCAAGTAGTGTGCCGCTGAGTTTTGTTGATTTGGCTATTCCTTGCCACGCAGCATCATCGGGATTGGCGCTGAATAAAAGGTTCATTTTTGTAATTAGTTTTTTTATTTTGCCACGGTTCAATCTTCAAGTAAGTTTCCTAAAAGGATTATTTTGTCAAATTTTCGGGCTTATTAGTCTCGAAAGCTTTGTGTCGGTTTGACTTTCGATATTTTTCTGTAGTAGTGACAGATTTGAGTGTAAGTGAAAAATAAATCAACCGAGTGACGGATAGACAGTCAAAAAGATTCAGGAGATTAAAATTTTGGTAGTTTGTTGATAATGCTCTAATAACAATAATAATAAAACCTCGTGTAGTAAGAACAATAGTACCCATTTACTGCATGAAATTTTTTACGGTAAAATATAACCCTCACATGTTCACTGGCGCTGCAACTGCTCAAACATTTCCTGCAGAGATTACAGCTCAAGATGTGTCTCATTGCTCTCTGTGTTTCTCCGCTATGCCGCCATGTCTTCCACAATGGAAAGGCCCATATATAGCTGTGTTCGGCACCCTTTATTCTCAACTGTAGCGGTCTATATTAGCATGTGATTAATTAAGTATTAATTATTTTTTAAAAAAATAATTAATTAGGATTTTTTAAGCAACTTTTATATGAAAACTTTTTTAAAAAATACACCGTTTAGCATTTTGAAAAACATGCGCGTAAAAGATGAGGGAGAGGGGATGGAAAGAAGGGATGCCGAACACGTAATCATGCAGGTTGCAGCCACGAGTCGCCATCTCGGTGAACCGCACCGCTCTTCCAGCTAGCTCCATATAATAGGCCACACCCACACCAAGCTTCGTTGCAGCTAGCTAACAATTGGACGTGTCATCACAAGCATCAAACCAATGGCAACTCACCAGCAGAAGAAGCAGATGCCGCCGTCGTCCAAGGACGACGAGCCGGCGGCGTGCGATCCACAGGCGGCGGCCACATGCCCGCCGCCGCCGAAGCGGGAGGAGCGCGCCGAGAAGGCGCCGGAGACGGAGAAGAAGGTGGTCGTCACCGTCGTGAACGGCGAGGAGGACAACGACGGGCGGCGCCGCTGCGTCTGCTCCGCCGCCGGCCAGCCGGCCGGGCACTTCAGGTGTGTGTGCGCGGAGACGGACGGTGCCGACGAGTGAATTACCGAGAAGGTGTTTTCACGAGTGCCTTTGCTACGAGTTTTCTTTTGATTGATGTATGCAGATGAGGGTGCACGAACTTATGATTGTTTTAATTTTGGTTGGCTTAATTGTCGTAGTATTTTGTTGCAAGCTAGCAATAATCATAAATGGGCAAAAGAAGTGTATCTCTTTTTTTTTTACCTTATGTTCCAATGTTGTGTGTTGTTGTTTCATATAAAGATTACAAAAATTTTGTGTGCTTAGCTCAGATCAATCGGTTTAATCTTAAGCCAGCACTATGGTCGGCGAAAAAGAAAAGCGTGATTCTTTTCACGAAAATGCAAAAGCATGCGATCTCCTTAACCTTTTTTTGTTTTATATTTTTCAACAGGAATTGCTAATAACTTTCAATAGAAAAGTTTGAACTTCCAATGGTTGTTTCACTTTCAATGTCAAATTCTTGACAACTTTCCAAATACATCTCTTGCACACAACTTATTATTAAGAACCACATTCAAATAATAGCAATAATAAACACTACAAGAATGGTGACAGCCAAAAAGGCCTCGTGCAGGGCTGGACTGGGGTCGATCTGGGGAGTATTCTCCCTCAAGGCCTCAACGCGCGCGCAAAATACCATTTTCTTTAAATCACAGATTAATTGTTTACCGACACAAATGGCGTACACAAACAAGAACGAAACATGAACTCCCTCCATCCCACGCATTGTCAGCCCAGCGGGCCCTGGTCTGTCCGTTTGGCCATGGGCCGTACGCTGCTCGGACTCGGAAATCGTGGCCGACACGTACGGAACGAGCTTTCCTAATCCCAGTAGACTCCGATACCGACTCTATCCAGATTGCAGAGCGTACCTCGGACGTACGAACGTGTATAAATCCAGCCCTCCACCGCTTCAACGAGCTACCAAACCAACGCCAACCGTGCACGATCAAGCTAGAAATTTCAGCCTGAAATATTTTCAGCGCGCGAACCAAGCAAACAACAAGGCCATCGATCGACATCCGCCGCCACCAGCCGACGAGATGGTGTCCTCGGACATGATCCGCAACGTGGTGGGCATCGTCGGCAACGTCATCTCCTTTGGCCTCTTCCTCTCGCCGGTGCCCACCTTCTGGCGTATCATCAAGGAAAAGGACGTGAAGGACTTTAAGGCGGACCCGTATTTGGCCACGCTGCTCAACTGCATGCTCTGGGTCTTCTACGGTCTCCCCATCATCCATCCCAACAGCATCCTCGTCGTCACCATCAACAGCATTGGCCTCGTCATCGAGGCCGTCTACCTCACCATCTTCTTCCTCTTCTCCAACAAGAGGAACAAAAAGAAGATGGGAGTGGTACTCGCTACGGAGGCTCTCTTCATGGCAGCGGTGGCGCTCGGCATGCTTTTGGGCGTGCACACCCATCAGAGACGCTCCTTGATCGTCGGTATCTTCTGCGTCATCTTTGGTACCATCATGTACTCCTCACCACTCACCATCATGAGTCAGGTTGTGAAGACTAAAAGTGTGGAGTACATGCCGTTGCTGCTGTCGGTGGTGAGCTTCCTCAATGGACTCTGCTGGACATCATATGCGCTCATCCGCTTCGACATCTTCATCACCATACCCAATGGTCTTGGCGTGCTCTTTGCTCTCATGCAACTCATCCTCTATGCCATCTACTACCGAACCACACCCAAGAAGCAGGATAAGAACCTTGAGCTGCCAACCGTCGCCCCTGTCGCCAAGGACACCAGCATCGTCACCCCTGTCAGCAAGGACGACGACGTCAATAGCAGCACTGCCAGCCATGTCATGATCAATATCACGATAGAGCCATAAGCTAGTTAGGTTATCGAACAAGTCTAACACTGTAAGCTAGTTAGGTGTTATCAATTTCTACATTCAAGTCATAGTACTTTTTTTTAAGTAACCAATGTAATTTTGTGTTTTTTTATCTATTTGTGAAGTTGCGATTATATATATTATATCCTGTAATTTTGATTTGTCAAATGGATTCCAAAATTTCGGAATAAAATTTTCTAGAATGTTGTTTGTCATCCTCTTCAGGGTTGTTAATAGCCGTGCAAAAGGACTAGTAGCCAAACATGTCACGGTGTACAGCACCATGCGACCAATAAATCAGCACGAGCAACTAAGTCCGTACCGTCTAGTTCAGAGCATTGCGCAAAATCTCTATAGAAAAACATATATAGAAAAATATAGAGAAAGACAGTTCTTAATAAAAATTCTAGGTCCGTGGGACCTAAGACTACGAGATTATATTGATCGCTTGCTCTGCCATTACCTTAGAAACGTAACCTTCACGAATATGTGGGTATACATTGCGGTTGTATTTGAGAACTTATAAAGACGTAATATCAACCGAATAACACATGTCATGCTTCAAGAGTACGATTCTCCACAAAATTTCTTCGTTATCATTGGTTAGATAATTATTTTCAAACTATTTTTAGTTTTATACTCTACTAGAAAAAATACCCGTGCGTTGCAACGGGTTGTAAATAACATTTATTCAAATAAATTAAAATTCTAAACCACACATAAATAATAAAAAACTATAATCATATAAATAACAGCATGAAACTACAAATAATTTTGACCGGAACGATAATTCAATATCATAAAAATTATATAACTAAATCCCTATTTTTTTCATTTAGCTAAAAATAATTTAATTCAGAGGAAAATTATAATCAATAAATTTTAATGGATCAAATAGAGCTAAAACTAATAATGTAAATAGAGAAACAACTGAAATTAGCTATAAATTAAAAAAACTTATTTTATAGTCAGATGAAAATTCAAACTGATGCAATTTTGGTCACTAAATCGAATTAGCAAGTTTTGAGAAAAAAAAAGTACATGAATATTAGCCCATCATCCTACCACCAGAGACATTCAATTTTTGACAGTGTTCTCATCGTTGAAATTAAAAATGAACCGAAGGTAGGAACACCGAACATATAAGGGTTAATTAGATCCATGCCATTAAAATTTTAGCAGTTTTAAAATATATAATTACTATTTACGTATTTGTAACGATGCCACTGCTACATGTTTGAAATCTTAGTTGTACCATTGAGATATGTATTTCACATGTATTAGACGAAAATGCCCTCATCTTCTACCTTTCTCTCTCTTCCCCATCTTCTACCCCTCTCTCTCCCCTCGCTGCACCGTTCATTCTGTCCCCGCTGCTCCTAATGCTGCTCGCAATGCCACCGCTCACCGCCGTTGCAGCTCGCCACTGCCTCCGCCGCGTCGCCGTGGCCACTGCTGCCGCTCGCCGCCGCGGCCCTGCTGCTGCAGCTGCCGCCGCCGCGCCGCTACTGCTACTGCCGCCGCTCGTCGCGTGAACGTGTTCGGCAGGTGGCGAAGCCTAGTGACGAGTCGCGTCGCCGAAGCGCGGTGAAGCTTGGCGAGCGACGGCGAGCCGAGGAATCCCAGGAGCTCGCACCGCGTCTCACCCCGCGTGCCGTCGACCACCAGCGCGAGCGCCATGTGGAAGGACAGCGCCGCCGACGAGGAGGTTCACCGCGCCATCCTGTTCCCGTCGCCATCCCTGCCGCCACCGCCGCCACCCTCGCTGCTGCCACTAGCTCCGCCGCTGCTCGCTGCTGCCACTTGCACCGCTGTCCCCGCTGCTCCTGCTGCTCCACCGCCGTCGTCGAGCAAGAAGAAATGAGAAGGGAAGGAAGGAAGAAGAAAAAGGGAGAAGGGCTATTTGGTCCAAAATTTATTGGAAATGCATCTAAGGGGTAAGCAGTGGCATATCTAGCGCAAACATATGTAAAGTTATAATGGCATGGTTTCAAATACACGAATACTGGTGGCATATTTTAAAACTGGTAAAATTTTAATGGCATGTATGCAATTAACCCAACATATAATGGATGATGCGTGGGAGGGAGGCCCGAGCAGCCCACCAGGCCCAACATTAGCAAAACCCTAATCCAACTCCCCTTTTCAGCCTTCTCCATCTTATTCCTCAGCAGCACGGGCGCACCCCGCACCAGCGCTACCGCTTCTCTTTCACGTCACGCTGCGCCAGGACGACGGCATCCTCCTTGCATCATGCCGCCGCCGAGCCAACATTCTTCTCCTTCTTCATCATCCACGCGCCATGCCGCCGTCAATCGTCCCTCCCCCGAGCCATCGACATCAGCCCCTCCCCCTCCATGTTGCTGTGCCGGTCAAAGCCGATCGACACGCGGTGTTTGGGGAGGGTAGGGGGCGGCGGGAGGTGGTCGCCTTCGCCTCTGTACAGTGTACTGTCCCGTGGCACCTGTTGCAAGGGGTGAACGCATGGCCTATGAGAAGAACCGCCGTTCAACGATATTTGCCGCGCCTACAATTTGTGTGATCTTTCTTCCTCCTATTTCTTCTTTCGCTAGGGTTCTCTGTCGTGTATCTGTGTTCAATTGGAACCGCTCGATTGGATTCTTTCCGTGTTCTCCCCTTCTAGAACATGTAGTTCAGTCCGATTGGATATTGTTTTTCAGGGTTCTCTTAGTTCTTGTAGATATGCCCAATTAAAATTTTATAATAGGGAGGGAATCGGACGGGAAAATAGCAAAAACATCGCAAAAAACACGCACGGTGAGCGAATCGGATTGACAAAAACATCTTAAACTTTTATAATAGGTAAAAATAAAGATAATATCTCTTATATATTAAAAGTCCACTAAATTTTCTATAAACACTCCTAACCCATCACGTAGTATTTCTATGGACACTTTTTAATCGTCACATTCTAATAAGTCGGTGGTCCTTATCCTTAGAAAAAAAAAATACCACAACCCACCTCTTTCCCTTCTCTCCAACCAGCCCAAACCTCAAGTACGGTCGTACATTACTTACGTTTCCTCCTAATCCTCCTCTCTCCTTTCTATATAATCGAAAGTTTCCAAGTTTACCTTTGTACCACTGAAAGTTCGGGGTAAACTTTAATACCATTGAAAATTTTCCACCGTTACTTTTTCTACCACTGCCGTTTACTTCTGTCTGGATTTTCTTATTTCTATTTCATTTTCCCTCGAAAAGGCCAAATAAAATGAGTGTCTACCCTTCTTTCACATTGCAGTTCCCTGGGACACGATCTTTTTCTCGTTCTTTCCGTCGGCCCATTTGTGGAATTGGAAACGGATTGATTTTGCTCGTTCTTTCGATCAGCCCGATTTTGCGTACGTTCACATGGGAGAAAATCGTGCGGCTGGAGCGAGGTTGTTCCGTCGTTGCATGTGGACCTCGTCGTCGTGGTCATCGGCGGACGGCGGGGGTCAAGCTGCTACTGGATCGTGTTGTCGGAGCGGCACCGCGGCGGCACCGTCTTCTCATCTGAGGGGATTGGAGGACCTGCTAATAGATCATGTTGCTGCCGGTGCTGACAAAAGGAGCTCACGAGGGGAGGAGTTTCAGTCGAATCTCGCCGTCGCCGTCAAAGATTAGGTGGGCAAACGGAGAGGGCTCACCGAAACACCTTTTTCTTATATGTATTTCTTCCTGGACAAGTTGGCCAGATGGTAAAGTCTGAAAGTCCACCTCTCTTGCTTTACTTTATTTGTTTTCCTGATTTGTGGGTAAAACACTTAGTTAGGCCTCAACAAGTGAAGTAGGCCTTTCTTGGCTGGCCCGTCTATTGGCCAAACCACAAGTTCACGTTAGCCTGGTTCACCGGTTTTTCTCCAATACCATCCGGTCCTTACGGTTCACATCAATCATCATGCTACATGGGTGATCTTTGTAGCAAACCACTTCAATTAGGATACCCAGCTCTAACTTCTTCGTGTAAAACGGCAGGCCGGTCTAGTTTTTCAACATACTAGTGGCTGAGTTCGTTTAGGAGGGTTCCCAATGTCTCTCCCTCATTTTTCACACGCGCGCTTTTCAAACTGATCTATTAAAAAGAGTGTTTTTTAAAAAAGATTCTATACGAAAGTTGTTTAAAAAAATCATACTGATTTATTTTTTTAAAAAAAACTAATACTTAATTAATCATCATATGCTAATAGACTGCTCCGTGTTCTGTGTGGAAGGGTAATGTTCCCAACCATGAGGAACGAAGAACGTTGCACTCACACACACACCTCCTTCTCTCTCCCTCTCTTTCGCCTTGTCGGCTCAGGCAACCACACGCACACCTATGAGATGACCAGTGCATATTCTTCTTCGTTTTGCTGAGTGTTTGCCATCCTGTCCGGTCAACATCCCATCACCGCTGATGGCCTACTCCCTCATCCCTTAAAAAAATTAAATCCTAGCGATGAATCTGGTCAATAGTTTATTGTCAAGATTTGAGTTTTTTTTACGGAGAGATTATGTCTCTAGTTTGCTTTATCTCGAGCCTGCCTAGCAGCATTAGCGTCAGATGTGTTTATCTTCCTCGTGGAGCCAAGAACCAAACAATCGATCTGTCGAGGGATTGGAAGAGTATGGATACATGTTGTGCATATTGTTTCTTGCTAGTGTGGGATTGTTCAGTGGTATATGTAACTGAAATTGCAATCCAACAAACTACCTACAGAGTTTTGTTTGGAACCGTGGCCAAGCAGAGGCACACACATATGGCATGTATTCCTGTCATCCGGTATGCATGGTTCACATGCTCCGTAGGATTCATCTTGTGTTGAAGTATCTTATTTGTGACAAAGCTACCAAACATATATCTTGAAATCTAGGTGTCTTGAGAAAATTCCTACTACTTCCTCTGTCCCAAAATATAGCTACCTAATACATGATACCTCTGGTCCAGATTTATAGTACTAGATAATGTCACATACTGTACTAGGTAGCTATATTTTGGAATGGAGAAAATACTATAATTTTTTAATTCAAGAAAGAAAGACTCAAGCTAATCTGTAGGATAGGTGTAACTCATTCCACTTGGTCCCCAAACAAAACACACACTACTACAAAAATGATTTTTATGTACGATGACCCCTTTAGGTTGCAAACGGACCGTAACTGGTGGCGTCTACAAAAATCGACCTACATTTTCGCATACAGTTCTTTAAGAGACCAACATGCAAAAATCTTTTCTCGCAGATGGGCCTCTTAAGGGATCGCATGCAAAAATATACTTATTTTCAAATGTGGATCTCTTAAGTGGTCCGTATGAAGAACTACCACCCATTCACATATTTCTTTATCTCTGTCCACTCTCTTTTCCCTCCAACCACTTCAAATTTCTTCCAACTCCTCTCCTCTCTCCCCCCTCTCGCATGCAAAACTACCACCCCTTCACATATTCTTTTACTCTATCCACTCTCTTTTCCCTCCGACCACTTCAAATTTCTTCCAACTCCTCTCCTCTCTCTCCCCCTCTCCTCTCCTCTCTCTTTCTTTTCATCTTTCTCTCCCTCTTTGAGCAGGCGCCGGCGGCCGGGAGGGGCAGCAGTGGGTGCGGTGAGCGGGAGCAAGGGAGGCGATGGCGTCGGTGGGTAGCGGATCCGGCAGCGCCGTCCTCGGGAGGGTCGGATCCACCTCCCTAGGGAGTAGCTGCGGCTATGGCGACAGCGGGCGCGTGGCGAGGGTGTTGGATCCACGGCACCGACCTCGGGAGGTCCGATCAGCCGCCCTAGGGAGCGGTTGCAGCTACGACGAGGGCGGCGGATCCGGCGGCACCAGGAGTGACTGCGGCGACGGTGTCGGTGGGCGGCAGCAGCAGGCGGCGAGGGCGGCAGATCTAGCTGCCCTAGGGAGCGGTTCAGCGGGGGGCCGGCACGGCACCGCGGCGGCGCGTGTTGGGCGCCGGCCCCATGACGACAGGGTGGCGTGGAGGCGTCAAGGCGAGCTCGACCAACGAAAGAGCCACCAAGGCGGCCGCACGGTGGCTACCGGTGAGGAAGAAGGTGGCAATGCTCCGTTACAAGGAGCTAGAGGCAAAGGGGAAAGATTGGGGGCTCGGGGTTGAGCTCTTATAGTAGGTCGCATGCGAGTGGGCGCTCGGTTGGTGACTGCGAGTGGCATCTACATTTTCGTGGACAACGCGAAAACAACGGACATTGAGGATGAAAAGGACGGCCAAAGACGGTGGATAGGACGGTGAAAATTGAATGCGAGATGCTGGAGGAGCAGCAGGGCAAGCTCGCACACGATCAAGATGGGGCTCCGAGGCGTAGATGCAATCGTCATGGAGCTCAATGTTCGGTACTGCACCAGGACAAGGGGGAGAGCAAAGTGGCCTTGCCCGCGAGGGAAAAAGCGAAAGGAGGAGGAGGAAAGGGAGCTTTGCCTCCCTCCATTTTGGGCGGCGGGGCTGGCGAGGCATGTAGGAGCGGCGTCGCCACATTGGTGGCTTGTGGCATGTGGAGTCGGGAACAAGGTGACAATGGTGGATGACAGCAAAAGTGATGAGGACACAACTAGCCCGAATATAACCAAGACTACCTTATGTATTAATCAACCAAAGGTGCATATATTTTACATTAGATTTACTTGTTATAAATTTGAACAAACGTTGCTACACAATGAGTTTTGTGTGTTTTTGTTTGCAGAGGTACTTGCTTGGGCGAAGGAAAAGAGGCCGAGCGTAACGAATACATGGATGATCAAAGAAGTTGATTGGGGATCAAACCAAGACCTCCTCCAAGTCTACTTCTACCTCACCACATCACTTTTGGTCCATAAAAGACAAGAAATAAAATTCTACACGTTTTGGATTTGGATTCGGGCCTCCTGACAGCATCAACTTCAAACGGACCTACCCACTGATCTAGAAGGAATTTCGGGGCCCATGAGTACTTGTTGGAAAGTGTGACATCCTGGTCCAGGGCTTAATAGGATTAATAGAATACTCATATCAACAAGTTGCAACTTCTTTTTCCGAAAGCCGATCTATAAATAACTCTGAGGTTATGCGTGCTTGGCCTGGAGAAATTTAGGGATGGGTGACCGATCGGGAAATTCTTCCCGAGTGTGTATGAGTGAGGATAAAGTGTGCATAAAAGATGGGTTGGTCTGTGCGGGTAGTCTATGACCTATAAAAGCTGCCATATGTAAGCGGGCCCGGCCTCGAAGAGGCGGGACGCTACAGAAAGCTTATGGAGTCTACTTTCAGATGGTTTTGGTCCCACGTCAAAATTCCTACCGAGTTACCAGGAATCTGCAAAACAAACCACGTACCTTATCCAGTCCGAATCTAATTTGGGTTTTAGCCCAAGGGGGTGTGCGCCCTAGGGCACCACTAGGACGTCCCTAATCATATTTATTCAGTAGCCGTCATCATTTAGAGTCGGGTTTTGCTTAGATTAATCTGTCAAGAACAGTTTCGCCGCTAGATCACAGAAAGCTTATGGAGTCTACTTTCAGATGGTTTTGGTCCCACGTCAAAATTCCTACCGAGCTGCCAGGAATCTGCAAAACAAGCCACGTACCTCATCCAGTCCGAATCTGATTTGGGTTTTGGGCCTTGTAATTGTGTCGTGGGCTTAACCCAAGGGGGTGTGCACCCTAGGGCAACCCTAGGACGTCCCTAATCATATTTATTCAGTAGCCGTCATCGTTTAGAGTCGGGTTTTGCTTAGATTAATCTGTCAAGAACAGTTTCGCCGCTAGATCAGTTTGTGGAACCCCAAATTCGAGTGCTTAATCATTCAAATGCAATTTGGTTACAATCTATCTTGTTTTTGCTTGTGTTCTTTGATTCACATACAGGGATTAACCTTCTCGGCGAGGTCAACCGGCTTTCGGCACGGTTGATAATCAGGGGAGACGTGGTGCTGTGATAGCGGAGCTCAGTAGCGTGTTCGTTCAGAAGTCAGATCGAGTTGTGTCGCAACTCCGCCCAAATTGACTGTTTATCAATAGCTATTGGAAGATCGGGATATAACATCCGGGGGTAGGGATGGTTTGGCACCATGTGGAAACAAGCGGGCGCCAGCGCAGAGTTGATGGCGGCAGTGTCCTCGATGGTCGGCCATGACAGGTCGTGAGCGTGCGAAGTGATGGCAGTGGCGGGATTTGAATCGACAAAGTGGCGGTGGCCGGCGCATGTGAGAGAGAGAGGGAGGGTATTCCCCAAAAAGAGAGAGAGAGGGGGAGGAAGAGAACACGCGGTGGAGAAAGAAAGGGGGAGAGGAGCGCGTCTCCTCGGTGGGGGCACGTGCGACGCACGTGGAGAGGGAGAGAGGTTAGGATGCGAGTAAAAAAATACTCTTTTTTTTAGAACAAACTGAGGCTACAGCCTGAGATTAGGATTTTATTAAGCAAGCTGAGAGTACAGCAAGTCTTACAGATGGTGTGGCCATGAGGACCGAGGGCAATAGTAAAAAGGAAAATATTACCCTGGTTGTTAAGGGCTGTGGGGCGAGCTGTTTACTTAGACGGCATGTAGGGTGCTTTGTGTGTGTATATATACACTGGTGATTTCCCGCACTTTGCTGCAGAAATTTCTAAGTAACTTTTAATATTTTTTTAATAATCAAGCTAAAAGTAAAAATTATATCCTTATTAACAACAAATAAAACTGGTTTGTCCAACTATGTTCAGAGAGATATATTTAGTAGACTATGTAAGTAGATGAAATTTGATATCATACACTTTGAGTATATGGATGAATATGTGTTAAGGATTATAAAAATGATAGATATAAACATGTTAAAAATATTGTGAAAAATAATGTGAAGGAAGATGATTGGATATTGATTTGTAGAATTCAATGAAATATACATGATGTTGCATGCTTGTATAAGTTTTACATGTAATTATTGCTAGTGGATGATGAGATGGCATATTTATATATGGAGCTTTAGGATTAGTGTGTTATAAGATAGGATATGTGAGCTGTTTAGTTAGACGGCATTTAGTTAATTTTGTTTCCTGTCCTACAGAATTATTTATAGGAAACAATATTCTCGTCATTCATATATGTGCAGCTCATCGTCAGCTTTAAGAAAGACACGGCACCACAATCATACAATTCTGTGAATATGATTATAGTGACACAAATAGCATTATGTGTCAAATCTTAATTAATTAAAATGTGAAATGTGAAATCATTTCTGCAAAATTACTGCGCTACGTCATTAATAAAATATGGACCATCCGTTATCTCCTTCTGACAATGCCAACCGTTAGATCCTTCAATTGGTCAAACATCTTAATGATTCTTCACGAATCTTCTATTGCAACAACGTCCTTCGACATCCCTCCACCAAAAAAAATCGCTATTCTCTGTGTGAGAACGAACAGAGTTGTCGCTTCCTCTTTTCATGGTCACCGCCGTCATCGCGTCCCCTCTTCCATCGTGCTCCTCATCTTCTACTCCAACTCCAATCCTCTGCCTCTCATCGGTATATCAGAAGTACTGAGTGCATAAATAGTTGAGACACTTCAAGGTATGATATTTTCAAACACAAAATGAAAATAAAATTGTTCCTGTTTTCTATACCTGAGCAGTACCGGCATCCTATTGTAGAATTTCCTTTTACAAAGATTCTTAGTATTGTATCTTATCTCTCTGTAATGTTTAATCTTAAGCACGAGAAAATAAAAGTTCCAGCGTTTGTTAAATTTCATTTCTAGGATGTGTCAGAGGAAGCAGGGCTATTCAAACCACCATAGCAGTTAGGGAGGAAAACGTTTTGGTGTGTGACAAAGATCGATATTCTAACAGTAAGATGGTAATGAATTAAGTATTATAAAAAGGTTGCAGCACAACACCATGTCACCATGGCTGCTTAATGTTGGCCTGTGGTGCAGTCTTTAAAAGTCAATGTTCATGCAATGGACGAAGGAATCTAAAGTAGCAATGACAGCAGGTGAGGGTGATCGATTCTCTTGCGTGTAAGAAATAGATCAGTTTTAGTCTTGAAAAGATTAAAGATAGGTCACTAACTCCTTTCATTTTGCCAGTTGTTTTGCTTGCATACTTCTCCAAACATTAAACATTGCTTTCATAAGCAAACTAATATTTTGGTTTCTTCTTCTAATTCTGAATGTACAGATCAGCGAGGACATGGAAAGTTGCATTGATCATATGTACAAAGAGCAAAAATATTTGATGATGGTGATTATATTGACCACCAACAAGCTAATATTTTTCATCTATTGTTCCTGCACTTCTATATTTCTTTTTACAATTGCGTCCAGTAGTAACATTCATGATCAGCATATCCTGCCTAAACAGTCACTAGGATCTAACACTTACATAATGTTGTGTTGATTAATAGTAATGGCTGCATGCATTTGCTCACAGAAGTAAATCAAATTCTTGTGTACATATAATTTATTAATCAATATTTATCATCTCAGGGATAAATTTGACTTCAATTCTTGAATGCCAACATTTTTTAACATTTATCTTCTATATCAGATTGTTGTGTAGTTAGCTATGTAAAAAATCAATTCTATAGACCAGTATTATCCAAAATTTGTGACATGCAAGCCACTATATCCATTTTTTGCCACTAGAATACCTTCAACAAAGTTTAGACAAAATTTGGGTTGTACTTGATGCCATGTTAATCTAGCCTTCTCACCTATAATAAAGCTAACACCCATGGCACCTTTTTTTTTATTATTGCAGCATGAATATCCTAAATACTGAAGCATACACATGTCTGGATGGGAGCCTTCTCATTGAAAGAATTCAAGATATACAACACAAAGAAAAAAGAAGTTTTTAGCCATAATGGATCAAGTGATTCTTGTTAGAAACCACTCAGGGTCACGCCTACAAAACTTTTTACTTCCTTCGGTTCACATTGTAAGATGTTTTGGACTTACCTCGATTCATCCATTGATCAATATATATGTTTTGCATATATATCTAAATTTATTAATATATATATGAATTTGGGTAATGCTAGAAAGTCACATTGTGGAACGGAGGAAGTACTTTTTTAATACACATATATAGGTAAATTTTAACCCATTTAAAAAAACACATTTCTAATAAGCAAACTACAATTTTACAGAGAAAAAGAGAAGGAAAATATCTCTCTATCCGTTCTTTGGTATGGTCGGGTCATGGTCACAAGAATAATATGTTTGGATCGGAATTGAAATTGCCATAAATATCTTGAAAATAGTCGATTTCTGAAGTATAAAGTTCTGTCAAGATTCGTGCTACAAGGGCTGACTATTTTTTCTTGGAGAAAATGAGGCGCGCAGGATGGAAATCGATCTCACTACCACTCCTTGCTAAAATTTTATTGTAGTTACAATGTAAATAAGCTATAGTGTAACACTATAGTCTAATTACTGTATATAAAATTCATCTCTTTTATGGTGAAATAATTTCTGACACCTTTTTTTTTTGCTAAAAGTGGATAATTAAAGGAATATATGAGGAGGATATCAGTGAAGAAGACGGTTAAATCACGTAGATAGAAATGGCAAAACAACATGTAAACAAATTAAATACAAAGGGGTTATAGTCGTGCTATTGCGCGACTCTATAGGCTAGTACTAACCAGAAAGCACAAACCAACGTGAAATTACTAAGTTTTTATGATCCATGAGGAATTGAGGCCCATAGTTTTTATCGTAAAAATAGTGAATCTGAGAGCATAACTAGAGATATTATGAAATACAACTGCGATTCAAACTATTGGAGACAATAATTGTAAGCTAGTTTATACATTGCATTGACACTAATGAGTTTTTGTTATGAAGTTGCCATGAAATCAACAAACTGTAAAATGCATCTGGTTGAACATCATAATGGCCTGAAGTGAACATCTTTATTAATTTTATTAATTAAGATAGGTTCCATGTTGAAGGTATGTACTTATATATTCTGACAAGCAATACAAAGATACAAACCAGCAGAGATACCAACAACAAATTGACGAGACATAAGCAAATGCCAAATAGCTATCATCAGAACTTGAGACCTGATCCTTTGAACTTGTCCTCCACAAGTCGATCCAGTTTTTCTCCCATGTCTTTGCTCATATGGTTAACCCAATCCCCAGTCTTCCCTTGTCGAAACAACGCAGAGTACGCGATAAATATCTTACCTTCTGCACGCTCTGTGCCACCATTTCTATTGATATCAAGGCCACTGAGAGATTTAAAGCTACATAATCTCACCACCTCCTGGTCAACCCCACTTTTTACCTCCTCTTCAGTAAATGATACACCGATGAATCCTGCAAGATCCCTAACAACCTTTAGTGGATCAAAAACGATCTCCTCATACCTCAGGAAAAGAACGTCTCGAGGTCTTTGCAAGCTTTCTTTCCAGTATTGGAGGTAGTGCTCCCAGAAAGATCCGAATGGTGAGCATCCTTCCAAAAACATGGTGAATGCTGTATCTAGGTTTATTTTAGCTCCTTGTGCAATCTTGTTGTCAAAGTGCCACCTTGATATAAAGGCGTCCTTGGGTTCCCGGCAAAGGTAGATGATGCGGCAGCCCATGGTGGTGACAGTGGAAGGGAGCAGGGAGAGAGGAAGGTGGGTGGCGAGCAGCCGTGGAGATGGCAGTGTCTCAAGGTAGTCGAGGTTACCTCCTTGTGCACCAATGAACGGCACAAGGTGCTGCGGGTTTTGGGTGAGGAGAGGGTGGTGGCTAGCATCAACGGATTCAAAGCTTGAGCGGTTGACTATAGCAAAGGCAAGGGCCTTCAACCAAGTGGTGCCGCTCTTGGGGTGTGTCGCGAGGATGACGTCGTCATGGCGGGGCTTGAAGTTCTCCTTGACGAGCATGAATTTGGCGACCATGTGTGATCTAAGCCAACAGTTGTTGTAAAGGGTAAGTGGGGTAGACCATCCTTCCCTTGTTGGGAGGGTTGCTATGGGATTGTCATCGTGGTTGGTTTCAGATGAAATAACTGCAAGTAAGTTCGAGTCTTTCTCTTTGGTCTTAACATGAACTTGTTCCATGGCTGATAGGTAGGGAGCTCTAAAAGTTTTTGTGATGCAAACGTTGGGGATATATAGATTATATAGGCCGTGACGATTGTTGATTGAAACCACCACCGACCCTATCAGTTCATATAACTATATCAGTGACACTATGGTTGATTGGAACTGCCACCGACACTGTTGTTGGTACTGATGGTTGTTAAGTACAATCAGTTATAGCCAGCAACTCTAGTGTGAAGCTTTTGCAGCGTGGACGACTGTATCCTAGCCATACACATACACATAATAAATTATTAATTAAACACTATATTCAAAAGGATTTCTATGGGTCATCCTGTTCACATGACTCAGCATAAAGATAGTGTGACCCGTCTACAACAGTTTAATTAATACTCCTTCCGTACTGGAATAAATTTATTTCTGGTCTCTCCCGTTTGTTCCAAAATAAGTTCATTTGTTGTTAATTATTGCATCGCAATTTATGAAAGTAGGGAATAACTGTTTTGGGAGTTGAGACATCTCTGGAATGGTTTGTTTATTCTAATATTTGTATACTTGATATTGTCATCGTATAGTGTTCTATAACCTAGAATATATTTTGTACTTTAAAACTTGCCACACTTTCGTATGAAATAGTTTCTTTCAACTTTGAATACCCTATGGTAAAATCCTGACTCCGTCACTGCTCTCAATTCAGTACAACACTCAGAAATTCTTCCAAACCAACCTTCATGATTCCCACACAATGTTTTATGCATTGAAATTTTAATCTTGAATTCAGTGTTCTTATTCGAAATCCATTGTAACATTCCTAAAAAGTCATTCCAACTTCTCCTGCACAATACGATCTAATCTTACCGCCATCTCTACACTCATGTGGTTTACCCAGTCACCTACTCTTCCTTTTCTAAAAAACACAGAATTGAGGACTTCGTAATTCTTCCCACGAATCAAGGTTCGCTAGGGTTTCAAAGTCGCATAATTTTACCACCTGCTCAGGAATACCACCATCATCTTCTTCTTTGGTAAATGGCATGCCAAGGAAGTCTGCAAGCTTCCTAACAACTAGCGCTGGATCTGATTTTATATCGTACTTCAAGAACATGACCTTCTCCGGCCTTTCCATGCTCGCCTTCCAATACTCGAGAAGTGATTCCAAAAAGGACCATAAGGTGAGAACCCCTCACAGAACATATCAATTTTTTTCCCAAATCTAGGCTACAATCATTGAATACCTTGTTTTCAAAGTACCACCTTGATATAAATGCATCTTTAAGATCCCGACATAGATACACCATGCGACAACTTCGAGTTTTTGTCTCTGTTGGGATAAAGAGTGGCGTGTGTGTGGCAAGAAGCCTAGGAGAGGAGATTCAGTGTAGTTAGGGTTTAGGGTTTAGGGTAGTTATGGTCATTACCTTCGCCATGGATCTCGATGAATGGAACAACATGTTGAGGGTGACGAGTGAGGAGAGGGTGGTTGCTGAAACTATATTGAGATCGGTTTACGATGGTGAAGGAAAGGGACTTCAACCAGGTTGTTCCGCACTTAGGATACGTAGTAAGAATAACATCGCCACTATGAGGCATGTAAGTGTCTTGTGCGACTAAGATGTTCTCCAGAAGTTGAGGCCTAAACCAGTAGTCTTTGTACAAGACAAGTGGCTGAGACCATCCTTCTCTTGGGGGATTTTTTATTATTTTTTAGACCTTTTTATTTTTTTAATTTTATTAATAGACATTTGCAAAAAATATTTTCAAAATCTGAACCTGGCCATGCTAGCCAAGTGGCTAGCGTGAAAGCGTTGTTTGGCCATGCCAACCACAGTGGATGGCAGGTAGGCCAGCACTGCCACGCCAGCAGCGCGTGGTGTGACATAGTTATTTGGCCACACCCAGGGTCTAGCGTGGCCAAAAGGTTCAGATTTAAAAATATTTTTTGGAAAGGTCTATTAATAAAATTAAAAAAATAAAAAAGTCGAAAAAATAAAAAAAAATTCTCTTGTAGGGAGTTTGGATATGAAGTCTGTATGGCATTTTGATGAAGCATGTTCATGGGGGATCTCGGTTAAACTCTCTTCTTTGTCAATTGGGGCATATGCCATGACTAACTTGAATGAGACAATATGCTGAGTTCTCTCTCGTTATATATCTATATATGTATTAGTTTTGGGCACTTATTGCAAGAGACTTCAATGTTTGGCTACCAACTCCAATTACTATAGATGCTATTTGTGTGATAAAATATCTTGCATATGGAACGGGTACAATAATTATGCAGAGACAGACCTACAGATAGATAGTCATGATATGGAGTGGCTACCAACTACATGTTTGCACCGTTGCACGCAAAATGATGAAAAAGGACTAAAGGCCCTGTTTATAAAATTTTTTACCTTGTCACATCAAACATTTAACGCCTGCAAGAAATATTAAATATAGGCTAAAAAAATAACTAATTAAACAAATTGTAACTAATTTACGAGGCAAATCTTTTAAGTCTAATTGCTATATGATTTGACAATGTATTGCTACAGTAAATATTTGCTAATGACGGATTAATTAGGCTTAATAAATTTGTCTCGCGGTTTACTAACTGATTCTAATTAGTTTTTTATTAGTGCCCGAACACCCCATGCGACACCATACATAATACCCGATTTGACACGCCAAAACTTTACACCCCTATATCTGAACACCCCCTAATAGAAAAACTAAATAAATACCACATAAAGATTACATAAACATATAGACCTAGAACATCGAAGAATTATTAAACAACAGCCTGACCTCTAGAACCGCACAACCCAGCCTATCCGATGAGCGAGCCCACTTACACATACACTGCTACAAAACCCTTCTTAGGTGTCGGCTCATAGGTGCCGGTTTATTTTAAAACCGGCACCTATGGACTTTTTTCCACCTGCACCACATGGAAAAACTATAGAACTGACAACTTTAAATATTATAGATGTTGGTTTTTTAAAAGAACCTATACTAATACTATAGGTGCCGGTCTGGCACCCTATATCTATATTATAGATGTCGGTTTTATACGACATATGTAGTAAATAACCGCTACCAATACTATAGGTGCCCCTTTTTTATAATATAGATATAGGTGTCGGTTCTTTTAAAAGAAACAACGCCTTTAAAAAAAATGGCTGCACAGCTCATGCCTTATCTCCTCCTTCACTTCACGCTCCTGGCATTCCCCACACGCGTCGCCCCTCACCCCCTCCTCCTCCTCCCTCTCTCCCCCTGTCACCACTCTGCCTCTCCCCGGCGGCGCCCCTCGTAGCCGAGTCGCACCGCCCCTCGTCTCCTTCCTCTCCACCACCACCGCTCCTCGTTGTCCTCCTCTCCCCAGCGGCGCCCCTCCTCATCCCCCTCCTTTTCTCCCCCTATCCTCTTCTCTTCTCCCCCAATCCCCATCCCTTCTCCACCCTGCGACCCTACGACAGCGGTGGCCTCCAAGGTGGCGGGAGTGTCCTCCAGGGTGGCGAGTGGCCTCCCCTCCGCCGCGACCTCCCCGGTGGTGGGGCGCGGGTGACCTACCCGGTGGCTGGGTACAGCAATCAGTGGGCAACCTCCACGGTAGCTCCGCGGACGACCTCCCAACGGCGGTATTGCTATTTCTTAACCTTATAGATAAAATTCGCAAGCGCACGGAAAATACTGATGTAGCACTTCACTCAGGAGTATTCCAAGGAATCGATTTCCATAGGGAACGCGTGTGTTAGCTCTTCACCTGGTTTGTCCAAGGACACAAAGCTAAGATAGGCTAAGGGTAGAGAGGATTTACTACTGAGAGACAGCGTCTACAGAAAGCTCAATTTAATCCTAACCAGGTACTTTGGGCGCTAGCCAGCCCGTTGCACCTAGATATGGCTCTACAATGTACCCGGACAGGGAGGACTTTCGTGTTTTGAGGGCTGTCACCACCTCTACACCCACCTCAAACCTAGAGTGGGATACGAAGAAAACAATGGAAATTAACTGCCTAAACACCACGTCTATGCAGTTTAATAACTACTTTCATTTTAGCTAAACGCTAAAGCAACCACTATATTAATGAGTTATAGTGATCATTGATCCCGTACGTTGATTAGGAACTAACTAAAAGATAACTCTCACAGAATAAATCTTAAATAGTTAGAATGATAATTCGATTAAAGCACAGTACTTATCAAAGTAAAAGAGACAAGAGAAGGATTACTGACAACACCGGAATTCCTCCGACTTCTTCTACTCTACTCTTTCCCTAATTCTAGTATACAATATAGTACAATAGAGCCTCTTATAATTCAGCTCAAGCTTCCAAGTGTGTGTTGAAAGTGAAGTGAAGAGCTCCTCTTATAGGGCAGGTATGATGGTTATAATGATGCGAAATGTCTGAATTGCCCCGCAACCGCCATCAGGAGAGGATCTGGAGCGTCCATGCCAAACCCTAGCCTGAACGGCTGAGATCGGTGTTCGGCCGAACAAGGGCTGGGCCAGTTGGCCTGCTGCCTCGGCTGGCCCTTCCTCTTGCTATGCCTTATCCCATTCTAGGAGCGATGGGCCTATTTTCTGTTAATTCGATGAAGTTTAAGGCTCACTCTTGGATGGATAAAAGGAATCCTTCACTGAAGTCTGGTTTTCCTCCCAACTTTGACGGTTTATTACCAGCATCCAAATATACACCGACACTCATTGAATATGTTAAAATCAAGCCCTACCACTATATTGGATGTGTCATTCATTATGTTGGCGGCATAGAATTGGCATTTAACAGTCGCTAACAAACCCCCCACACTTAGCTCCTTGCTCATCCTTGAGCAAAGGTTAAGATGTAGAATAAAACTTTCCAAGATATAATACAAGCACATAAATTATTCAAAACCATTCTCGTACCTGTGAACTTCAGATGTGTCTAACTTACCATCTTGGGCAATTGATATTCAGAACAGTCTTGATTCCGGTCCTTCTTCTATTTTCTATCAGACTTTTGGGGTTTTCATGGATTTTCGCAAAACTGGCTCTCAGATAACTCGAGTATTTTGCAGTTTATGTGGATCCTCACAAAGGCATATTTTGCCGAACTTTATCCCTAGTCTAAAGGTTGTATATGTGGAGCTTGGTAGGGATAAATTGGGATATACCTGCATCATATATATTGCAAAGGCAAACATTCGGACTCAAGTCATTCATACTTCTCAAAGCAAGGATTGCACATCTTATGCGGAATGACTTTGGTAGTAGTGGATGAGAAAAAGAAAATAAAGAAAATGCTTGTCCTTTGTGTATACCTTCTCTTCAAATTTTCTCCTTTCAAAACTTTGGAGGGGGGCATGGCTCTTTTTTTTTTCTGATGCTGCTCCATATTTTGGAAGAGCAAAATTTTAATTCTTTCATAGCCATGCGTTTCCCTCTTTTTTTTCAAGGAGTTTCTAGGAGAAGAAGGCATAAACTGGATGGAGAGTTTATTTTTGTATAGTAGTGGGAATGTATATGGATATTGCCAACTTCAAGAATCGAAGCTTAGCATTTCTTTTATGAGAATGGTATATGTGTTGGATGTGCAACCTAGAGACATCTAACACAAGTCATAAAAATTTAGCAAAGCTCAATATAATGACAGATAATCATACACATATATGAATGGTTTAATGATATATCAGTGTATGGCCTTGGTAGGTAAATGATTAAGTCAACTGAGGAGTAATTGCCAAAAGAATTTTTATTTTCAAAATAAATCCCTAATTGTCAACACATTGATCACAAGAATTTCCTTCATCTTAACCATCTCTAAAAATCAATCACCTAAATGATTAAGGTACCCTAAGCATGTAGTTGTTCACAGGTGACAAGTATAGTTAAGAATAAAATGTGTACAAGATTAATCATAGGAAAATTATATTAGTTGAGATTTTACCATTTTTTTAAATTTTATTCTTGAGTTGTATGATTTTTCATTTAGATTCTGCTCATGTACTAATTACATATGGGAGAGAATGAGGAAGAGGACGTGCTCACCTGCCTACCTATAAAATGTGGCAGAGGATGGGGCCAGGATGGGTTCGGCCGAACCCCTCTAACACCCTTTCCCTCTGAAACTTTCAGGGATGTTCAGTGTAACTCAGGAGTTCAAGATTCTGCTGATGTTTCAGTGTTTGCACGTCAGGAGTCCGAAGTGTCTCCCCCACACTTATTTTCAACCTAAAACTTTATTGAACACAATATGGAAATAAAGGGCAAACATTGGGGTAAACAGCAATGTGCCAATATTTATTGAAATAAAATGATATAGGTGCTGATTACATTGGAATCAAAAGAAATGAAATAAGCAAACCTAAGCGCCTATCTTTATTTGATAAATGAGATGAGGAGGCATCTAGTTAGCATAATATTTATTCTCCTTCCCCATCTCCTTAAACGCTCGCTTAACCTTAGCACATAGCCCACGGCTTAGCACATCAAATTCGTGCCTAAGGTCAGCGATCTCAACCCTACGCTCCACGTCATGGGTCCTAAGCTCTTCATTCTCCTTGCAGAGCTTCTTGATCTTCTTTGCTAGCTTGGACACCAAGGGTTGAGGGGAATCACTTCCCTCAAATTTGCCTCTTCCCCTCCTAATGGGCGGTGGCGTCAAATGGCGCTTCACCTTGCAAGGAGCGGAAAAGCCCCTTCCCATGGCCACCACTGGGCGTTCGCACACCAAAAATGCTAAAGCGTTCTTGTGGCATTACTGGTGTGGCATTTGGGCCTTCATATTTGTGGAAGACCACATCTCTCTCCATTGTCTCCAGCGTGCCAACATATTTTTCTTTCGCGGGAGTGACGGGCTTGTCGTCAAACAAGCGTCGTGCTAGCTTCGCCGTTGCTAGCTCACCCGTCGTTGGCCTCTGGATGGACGGAATACCCCGCACCTTAGTGGGGTCATTGCGGCGTGGTGAGAGTGGGCGACTGGCTGAACAAGGGGTGGCGCCTCCGATCGCACCCTTGTTCGGTTGGTCGGCAGGGATGGTGTTCAGGGGGTCAACCATGATAGCATTCGCTTCCTCCATCGCCCAGTTGCCCCCAGAACCAGTTGATTCGCCGAAGAGGGCTCCCCGTTAAGATCAAAGGTGTGTGAGCGGCACCAAAGTGGATCATTGATTTGTCAGCCATAGCAGTGGTTTTGGAGGTGGAATTGGCTCGAGAACGAGTTGGGTGAATGGCGTGGCAGCGACAGAGGAAAAGGGCGGTGAGGAGAGGGAAGCTTCAACATGGCGGCGGCGCTCCCGGCTAGGCAAAATGGCAGCAGCTGCGGCGGCGCACATGGAGAGCACGGCGGCGGTGGCGCCCATTGGAGAGGAGACGGCCAGACAGGTGCATGGGCCTGGCTAGGCCATTTGGACCGACTTGGCTGGGCTACGCGATAGGTTGGCCGGCACAGCCTGTCAAAAAGAGAGAGGGTGGAGTGGAGGGAAAGAGAGGGAATGGGATGGGCCAAATAGAGGGAAGTTCGGCCCGAAAGAAATAGGAACTTTTAGGAATTTTGTGTGGATGGTTTTGAATAAATTTCAACGGATATGAAATCTAAAGGAAAATGTCTGTGGACTTTTTGGATTTTGACAAAGAATTTAAATATAGAGTTTTTAAAGTACTAAAGAGGTTTGAAATATTTTTAAAATAAAACTAAAGATATTTATTTTGAGATATAAATTTGAAAAGGATGGAAAATAAAGGTGCTCCAATTTTAATAGAATTCAATAAGAACCAAATGTAAAGCTTATCACAAAAAATTTTCTCTAAGAATTTGAAATTTAAATTGAAGAACCCACATATGAAGGAAAGGAAATACAAATGACAAGGTTTCTAATTTTGGATGAATTTTTGGGAAGGTGGCAAAAATAGATGGAGGAAAATAAATAGGATTTTAGCCCCAAAATATGTGGTATGGATTTTTAGTGATTCATTTGTGGGCTAAAGGAAATTTGGATTTTCAAAGAAAGGGATTGAAAATAATTTCTTAGCACAAGACCAATCATTCTACTATTTGTATTAATATTCTTGTTGTGCCAATAATGTGATCAAGCCATATAGATTAAATTGGCAGCTAGACCAAAATAGGAACTTGACCACCGGGTATTTTGGATGGAAAGGAAGTAAAGTTTTTGGGAGATAGGTCTAGATAGGGGTTTGATAGGGATCATTGATTTGTCAGCCATAGCAGTGGTTTTGGACGATAAATCTGGATTTGAAAATAAATTTGGATGGGCATTATAAGAATTTCGATAGGAATGGAATTGGAGGTAGAATGATAACTTAAAAGAAAAGCATGGTAACTCGACGGAGATTGAAAAGGATATTTTACGGGCACTGGAGATGTTTGGCAAAGGATCCAAAGGAAATATATTTAGAGCAATAGTTAGAGGCTAGGGGAAAAAATAAATAGAAAGGTTTTATAGAATTTGAAAGAAATAAAACATAGAATAAAAGGGTTTTATAAATTTCAAAAGGGATTTAAAAGAGAGCTTTTAACTTTGCAAAAAAGGATTTAACAAAATTTAGGTCCAAGGTAAAAGGGATTAAAAGAATGCAACTAAAATTGAGAAGAATGCAACAAAAATGTTTTTCAAAAATTTTTCCCGGAAAAATTGAGTATGTTACAAGAATCAAATCAATACAACTTTCTACGCATTGCCACCCTTTTCTTTTACTTTTCAACGAGTTCTTGTTTCAAGTTGGGGCATCAACTACGATCTCTCGACAAGAGGTAACTTGTCTCGATGGCTTGTGTTGTTGGGGCTATTATGTCGCTTAGATGTATTAGTCCTTTTGTCATGACCATTGCTATCATATATCTTCGTTAGACTAGTATTAGTATCCCAATTTAGTCATATCGGCCGATTCTCGCTTTAGGGTTTATACCGGTATCGGCTGAATTGCTTTACTGATTAGATTTGCTAGGGTATCTACCATCCCGAAAAGTAGTTAATTCCTTGATTGTTTAGAATTTATGCTTCTTTGCATACTTTATGATGCTTCATAGAAACTAACCTGGAATCATAGAAACTAATCTGGAATTAGTCATAATTAAGGTTAGTATCAGGGTTTCAACCGATCTTACCTAATATACATGATAATGCATGTTTCATGGTATGTTATGTATATTTTCCACTTATATAAATAGTTTGCTTTATATAAATGCATCAAGTTAGATTGATCTTGCTTAAACTTCATATCTCGAGATATTTGGTATATTTATATAGATTGATTTATTGAAATAAGTTTGTACTGGAGTTTTAACCAATACATTATCTATCTTTGCTCTAAATAGCTATTTCTATAATAATGTCTTAAAATGATTGATAAAAACTAAACAGATAGTACTATAGCCGATAGGGCATATTTAGGGCTATTGCTTTAACTGACTATCATAAAGCCGCAGCCGATTAAGTTTACCCGTATCGACTGGGTCCTGATGATACGTCATCGGCCCTATCAGCCGATCGACTATCGTTCATCTAATTGCGGTTTGTCTTTCTTGCTGCTTGCAGAATCAAACTAGTTGGCACGCTCTTGACACTCGAGGTAAGCCTTGGACCTGCACTGGAGTGAAGCAAATCTCCCAGGCCACCGTGTTTTCTGTCAACAACATATTAGACATAAACTCTAATAGTTGAATTTAATGAGTGAGGTTTGTAAAACTGCAGTTGGTGAACTATAGGATATTAGTCAATTATGTAATAACTGGTCAAACAAAAATTACTCAATCATTCTGTTGTATTAACATTAGGTTGCATATATGGATTTTTTTCTGAGCTACCTAAATATTCCTACCATACACTGTTTATAGATGGTGCAAGGACTTAGGCTGAGTTCTTTTTAGGGGTTGGGAACCCCCTCCACATGTAAAACGGTGCAATGAATTAACGCGTGATTAAATTAGGTATTAGCGATAAAAGACCTGAAAAATAGATTAATATGATTTTTCAAAGCAACTTTGCTATAGAAACTTTTTACAAACAACACGCATAGAAAAGAATTTAGGGTAAAAGAATACATCCTTAGTAGTGTTTGGTTGTAAGGATGGGATGAAGCCACTTTTAGGGGTGTTTGGTTTAGGGGTGAATGGGTTGGGATGATTCCTAGAGAGGGATATTCCTCTCAGATCCGGGACCAATCGATCCAGCAAAATCGGCCGGACGGGTTCGTGCTACCTGAGATGAGCGCATGGCGTGAGCCGTGCTGCTTCGCCCTTCTCGCGCCATCGTCCGTCAGTGCGTGCGCCATCGTCCGTCCGCGCTCGCTCGCCCTACTCGCCGCCCTGCTCGCCCGGTACGGCGGGCGACGGATCTGGTGATGCCGTCCTCGGGAGAGTGGGCTCGAGCGTCGGCAGGCGTCTCGGGCGACGGCGGATCCGGAGGTGGGTGAGTGCTCCGTCAGTGGCGGCGGTGTGCGGCCATCGTCGCACTCCTCCACCTGCCTGGCTATCGCCGAGACGGAGCTCCTCCGCTCGCTAGGCCATCGTAATGCATCTTCGTGGTGAGTGCTTGCCGTCATCCATCTTGCAAGCCCGCCATCGCCGCCGGCTTGCTTGCCCGCCGGCCCGTCTCGCGTGCCACCCGGTCGTTGACGGTGGTTGCAAACGGCATCCGTCCCATATCTCCCTCATCCCTTCAAACAAACAAAAAATTGGGATCGTACGTACTATCCTACAAACCAAACATTTGAGTGGAATCATCCCAGCCCAAAATCAAGGATGATTTCATCCCATCTCACCTAGTCCCAAAACCAAACACATGCGTATTTTGTTCGTATGGTTACATGGGCAGCGTATCTTATGCACACGCCCATGCTTGTGCACTCATGCACTCAATCGCTATGGGTCGTTCGATCTCAATCTAAAGGACTATATCCAAGCGGGACATTTTTCACAAAGCAGCCCACTTCTTCACCTCTAATTTTGTGAGTTACTCCCTCATATATCTTCGGGATTGTTTGGCACAGCCCCAGCTCTACCCCTCTTGGAGCTGGAGCTCAGCCAAACAGTTTCAGCTCCACCAAAACTGGGAGTGGAGCTGGGTGGAGCTCTCTCACAAAATGAACTAGAGTTGTGGAGTTAGGTTTAGGCAGCTCCACAACTCCACTCCAGACCCAACTCCTGGAGTTAAATTTAGGAGTTGGAGCTGTACCAGGCCCTTCCTCTCTCTAGTTCCGCTCCTTCCAGTACCAGATTCCATAAGCTTCTTCTCCCTTTCCATGCCACGGGATGACGACGGTCCACGGCTGGACTGCAGCTCGAATCCCCTCGGCAAGAATGCTTGCCCGTGATAGACTCTATATGAGAAATCAATATTCATCCATCCCAATCAACGAAACTTGGGGTGGTTGTAGATGTAAGATTTCTCCGTGAAACAAAAAGATCTAATCGGGCAAGAACATGATCATGTAAGATCTAATCGGGCAAGATGGAGGTTACCATGGCATCCATGAATTAAAATGAAGTTGGCCATCTGCAGAGAGTAAAAGTACTATACTCCACATAAGAGAGGCAAGGCCGTTTTCAGGTCGAGAGTTTCGACTTGGATGGAGAAATGAAACAAACTTTTGCGTTTCAGTTAACACTCTCAAGAAAATAAAGAAAACAAAGCATCCAATTTGCTGCTACTTGCTTAGACGAAAGCGCAATTTTGTACACAAATAATCTTCAATAGATCTATCGTATTCCATTCACAAACATACAATGCTTGTTGAGGAAAAATCGGTTGAAATGCCCCAATATTTGAGGCAACCACAAAACTCAGAAAATCCAATAATTTGGAATGGGAGTCATTACACAGAGAGAGAGAAAAAGGCACAAAAAAAAAAGATTTAGCCCTCTACGCTACCTCCAGCAAGCACGATGATGGAAACAATACGGGAGCGTGCTAGCTCATCCGCCCTGTCGCGTGGCCGCAGCTACGCCCTCGCCCTCGCTGCAATCACCACTGGCCGAGGGAGAGGTAGATCCAACAGGTTTAGTGAAGAACATGGAAAGAAGTCCCTCTATATATCCCTATGATCGATGTGACTGATGTCACCAATAAAAGAGTTACAGACATGGAGAGGAAGAAGAGGCTTCTGGATGGTCTAGGGAGCAGATGGACTGTAGAGAAAAGTCAGGGAGTTTTTGGCAAAGATTCAAGTGAAGAGGCGGGTGGTTTTGTGAAAAATTTCACTGGTTAGATCCAATTCTTTGGATTCAGATCGAAGAGTCGAAAGTGGTTGAGTGCATGAGTGCAGGAGGATAGGTAGGGAAAAAAATTGGTGGAGACCGGCTCCAAAGGAGCTCTTGTACATACCTGTGTCCGATGTACGGCACGTGTCCACCAAATCATCCAACAGCACGTGCTCTTAGCTCCGATCTGAGAACCAACGACCTTTGAGTGTGCGGCTCGGCTCCGGGCTCCCCGTCGCAGGTGGACTGGAGTTGGCTCATCCACCTGCATCCCTCATTCCCTCGTTCGCCGCCGCTGTCGCCTTCGTCGTCTCGAATCGAATCGCCTCCGTCATCTGCCACCGTCGTCGTCTCCGTCGTTCCCGGCAGCGACTCGTACAAACTAATTAACTGATGATTGATGAAGCATCGCCATCACTCTGAGACAGGCCATCCGTCCGTGTAGAAAAAAAGGCTCTGGACATAAACACCCATTTGGCACCAAGTTGATTGCAAATGCAAATCCACTTATCAGTATGAACGATGGTTCTTGGTTCAATCTAAAAGGTTTGTTTGCCAGAAGAAAAAAAAAGAGAGGATATTTTGGCCAAAGCGTTTATTTCCCCGTCTTCATATTGCTAATAATTTTACATCGCTTGGAGTCATGTAGTGCATGTCTGAAGATTTCTTTTGATGCTCATCAGTTCGTCCATCGAAGCCTCTCGATCCCATGGTTAGTAATCTCAAGAATTCTATTGTTTGATAAGTGATAAGACAGCACAACCAAAACGATGATTGAGAATTTGAGATAGACTGGTTCCCTCCAAAATTCCCCAAGAATCGAGCGCACGCCGGAGACTGGCAGCTTCCTCGCAGCCCCTGTCATCTCGCAAGGATGCCGAAGGTCGACCACAAAAACCGATGGGGGAAGGCGAAGACGGACGGACATGAGCCGACTCCAGTCTATCTGGGACTGGGAGCCGAGCCGCACGCAGAAGGCGTGGCTGGGTGCGAGAACCGAGCTAATAGCGCTTGACGTTAGATTCTTTAGATGGACACGTGCCATGCAACGGGCGCAGGTATGCACAAGAGCCCCTTTGGAGACGGTCTCCACCGAATTTTTTTTCCGTGTCCATAGGATACATTGCCAGTTACATGGGCAAAATCCCGTATATTTTTTAGGACTAAAAAAAGGCCCGTGCATTGCAACGGGGAAACTGTATTTTATTATTTTAGATAAAAATTTGATATATGACAGCATGATTTTATGGTTATCTCTGCTATTCAACATGAAAAAAAAAAGTATTTTGATGTCAGGAGCAAATATTCATATGTTAAAAGTGTTTTTTTTTCCAAAGCTCGTCTTTTGTTGTGTTCTAGAGTTAAAACCATAAAGTCACGAGATCATACAGCTAAATTTACCATTTTATAAACATTTAGAATTTCATGTGAATACAAAACGAATGAGTTAGTAGTTCTAGGCAATAACCCACAGTAAACAGTCATTTAAAAAATACCATTATTTCAATATCTAATATGGAAAGGAGAAGGACCTTGGACTTTTTATCTTAATCCTTTTCTTTTCTTCAGTTCGGATCATTTCCTATTTTCGTATTTAGTAAGGTCCTCTGTAAAATATGGCTTCAACATATTATGATGAGCCTAAAAAAAGATGGTGATGCATCTTTATATTCCTCTCTCAGCCCCTCTCTGTTGGCGCACTAATGAGATACAAATATCAGACCTAAGTTAAGAGAGTTCATGAAATTAAAATTGTTTGTTCGAAGGACGGGATGCATTCCATCAGTTTTACGGGACAATAGTTGGAAGATATATTCCTTTCAAAAAAAATAGTTGGAAGATATCAAAATGTAGAAAGTCATTGTTATGGAAAAATTATGGGGCTTATATGAAAGAAATCAATTAAAAAAGAACTTACTGTAATACTCAGAAAGTCAAAGGACTAAAATGAAAGAATATGAATCTTTATCCACCCACGGTCTCGTCCCATCGATGGTCTAGGCGCAGCTCTTCAATAGGCCGTGAGGAATCAGGATACTCGGCGAGGCACTGGTTTGGATCTGCAGCCGAGAAACACCAGCGCCGGCGAGTGGAGAAGCGGAGGGACAGAGCGGAGCAGGAGGGACCCAGGGGGACGCAGACCGGCGGCGAGTCCTGTCTCCCTCGTGTTGTTCTCAGCCCATCGGCGCGACGACGACGGTGCTCCCCCATTCTCCCTTGGCTCTATGGTGACTATACTTCCCCAACCCCCCTCGGCATGACGGTGGCCGCGCTCCCCCGCCCTCAGCACGACGCCGGTGGTGCTCCTCCATGCTCTCAGGTGCACAACAGCAAGCAGGGAGGGAGCAAAAATGGCGCTGGTCCATTGTGGCAGTGACCACGGTGCATTCCCCACCTCTAAAGCTCTAATCCTAGGTCTTCTTTGATTATGTTGTTTGCTTTAGGTTTTTTTCCATTCAATTTCGTTTATTTTTCCCTAGTTTTACCCTTTCCGATAAAAATCAAAATATTATTGGACTTCGAGATCTTAAATTTTGAAGTGCCTCGTCTATCTTATAGCTAGGATTTGTTGTTTGGATCTATTCAGTCCAATTAATTTGGAAATTTCATATGCATATGTTAAGTGGAGAAATTTCTGGTCACCTGTTTTTTTTTTCTGAAATTGATTTGGAATGTGGCATGGGCTGAACTGATTTGTGGAGAAAAAATGTGCTACTTGCCATGACATGACGTGATCTGGAGAGGGAAACGAAAAACATGGAGTAATCTGGGAGGGGGCGATCTAGAGGAATCGGACAGGAAAATCAAAAAAAGCGCACGGTGAGTGAATCGGACTGGAAAATAGTGCGGAAAAATCGCAAAAAATGCGTGAGGAGGGAATCGGACTACCCATCGTATCAAATTGGGACGACGTACAAAAATATTTGACAAAAACATATTAAACTTTTATAATATGTAAAGATAGAGGTTGGAAATTGTATACTTGTTTCGGCATAACCTAGGTAGTTTTCACATAGCTAAGAATAGTATAGACTGTCTGCAGCAGCGATGGTACAACGATGACCGCCGCAGCCGCCACGAGCGACACGACCACCCATGGCGACGGGAAAAAGTGAAGCACAAAGCCGCCACACCACCAGCTCACCTTCCTGCTCCGGTGGCACGCCACGGCGTCCACCATCTCCGCGTACTCGTCGGGGAGGCGCGCGCCGACGGTCTCCTCCCCGAGCTCGCGGAAGAAGGCCACCAGCTCCGCGTCCGTCTTGCGCATGCTCGACAGCACGCCTCGCCGCCGGAGGAACGCCGCGTCCTGCGGGCACCGGACGAGGCCCTCCATCCTCGCGACATGCGCCGTCACGCACGCGCCGTGCGCCCAGTGGAAGTGCTTCTCGAAGGCGATCATGTTGTGCAGCACGGTGGCGCTGTACTCGTGCACGTCGAGGCAGGGGATGGTCATCACCGCCACGGGGCTCGCCGTCCGGCCCCAGAACCACATGTCGAGGTCGCCACAGCTCGCCGCCGCGCTCCGGAACCACACCGCCGACCGGCAGAGCTCCATGGAGCTCGGGAACAGCCGCTCCGACTCCTTCTTGATCTTGAGAAGCTTCCGTGGCGTCGACAGGATGCAGTACTTGCTCGTCGGTACGCGCGACCAGTGGAAAAGGTGTAGCACGTGCTGGAACGGCTCGGTGTCGCCGGCGGCGGGGCTCGCTCGCTTCGGCAAGATGTCGTCGAAGCAGCCGAGCACGAGCTCTTCGACGGGACGCCGGAGCTTGAGCTTGCTGCACGAGGCGGCAAGCAGCTTGACGGCGGCGAAGGGGACCTGGTTCTCGAGCACCAGCATGTCCAGCTTGATGTCCTCGGCGTGCTGCGACACGGCCATGTGAAGTATGAAGTACTCCCGGCTGATGGACGCCGCCCGCGACACGCAGCTGGCCTTGTCGCCGTCGGTGCAGACCTTGCTGAGCATCATGCTGACCACGAGGATGAAGCAGCTGTCAAGAAGAACCATCTGCAGGAACTTCTCCTCGTCCCCAAGTATCTCCGCGGCGACTTCGTCCCCGACGTCGTCGTCGGCGAACTCGTCGCGGAGGCGGTCGCTCTCCTCGGCGAGCGCCGCGACGTAGTGTTCGACGTCGAGGCCGCACTGGTCCTGCAGGTACCGCAGGAACGGCAGCTTGGCGTCGTCGGGGAAGGGGAGCCAGTGGTCACGACGGTGGAACGGGCCGATGGCCACGGCGCGCACCGCGTGCAGCGCGTCGACGCCGGCGCGCCGGGAGCGCGGCCGGAGGATGGTGCCGGAACGCTCGCCGAGGTACCACAGCATGGGCGTCCGCGCGATGAGGTCTCTCAGCACGGCGGTGTTGACGCTCGACGACGTCAGCTTGCGCAGCCACTTCGTCTCCGCTGCGCCACCGGCGCCGGCGACCGCGCCGCCCAGCTCCTTCTTGTCCGCGGCGCCATAGATGGCGGCCGTGCCGCCCAACTCCTTCATCTCCCCTGCGCCATGGACGGCGACAGCGACGCCAAATTCCTTCATCTCCACTGCGCCATCGACGGCGGCCACGACCGCCAACTCCTTCATCTCCGTCCGGCCATCGATGGCGGTCACGCCACCCAACTCCGGTGAGATGTCGATCAGGTGGTGATGGTTGATCGCGTTAATTTTCGTTTCCTCTGCCATTGTGACTCTGTTTGTCCACGAATTGGGGGAATCTCTCAATTAAGCTTGTCTTCATTAGTTTGGATCATACAATTATCTGACGAAAAGGGAATCTGAAAGATCAGCGTAATGTGGCAAGTATGACAAGTCACGTTCTAGCTCACCAAATCGACAAAATCAGACGGCTATCTTGAATTAATTAAAAAGGCCAATAATGAAGGAGAAATTATGCTGAATTTGATTATATTATGGAACATTGGGAGTAAAGATATGGTCAGATTTTGAAAAAAAAAATTTCTACTGTCATATTATATGGACAAACAGCAAGAGGACGAAACTGACACTGATGGCTTTGTGGAGCAAAAGCAGTCCATGTCGATGTTGTTGGTGTCTCGTGATCTCTCCATCCCAAGACTAAAAAATTGATGCGAATTGACGGCGAAATGAACTCAGTTGTAGGCAATTGTAAGGCAATCTCTAACCCTCCATATTATCTAGTGTCCATAGCAGTCACATAGACAAAAATCTGATATGGCAAAAGAGTTAATAAAAAAAAGATAAAAAGATGAATAAATCATTTCTCATGCAAGAAACCATCTATACACAAGAATCAAGAATGAAAATAAGGGGATAGGTGAATAAAAAGAGAGAAGAGAAATGATTGGATAAATATTTAATTTGAAGACACCATCCGTTAGATATATATAGTTTATATATATATATAGTGTCTAGAGTATATAATATGGCAAGTATGAAAACTACTTGGATAGTTTTTGGGTTGGGAATGGCTTAAGATGCTGATGCCTTGTTTGCTGCGTTGGAAGCATTTTGATGTCATGGCCTCATGGCGGTTAGACTTATCCCAATGCATCGAGTCAATAAATGGTTGTGCTAAATAGTACTAGTAGCTAATGTTGTTCGCTAACTTCAAAAAGCTTACATCACCTGCGTGGAAATGTTTAAAAGATCGCTTGTCGAGCCCTCGTGTCGAGGGATATACATGCAGTAACTGAAGTTGATGGTTGAAAGAAACAACCATGCCTTGGCCGGCCCCTTTGCCACAAGAGCTGAAACATATAGTTTCAACAGAAGTAACAATCCTATTCATTGTTCAAATCTGTGATTGTTAGGAATACCTCCAGGACATTCACCGATTCACGATGAAAGACACACCTTACAAGTATCCTAGAGAATGTGCCATATAAATTATACCATATTTTTCTATGGCAAATTTTGCTATAGGACATCGTGACTTTGCGGTTTTAGCTGTACGACACCGTGCAAAATGACTTTTGGAGAAAAACACTCTAAAAAATTTAGATATTTGCTGATGGACACCGCGCCAATTAAAATAATAATTTTCAGTTGGAAAGAAGAGAAAAATCGCGTGAAAGTTCTAAAATACCCTTGAACCCACCTGTCAGATCTCCAATCAAACAGTTTTGAGCTGAACAATAATGATGGATGTGTGTGTTGATGGGTTCAGACCGAGGAAGCTGCCGAGCTCGATTACTAGTCGTCTGCACATGCCGCAATGGCGGCGGCAGCGCCTGCTTCCGCGGCCAACAACGGTGGCGGCAACTCGCCTGGTCAAGACAGCTGTCTCACGGCGGCGCCGCGCGTAGCAAGAGGTCATGCGCGACGGCCGCTGCGTGGCACACCCTTGGCCCACATCCGACATTTCAGTCGTCGCCGTCATCGTCCCGCCCGTCGTCTGACTTCCTGTCCTCTAAAAAGCTGTCGGCCGCAAGGCTGAACGGCTCCAGCGGCAGCCGCTGCAAGAAGAGCCCCGGCCCCGCAGGGGTGAAGGTGGGCATGGAGGCCGGCGTGGCATACGTGGCGATGCACGCACTGCGCGTCGGAGAAGACGTCGTAGCGGCTGACGGGTCCCCTGGGTCCCAAGACCCTCTGCAACGCGTGTGGCTTGAGGTTCATGTCTGGGCGGCTGATGCCGGAGTACAAGGCGGCGGCCATGCCACCTCTGTGCTTCACGAGTGACGATGAGCGGCGGCGACCATAGTAGTATGGAAGAAGGGGACGGAGAGAAGAGAGATGGGAGATATGGTGGGTCCAAGGATATTTTAGAACTTTCACGTAATTTCTCTCTCATCCTCAACCCGAAATTATTATTTTAATAAACGTGGTATCCATCAGCAAATATCCAACTTTTCAAGTCATTTCACGCGGTGTCCTACAGCTAAAACCGCGAAGTCATAATATCCTGTAGCAAAATTTGCCTTTTCCTATATTAGTGGAGAGTATTTGGAGTGGTATCTTCAGTTTTATATATCAACCCCAATTATTTTATATTTTAATCCTCATACTTTTTGAATTTTACAGAGAACTCTAATGCTTCTCACAAACACCCGAAAAAACAAAAAAAATAAAAAATAAAACCACCCTCCCCTTCCCATCTCTGTCACTCCCTCCCCTTCTTAACGGAGTCACCAACAACTATCTCCCCTCTGTCGAGACCGCTCTTCCCTTAGCCAGAGCTCCTTTCTCTCCTCCCACCGACGAAGTCGCTCTCCCTCACCGTACCACCGACACAGCTTTCCCTCCCCCTCCGTCAGCGTCGCACACCCTTTCCCCTTCCATGGAGCACACTGTGACTAGCGTAAATGATAAAGTTATGTGCACTTTCTGACAATGGTTTTTGCCTCGTTCTTGTTTTCTTTTCTAGCTCATTTACACATATCCATGTTCACCGGCCATCTTCCTTGTTGATGGGCAATGTCGATCTGCGATGACTAGTGTCTTTCTTCCTTCTTTAATACTATTTGACTTTTTACGTTAAACTTTTTTGTCATCGACCCAAAACGTTCATTACAAATTATTTTCCGAACAAAAAATTCCATAGAGAAAGTTGGCACACAAAAAAGTTTTCCGTAGAGGAAGTTTATATAGGAAACTTGCATAATGATTTTATACAAAACGTTCACATGAGAGACTATAAGTTTCAACTACAGTTTGAAAAGATACTCGAAATATTTTCAAAATTAAATTGTTCAAAAGAAATTTAATCTGTTGAAGTCAAAGTTGGGCCATTCTTCCATGCCGACGTTGGGCCAACAGCCGTAGCAGCGTGGCTAATGAAAACTGTCCCTCAGCACGAGGAAAGGTCCAACTGTACTGGTGCATCCTGGGCGGTATCACCTCCTAATTAAATTAAGGCAGCCTTAAATTAATCCGGTTATTTTTTCACCTAAGCATTCCTTAGATCGAACAAATTTGACTATTTTTTAATAAATTTTGGATCAATTATTTAATTGAATTTACAATTTTCAGCCAAAAGAAGTATGACCTGCCAATAAATCAGAAATTTGTAATTGGGAATCCATCAATTATTTGATTGAATTTAAAGTTTTCAGCCAAAAGAAGTATGACCTGCCAATAAACCAGAAATTTGTAATTTGGCTGTCAGACATGTTTCGTGTGGTTGCCCCGCCCCCTGCCTCTTTTTCCTAATCACATGCATAACGCCTATCGTGGGTAAGTTGATTGGCCAACACACACACACCAAAGCCGCCACTAGCGCTGTGTGGTTAGAGATGGCAATGGGACCCGTTTATCATTTCCCGTGGTGAATTCACCTATTAGGTGACGAGATGGTTAATATCTATTCACCATGGGGAATAAAATGGTTAAAACCTCTCACCATCGGGGATAACGAAGGCGGGGACGGTGAACTATTCCCCGTCCCCACCCTCCGCGGTGACCCGACTGTACTGTACAAGGGACGAATTCTAGACTTTTTAGATGTTTTGGCCTATAATGCTGAAGCCGCCCATTTAAAAGGCATATATATATATAATCTAACCCTAAGTCAATAGGTCAAACTCCAAATCCAGATCCGCACCAGCCACCAGCCTCCACCCGAGTCAGTCCGCTGGCGCCAGGAGCCCAGGTGCCATGCGCGTCGCCGTTCGCCAGTCCGCCGAGAGCCCGGGAGCCGCGTGCGCCGCCGTTCGCCAGCCACCACCGGCGCCATTCGCCAGTCCGCCAGCCACCACGCGCGCCGCCACTCGCTGCCTTCTCTCGTCGGGAGACTGAAGCTACCGTCGCCGGCCGTCGCCATGGACTGAAGCCGCCGTTGCCAGCTGTCTTCGTCGATGCGCCGCTGGGCCGGTGTCACGCCCTGAAGTTCCCCTTCCTAGCTTTAATTTTTTGTTTAATAAATCGTCCGAAGAAATTGGTTCAAATTAACCTAGAGCTAATTCCCTAAATTAATAAGTGCAAATAATAATCGGAATCGGCATGTGGAATTTTTCTTGGATTCTACATGTCAAAATATGCTAACAGGATTTTTGGTAGAATTTTTAGAGCCCCGGAAATAATTTTAACCAATTAAAATAAGCAAAGTACAATATTTAATCCCTGGAAAAAATCCTTTTTTTCCCTTTTCTCTTTTCTTTTTCCTCCTTTTTCCTTTTCTTGGGCCGCCGGCCCATTTCTTCCCGCACCGGCCCGCTCCTCCCTCCCACTCCTGAAGTTCACCCGGCCTCCCTCTCCCTCTTGGGCGCTGACAGGTGGGGCCTGGGTCCTTCCCCTACCTCCAGCCGATTGGAGCCGAGCTCCAACCGTCGGTGCCCCGACCTCCCCACGCTGCCCGCCTTCTCTACTCCACCTCGCGCCCCACTCTGCGCCCGTGCCCACGTTGCCGCCCTCTGCCGCCCCACTCCCGCCCACGCGCGCGCGCCCGCAAGGGCGGGATTCAATTTGAATCCCCCTCTCTCCCTTCCTCCCCACTCCCCCACGTCGGCGAGAAATCCGGCCGCCTCCCGGCCTCGTCCGCCCCTCCCGAGCCTATATAATCCATCCCCACATCCTCCTCCTCCTTTTTCCTTTTTCCGCCAGCCTCTCCCGAGCTCTCCACCGCTCCCGCACCGTGCACCCATCCACCGCCGCCATCTCTGCCTCCTCCGGCCACACACTGCCGCCGCTATAGCCGTCGCCGCGCTGCGCAATCGCCGCCATCACGCTCACCGAGCCCGCCCGCACCTCGGCCGCCGTCTGGTTGCTGTCAATCATCGCCGGAGCGTCCTTCTCCCCGAGCGCCGGTGAGCTATCCATCCTTCCACTTCCGGCCGACAATGGCGCACGCCGTGGACCTTTTCTCTCCCTTTAATTTCTCCCTGTTGCGTTCTTTAGGTCCTCCCGGAGATCGTCCTCCCGTCGCCGTCATCGTCCCGTCGCTCGTCGTCGCCGTTCACCGTCGCTCCTCCCCGTGCCGGCCGAGCCCCTCGGTGAGGACCGGTTTCCCTCCTTCCTGCATCTCCCCCTCCCTAGCGTTGGGCCGCGCCGCCGCTTCGGCCGTGCGCCGCCGCCTTCGCGCCGCCGGTTGCCGTCGCCGGCAACCGTGCGCCACTGCCGCATCGCCATCATCGGGCGGCCGGTCTTGAGGCCGAGCCGAGCCCAGCAGCCACCCCTCCCCCTTGAGTCACTGGACGGTGGGGCCCACTTGCCAGGTGCCACCTCCCTCGCCCTTGGGTCTATGACAAGTGGGGCACATCTATCGGCGCAAATCCCCCCCCTTGATGATGTCAGCAGGGACCTTTATTGCGCAATAAAATCCATTAAGGCCTTTTCTTTTATAGTAAAAACACATTTAATCTTCTAAAATTCATATCTAATTCATCCGAGCTCCGTTTAAGTCCATTCAAGTCTCAGTAAATTCATAAAAATCCCTAGAATCCATTAAAAATAGTTTTGATTCCTGTTTCAGTAGACTTATAGCATGTTTTGCTTGTGTGCTTTGTTTGTCGCGTAGATTTCGGCCGTTCTGTCGATCTGCGGTTTCTCGAAGACGTTGCTGAGACCTCATCAGTGCGAGAGCAAGGCAAGTCATACATTACAATTGATCATATTGTACCCAATTTACAAATGTCCCGCATTTCTATTAAATGTTGCATTGTTTTACAATATCATGTGGGATGGGTCCTACTACTCAGCATTATATTGTTTACCTTATGCCATTGATAACTTGGGTATTAAAATGATTAGATGTTAGTTTAGGAAATGCTTAGCCATGCTTAGTTCAACTAGTACACAAAGGGGGAATCACATTAATGCATAGACTTTGATTATTGGCATAGCTTTGGATTAGTGCCACCGTATTGGTGTTAGTTAATTAAAATACACTACATGGTGGGCTGTGGGTGCATGGTTTTGCTAGTTGTGCCCATGGCGATTAAGGACCGGTTCGCGGGATGCCCTGGAAGAACTTATCGTACTTACCACAAGCCAGCGTGGGCAATGAATGGGCTTGTAGTGTAGCTTTCCTCTACCTGACGTACCCAGGTTAGGGTGGGCGTGATGTAATTGGGTCGGCCGAGGTGTCCGGTTGATCGGCTTTCGGATTCACCATGGCACGAGAGGGGGGCTGCCCGTTGCCTGCTGGGGACGGGGGCGAACCCTGAGGTGTGGTGCGATCGGTTAGAGGGGGTTATGCGAAGGGTCCTGTCACGGCCTCTTTCCGGTATGTCATGGTGGCATGTCGGTGCACGGAAACGTATCGTGGGGCTGTGTTTTGTGGTACAGTTGTACACCTCTGATCAGAGTAAAACTATTCGAATAGCCGTGCCCGCGGTTATGGGCGGTCGACTAGATTCACCGTGATTAGTCTCACCCCTAGTTAGCTAATGAACTGGTGTAGTTTACGTGATTGGTTGGGCCTGTTGCAACGTGGTGTAGCGTTGGACAGTGATTGGTTAATATTGATTAATTACTACAACTGTTTTACTGCTTTCAACTACTCCTTTTAAATGCTAGCTTTATGCAAAAGAACCTTTGGCTTCCGTGGGATATATCTTACATCATACCTACTCTTTGTCACGCCTAGAAATTTAGCCCAAATTTCCAGACTATTTTGTGTATTAAATCCCTGTCCAGGACCAGCCAGGGTACACAAAACGACAAGTAATATACAGTTTCAAACGTAAACAAAGCGTAAAATACTTACAGAAGAGGCACTTAGTCCTCACACCGAAACAAAAGCAGCAGCAGCGGAAAAAGACGATCCTAGCGGGGCTTCAGCTCCACTCCACAGGCAAAACTCAACTGAGGTCTGAGTCTTGGTCTTCTAACTTCGTCTTCAGCTCAGAAGCACTACACTTCTGAAAAGGGGGAAATAATAGCAAGTCTAAGTACAACCACCGTACTCAGCAAGCCACACCAATGATGCAGACGTGCAAGGGGATACAAGGACGGTTTGTGGCTATTTGCATAAAGGCGGTTGTAAAACATTTTATTGAGCAAAGCAGTAAAACTGTTGAGCAATTAAAGTAACATTAAATCTCCACTGATCAACGCTACACCACGTTGAACAGGCCCAACCAACCCACCTGAACTACAGTGCATTGAGTCGATTTATTAAGGTGGGACTAATCACGGTGAATCTGGTCGACCGCCCATAACCGCGGGCACGGCTATTCGAATAGTTTTACTCTGATCAGAGGTGTACAACTGTACCCACAAGACACAGCCCCACGACACGTTACCGTGTGCCGACATGCCACCACGACATACCGGAAAGAGCCCGTGACAGGACCCTTCGCATAACCCCCTCTAGCCAAGCACACCACACCTCAGGTTTCACCCCCGTCCCCAGCGGGCAACGGGCAGTCCCCTCTCGTGCCTAGGTGAATCCGGAAGCGACAGAGGCCGTCGCAGGGCCCGCCCCACTCCATCACGCCCACCCTTGCCTGGATGCGTCAGCTAGAGGAAAGCTACACTACAAGCCCAGCCGTTGCCCACGCTGGCTTGTGGTAAGCACGATAAATTCTTCCAGGGTTTCCCGGGAACCGGTCCTTAATTTCCATGGGTGCAACTAGCAAAACCATGCACCCACAGCCCACCATTCAATCGCATTTTAGTTGGATAATTACGACCATGAAACATGGCCAGATGTCTCGAGCACGTAGCTCGTTCTGATACTAAAAAGGTCTAATACTGTAATTATCCCATCAACTGAGCTGGTGGTAATTAAGCATGGCTAAGCATAAAATTCTAGCTAGGTCACATAAGTAACATGAGCTAGTCGATTTATTACCCAATGTTGACAAAGGACAGATATCAAGTAAACATGGCATAAGCAAACATATAGGTAATACCCGGATCCCATGTAATTAGCAAGACATGCAATTTTATTTGCAAACGATAAAACATTTGTAAATTAGGATCAAAATGCTCAAGGGAAATGTGTGACTTGCCTTGCTTCTTCAAAACAATCTTCCGGACTCTTTTCCTCGCGACCGCGGACTTCCGAAACGACGGATTCTACACGCTGGCACGCAAAACGAGGAAAAACTCTAATAAAAACCAAGGAAACAGTACATAAAAGCTATAAATTTTAGATGAATTTTGCAAGTTGAATGGCTCAATTCGGAGTTCGAATGAATTAGATATGAATTTTAGAAGTTTTGAGCCATTTAAATAAATTTCTAGAATTATTACGAATTATTGCACAATTAATTGGTTAATTTCTCAAAGGAAAAGGGACGCGCTGACGTCATCAAGGGGAGGCCGGCACCGACACGCGGGCCCCGCACGTCAGCAGCACAAAGGGGCGGGCGCACGGTGGACTCGGTCCACCGCGGCCTGGCGGCACCGTGGACCTGGACCACGGGAGTGGTCCACGGGCGGCCAAAGCTCAGGTGCGGCCGAGCGGCGGCGAACGACGGCAGCGGCGCGTGGCCGGACGGTGACCACCGACGACGACATCGGCGGCGCGGGTCGGCGCACGGGGAGCAGCGGAAAGAACGGAGGAGGAGAGGGGGATGCTCACCAAGCGGCACGGCACCGGAGGGAGGCGAGATGGCGGCGGCGCTCCTCGGTCTTGCGGTAGAGGGGCTCCCGGCGGTGGATGGCGAGAGCAAGGAGGCGGCCGAGGGGGAGAGAGGTGGTGCACGAGGCGGCGGTGTTCCGGAGGCGGAGAGGGGAAATGGAGTAGAGGCCGGGCTGCGGCACGGCGCCGCGAAGCCGACGGTGGTGGCGGATTGGCGCGGCGGTGGGTGAAACAGCGGTGGCGGGCGGCCGGAGCTCGCCGGAAAGCGGCGGAGAGAGGTTACACGGTGGGGAGGTGGTTCCGATGGCGGTTGAAGGGAACCGAGTGGAGGCCGGCGTGCGGCGCGGGATGGCGAAGCTGATGGCACACGCGGTGAGGCGCGGCGACGGCGGGAGCAGCGGCGGCACGCGGCTGGAGATCGCCGGCGAGCGGCGGCGATGGGGATCGGCGTGGAGAGCAAGGTAGAGGGCGTGGGGGACTTGGGAAAACGGGGAAAAAGGAAGAGGAGGCCACGGGGATTGATTTTATAGCTCAAGGGGGCGAGGAGAGGGCCGGGGACGGCGGATTTCGAGGGGGAGTGGGGTAGCGTCGTGGGGGTGGTGGCGGCGGTTTTTCGCGGGACGGAGCGGGGGAGGGGAGCGGGGTCATGGGCGGCGAGGTCCCACGGTCGGGCGGGAGCGGTGCAGGGTGGAGGAGGTGGGCGGGGAAAGCGGCGACGTTGGGCGGCTCGGGCGGCCATGGCGGCAGTTGGGGCGACGGGAGGTTGGGGAAGAAGATGACAGGTGGGGCCTCGGGTCCCACCTGTCGGGGAGAGAGGGAGGGGAAAACGGGCGAGGGAGGTAAAGCAGACTTGAGGGAGAGAGAGAGCCGAGCTGGGCCGACGGGCTGAGAGAGGGGAAGGGGAGGGCGGCCGGGCCCAAAAGAGAGGAGGGGAGTTTATTTTCTTTTCTTTTTATTCTAATTGATTCAATGAACTTTGTGTTATTAAAATTACTTTTTGAGCTCTGAAAATTTACGGGAAAATCCGGAGAGTATATTAGGGCACAAAGAATATTACAAAATATTCTCGGCCAATGATTTTTAAAGGAAAATTTCAGATTCTCCCATTATTTTACTTGATTAAATTGATTTAACTTTTATTTAATTTCTAGAAAATGCATTATTAAATGATTTTTAATCCTGAACGAAAATCGGGACGTTACACTCTTCCGGTATGACTTGCTGAGTACAGTGGGTAGGACTCAGTCTTGCTCTCTTTTCCTCCACACCAGAGTTGAAGTTCTTTCCAGTTGGAGCCGTTCCGAAGAAGTTGGTTTTGTCGCTGCCGTCAAGGATGCCTGTGGAATGGAGTCGCCCGCTGCAGGAGTCAAGTCTTCAGGCTTAGCTCCCTTTTACTTTTTCCGTTGCATTTGTAATCTTTTATATTTTTGTAAGACGTGGATCTATATGTCAACAATTGTCGTTTGTGTACCTTGGCTGGTCCTGGACAGGGGTTTAATGCACATTTAGCTTAGAATTCTGGTTCGTGAATTTTTAGGCGTGACAGCCGGCGCGGCGCCTGCAGCCATCTTCACTGGGAGCCGCCGGCAGCCTCCGTCAACGCGCCGCCAGCCTGCAGCCGTCTCCACCGGGAGCCGCCGTCGCCGCGCCGTTGGGAGTCGCCGTCGCCGCCGCCATCTGCCGACCATGGCTCTGGCCTCCCCCCTCCCTCCCCAAGCTACGTCAGCGACGATGCAAGGAGCATTTTTGGAGCTTTGTGATCTATAATTTGCTGATTTGTTGAGTGGAGCATTTTGATATATTTGATATAATGTGACTGTGAATATGTTGTTTAACCGGGGACGGGTTCACCACGGGAAAAATTCACCGCGTGGTGATCGGGGCTGGAGAAATTATAGCCCCGTCGTTGTTGACGGGGGCAGGGACGGTGAAATATTTTCACCGCGGTGACGGGGACGCAGACATGACCCCTGACGGTGAATTCATCGTTGCCATCTCTATGTGTGGTGGATGCTGCGGTATGCAGCAATTAAGTCAAAAGTGTGCCCTAGCAAATTACTAGTTTTTTATTTTGTTAACCCGTAACACGTGTTTATGATATCGCTCAGCAAATTACATCAATTTAAGTGTCTGGTGGCAAAATTTACCAAATATTAATTGCAGGCTTGCAACACGTGCTAAGTAATATCCAAGTAAGTCGTAAACATTTTTATTAACATATAATCATTCACGGCTAATCAGCCAATTAGAGCCCAAGTCATGACGCGTATCATCACCGTTTTGCGATACACTGTCTTGATGATAGCCATGAAGTCTTCTCACTCTTCGGCGGCTGTTTCCTGTTCTCGCAGAGCGGGAGAGGGAGTGACGGGCGCTGCGGAGCTGGAGGCAGGGGAGGCGAGTAGCCGATGCGGCGCTAGGAGCTGCGGAATTGGGGAGAGCGACCTCATGCCGCGGCGCTCGGGGCTGCCTGCCGTGGGCGACGTTGCAGCGCGCGTGGGTCGGAGGTTAGGGGTGGGAACTAGGGAGGAGAGGGGATCAGGGGAGTGCTACGCACGAATGGGCTCATGGGCTATCTCGTGTGGGCTATTTTGATCCACACCATTGGGATTTAGCTGCATCCAAACCATTGAGATTTCATCCAACGGCTGATGTCAATGACGTAGATAACTACAGGGAGTAGTTAATGCCACCCACTATGGCATGTGCTTAGCAGCTTAGGGCCTCTTAGCCTTGCCAACCAGAAAATTTGCTGAAACTAAATAGACGAGTAGGAGAAATCTTGGATTTAGGGTGGTTCTGGTGCACCACCACCAAAGCATAACTTGGCTCCGTCACTTATAGGAGACAGAAACATCCATGTTAAATATAAAAATAAGTCTCTAGAAAATAAATTTTTGACACATGAGTGTGGGAAAAAAGAAAGAAGAGTAACACAATTTATTTTGATAGGCTAATAGTAGTCTTTATTGTCTCAAGTCTCAACTATTGTAAAGGGTATACTCTAAACAACATGTACTTCCAACAGAAATGTAAGAAGTGTTGGGTTTGTCCAAACCTCTTCAAGTATGACAGTTTATAAAATACGTCACGACATTTTTAACACCAAACTAATATATTATAAAAATATATACAGTGGTGGATTTAATGAAATTAATTTTGCATTACATATGTTAATATTTTTTTTCTATAAACATAAAAGATAAAACCAAAACATCTTATATTTTAAAATGATATGAGTACACTACTACAGAAATAACTTTTACAGGCGGTCAAAATCAATTTTCGCAGGCGGGTGGGTGGCCCACCTACACCACGTGTCTACGAAAATCAACCGCATGTAAAAATTGTATTTTCACATGCGGGCGCATAAGCCGCCCGACTGCAAAAAAAATTTTGGCAAAAAAAAAATCCAAAAACCAAAAATCCACAAACCCTAGATCCAAAAGTCCAAACCCTAGAATCCGCTGCAGCCATCACGGCTGGATCCGCTGCCATGGTCATCGTGCTAGGATTCGTCGTTGCTCAAAGCCGTCACCGTATCCTCATGCGTGTGGGCGAAGGGATGACAATATTCATGGGGGAGGGGGAGGGATGGCGGATCTGCTCATCCCGTCGCCTCCACCGGTGGAATTTGTCTCGCCTGAGCCCACAACTCTAGCCCTCACCCGCTGCCCTCATCCACCCTCGCCGGGACTTGGGAGAGGGAGTGCAGGAGACAAGAGAGGAGTGGAGAGGGAATGGGAGAGAGGGGAGAGAAGGAATGGGGAGAGGAGAGGGAGACATGGGGACCTGACGAGACGTGACTTAAGTGGGAGAAAAAAAGAAGTGGAGGGGTGGATAAGGGTATTTTCGTATGGTCATCTTGAAATGACTGTATGCAAAACTAGGCTTATTTTTGTCCGTGGGCATGTTAAAACGCTCTCATGCACAAAATTGATTTTCGTAAACGGTTGTTGAACTGCCCCCCAGGTACCGATTTTTACATATGGTGGTACTTAGGGGGTATCGTCCAAAAAAATTGATTCTATAGTAGTGGTATTTCCTAAAAAGTCCATATTGGACTCCACCTCAAAATACACGCTAAAAGAGTTTCAAACTATTTGAACGTGATATATTAGTCAATTCAGTTGCATACAACCAAATTGATGAAATTAAATTAAGAACTATTTTGCTCTTTCAATAGTTGTGTTATAATTCTAACGAGAAAGGAAGCTTCCCAACACAGATAGGAGGCTTGATCGATGGCAGCTAGTTGAAGCTTGTCACATCCTGAAAAATTAATCTCAAATTAAGAATCATTTTATAAAAGAAATAATTGGAATTATTAAAAGTCTAAAACAAATCTTGAACACTAAAATACGGACAAGAAAAAATCAAATGTTACTTGGTGTATTTTTCTTAAATTCTCCATGCTCTAAATATCTTCTCAATTTTTACTTGAATTTTCAGAGCGACTAAATATTTTTAAAGCAACAAAAACCAATTTAAAATGAAAAAACTAAAAATAAACCCTCCTTCTCTTTTGGCCTATTTCCATTTTCCGGCCCAAAGCTCTCTCTTTCTCCCTCGGCCCGCCGCTGTACCTTTTCCCTCTTCCCGGGCCTCCTTTTCCCATCCTCTCCTTCCCTCTCTCCCTTGGGCCGCAGCTGCCACGGCCAGATCCTCCTCCTCTCGCGGTCCAGCAGGCGGGCCTCCCTGGCTCCCTCCCCACCTCGCTCGGGAGGGGCCCAGCCAGCCCAGGGAGGCAACGTGTCGTCGTCTTCCTCCAGCCGCTGACCGCTCCTCTTCCCGGCCGCGTAACCCTAGAGCCGCCACCGAGTTGATCCGCCTCCTCGGCCGTTTCTCCTCCACATTGATTGCAAAAATCGGTTCCCCACCTCTTATTCTTTATTCCTCCCATGTTTTCCCCTTACATTTCGACCTTTATTTGCTAAATTTAATCTCCGGCTAACTGCCGCCATTGATTGCCGGCCAACGAGCTCCCCGGCCGTTCCCCTCCCTCCTCCCGGCCTATAAATGGATCCCCCTCCTTCCCTTCTTCTCCTTCTGCCTCCAGCCCGTGCCTCTCCACGCCGTGCGCTGCTGCTCAAGTGCCACCGCTGCTGCACCACCTCCAGCCGCCTACTGCCGTCGCTCTGGGTGCTGCAGGACCATGCCACCACCTCGCGCGGCGTCGCCACTAAGGGACTGTTTCGTTCCCGGCCACACTTTGCCATTACTTGCCAATAAAAATTGCCACACTTTGTCTAAGGTGAGGTGATCAAATTGTTAGCCACAGCTTACGCCTAAGGTAATCTTGCTACACTTTTTTGAGCCATTGACACGTGGGACCTAATTTATTAGAGGGGAATCTTGCTACAGCTGTGGCTACAACCAAACACCTATCAAATTTACCTAACCTTAGGCGTGGCAAAGTGTGGCTTGCAACCAAACACACTTCTTTTAGTGCAACTCAGAATAGAGTAGACAAATGGCTGGCCAAGCTAAATTTTAGCAATTCTGATAAAAAAATCGTGCTCCAGCAGCCTCTCCAACCGAATGGCTAAGCCATCTGGCTAGCCAAATCTGAGTACCTGTTGGCCAACTCTAGCCCGTCAAGCTGGCCGGCCATCCAGTGGGTCCCACGTTCTCTCTCCCCTCTCTCCTCTCGCACAAGCACGAGCTCGGCCTGAGCGGCGGCGGATGGGGATGGAGCCTAAGCTGCGGCGGGCGGATGGGGGTGGAGCTGGAGCAGCGACTGATGGAGACGGAGCCACGGTAAACCCAATCCACGGTAAGTTAGTCGTCTGACCCGTGGGTCTCAGCTGCCAGTAGGAACTCCATCCTTCCTCTCTTCGAGCGATGTTTCATTGCACATAATATAATGATATAATACAATTTAAATAACATAAAATCTCCACTTAAATGACATATAATTTTAGATAGTCGTTTGCTAGTGGAACGATCCTTTCTCTCCTCGAGCATTGTTGCATTGCACATAATTTATGATATAATACTAATTAAATAACATGAAAATCTCCACTTAAATAGCGTATAACTTTGGATGGTCGTTGCTAGCCCTATGAGCTCCAAATTGGCTGTTCAAGTTGCTTAATTTTTGTTATAACTTAAATAACCCATGTTGTTCATTTATTATCTTCGTTTCTTTCTAGAGATTTAGCCTTGTTTTGTTGCGTGTAGTTTTTGTAGTTTCATAGGTTCCCGTGGTGGAATTTGAGTTCGTCGATGAGGCCTCCGAAGACCATTTTTCTCTGAGAAAGGCAAATTACATTCTCCTTGAGCATATTGCACCCCAATATGCGAATTGTATTTTAATTTGTATTATTGCATTCGCTTTATTAAACTTACCGCACTATGACTGTTTTACTTACTTAGCCTTTACTATATTTTCTTGTTTTAGCTTTATTTACTAAATATTATGTAATTACCTTTGATAACCCTAGGTAACAAAAACCAGCTAGTGAGAACTCTATATGATGTGCTTACTAGAAATTTTAGAATTACAGTTAGCAATGCTCTGTTAGAAACATCCAGTTGTTTTCTATTGTTGACCTAGACTTGGCGAATGCCATTATAATCTGGTTTAATGATGGATTAGAGACTTGTTGTCACAACCGGAGTTTTCCCCTTTTCCGCGGTTCTAGTTCAACAATAAATCGTCTAAAGAAATTATTTTGATTAACCAGGAGAAAACCTAAATTAACAATGTATTTAATAATCAGAATTGTCAGGTCGAATTTTTTTCGAATTCACTTTACTCCTAAAATCATTAACAGGACTTAAAGCGGAATTTACAGAGCATCAAAGTTAATGTTGCTAATTAAGTTGTCAAGATTTGAAGTAATTAATTCTATTCTCTTCCGCCTTTGGTCGTGAATCGTGCCCGATTCACTCCCCTCTCTGTCTGCGGTTTCGTTTCGTATGGCGAACCGTGTCTGTTTTCTTTCACGGGACCGTTTCCGTTCTTTTCCTAAAACGGCACCGCATTTGTTTTCCTTTTTAGGAAAGCCCTCTGCCTAACCTTCTATTCCTATTTTTCCTCCCCTCTCCCTATCCTATTCGGCCGCCGCCCCCTCTCTCCATCTCCCTGCGCGCGTGCCCTCTCCCCTGCCGAGCCGAGTCCAACTCCCCTCTGATGGCTCCCCTCTGGCCCAACCTCTTTTACCTCTACCCCTATATAAGCCACCCTACCCCTGTTTTTCTTTTTTTTCTTTTAGTTGGAGTCCTAGCGCCTCCGCCTCCTGTTGCCACACAGACGCCTCCTGTTGCCGCCGCCACCGGTCGCCATCGTCGCCTTCGCGTCGCCGGTGAGCTTCCCTACAATTGTGTTAGTGAAGTTTTGGCTGTAACCCTAACCCATCCATTTAATCTATTTCAATTGGGTTTCCTCTAGCATCATAGTCGTCATCCTCGCAGGGGTTCCATCGTCGTCGTTTCCCTCGCTGTCGCCATTGTTCTCTCGGTGAGGAATCCATTCCATCTCCCATGTGTTTAGTTTGTTGAGTAGTTGTTTAGCTTAACCCTAGTTTAGTCGAGTCGCCGCTTTAGTCGTCGCCGCTCTAGTTGAGTTGACGCCGCCGCCGCCTAGCTGCTGCCACCGCCGATGCCGTGTCGCCGCCGCCGTCAGTTCCACTGCTGCCCCGCTGCCGCGCCGCCGCCGATACCCTACCGCCGGCCGAGCCCAAGCCGAGCTGATCCACCGCCGCCGCCGCTTTCCCACGCCTTCGTTGTGGTTTGTTGCTGTGTCGTAGCTCGGTAGCCGAGTTGCAAAACCATATGTGCAGCCCTAAATTCCTACCGGCCAATCGTTTGCCGTGTCGAGTCTCTGCCGTAAACCGTGTCTAGATTTCCCGTTGTTGTTATGTGCCGCCGGTTCCGTTGACCATTGGATGGTCGTGTGACACGATGTGATGACTCGTTGAGTCGCTAACTCGTGAGGCTTGCTTACCGGAGGTTTAATTCCATTGATCTATTTATCTTTGGGCATTAATATGTAATAATTGACTAAGGTTTTTTGGTTATTAGTAATAACACAGCTCATCTTGTAAAATTCATAACTCAATAATCCGAGCTCCGTTTTAATCCATTCAAATTGCAGTGAATCCATTAAAATGTTTAGAATCCATTAAAATTGGTTTCTTTTGCTGTGGTTTATTTTGCTGTTTTAGTAGCCTTATTACTTGTATTTCTTATGTGCTTTGTTTGTCGTTTAGATTCCGTAAGTTCCGTCTCTCCAGTTTATTTGGAAGTGGTTGCTGAGGTTCAGTCAACTCAAGAGCAAAGCAAGCCATACATACATCATTGATCATATTGAGCCTATTTTACAAAATCCCCTGCTTTCTATCAAATTGCATTGGTTTGGAATGTCACGTGGGATGGATGCCTATTATTCTCAGCCTGTTGATTATCTTATACCATTGATAACTTGGGTTATACTTGACTAGATGATTGGTTTAGGAATGCTTAGCCATGCTTAGACCAACTAGCTCACAATGGTATTCTTTATAATTTAGTCCTTAATTATATTTTGACGTACCACCATGATTATGGTTTAATTAAACTAAAATTTGCTTTAATGGTGGGTCGTGGGTACAACATGATTTCTGGAAGTCGTGCCCATGACAATTAAGGACCGGTTCTCGGGAATCCCTGGAAGATATACTCGTACTCACCATAGGCCAGGTGGTCTCCAGGCTGAATCTAGAGTATAACTTAACCTAGCTGACATACCATGGCAAGGGTAGAGGAGATGGTGCAGTTTGGACCTGGATTTTGGTCTCTGCTGTAGCCGGATTTACCTAGGCACGAGAGGGGACTGCCTGACTTGGCATAAGGAGGGGTGAAACCTGAGGTGGGCATGTTCGGTTAGGGAGAGTTATATGACGGGTTTTGTCACGATTTCCCCCTTTGCAGTATCTCGGTGGTAGTCTTGTGGGTAAAGTTGTACACCTGTAATCAGAGTAAAACTATTCGAATAGCCGTGACCGCGGTTATTGGGCGGCCAACCAGCTCACCGTGATTAGTCCCACTTAATAATTTGACTTTTAGAACTAGTGTAATTCAGGTGGTTTTGGTTGGGCCTGTTGCAACGTGGATATAGCGTTGGACAGTGATGATGTTAATACTGCTTAATTACTTATACTATTTTTACTTCTTTTAAATTATGATTTATAAATGCTGCTTTTACTGCAAACTATCCTTTGAGCATTTCTTTGAATATCCTTGCATCATACCTTCTCGTTGGTATGACTTGTTGAGTACGGTGATTGGTACTCAGTCTTGCTTAATCCCCGCCCCTCCCCCAGAGGCAGAAGTCGATTCAGATGATGAGTTCTCTGAGGATTGAGCTTGTGTGGTCTATGGAGGAAGCTTCGCTTTGGTCGTGAAGATTTAAGTCTAGTTCTTTAGTTTTCCCGTTGCGTATAAGTTTTATTTTGTTATTTTTGTAAGTCGTGGAATTGTATCAAATTATCGTTTGTGTATCCTGGTTGGTCCTGGACAGGGAATTAATACACATCCTGCTTGAGATTCAGGTTGTCGAATTTCTGGGCGTGACACTTGTTAGCCTAGACATGTTGGGCCCTCTCCTTCAGAATTCCCAAACTTCAGGTTGCATGGTTTTTATTAGTCGCACCTAGGTCGACATAAGGTCAGGTTCCATACAACTGTATGACTAATGGGTTAAGAATGGGTAAGTCTTAACGTATCGTTTAGTATGGTCATGAACAAGGAAGACATGGATAAATGAGGTCATGTGTCTAGTTTGGTGTCTCTGGCAATTGAAAGCTCAGAATGAGTCGAGATGCCCGGGGCATAGAATTATCTGCTCGACCCAGGTTATTTGGCGGGTTAGGTCTCTATCGCTCTTCTTTGTTTAGAGCAATAATAAGCAATTGGTTATGTCGCGATCTTAACACCTTAGGTACCTTGTCAGTATCGCCATATTGCGTCTTGTGGGTAAAATTGTACATCTTTGGTCGGAGTACAAACTATTAGAATAACCTCTCCCTCGGTTATGGGCAAGCCTAGCAATGACCTAAAGTTAGAGGTTTTTTTTTAATAAACTGACATAACTGGAATAATCACTTGTTGGCTTAGGTTCAAGAAAGATAGTGTGGGTACGCGACTTGATAATAATTTGACTGGAGATAGACCGTGATTTGATTAAAATGACTTTAAATAACTAAATATTTCAAAATGCTTGTTTACTAACTAACCTTTATAAAAGAATTCCTTGTACTCACTTGTATTACTTGTATTATTCCCTGCATGGCTTGCTGACTACGGTGTGGTTATACTAATTCTTGCTCAAACTTTTGATGAACCCTGAGTTCCACTTGAAACTCAAGGCTGTTGATTGGCCCAATCTTTTGGTGAGTTGAGATAACTACGATTTGGGAGAAACGTTGACGATCCGACTACAACCGTACAAGACGTTGCGTTGCGCCTTAGCGATCGATACACCTCTCCGTGGGTTGTTGATCTTGCCGGTGCAAATCAACCCTATTCCTGCAAGTAAATCGAAGAAACAAGCAAGAACAAGATAAAAGCAATCTAATATTGCAAATAGGAATGAATACACAAGATAAGTTGGGGTTCCGAAGAACAAGCAGACGGACGGTCTAGCCGACACGCGCGCTGCAAGCAAGTAGCAATGGCTAAACTTTAATCTAACAAAACCCGAGAAACCCTGAAGGGGTACCTAGCTATTTATAATGGTGGGAGGACAACCTAGGGGTCCCTAGGGTCGTGCTCCACCCGGTTGGGGCGCACCCCGCATGGGCCCCACTTGGGCCGGGGTCCCAAACGAAGTTACAAGCCCAAACGCCCATGACAGGTGACGCAGCACCTTGTTTCTTCATTTGCGGATGACTTGGATCGAATTTGGCGATGAGGCTGGATCCATTGGAAAGAGAACTCTGAGAGCTTTTTATCAAGTACTCACGGGGCCGAATCGGATTCCAGCACTTGGAGAATTTGATCTTGATATCATCTTCTTGATTCATGATGTGAGCAACGGTTGTATCCATGGTAGCCATGGTCACATCAACTTCCCCCTGCAGTCAGCGAAGTTTTGAAGAAAAAAATCTTAGGTGGAGTCATACCCAATACCCCAGTTGAGTGCCTGTGAAGTTGAGGTCGTAGGCCCGCTAGATCGTCGTTGTTTTTATTTTATTGTCCGGCCTAATAGGCATTTGTAATAATGTAAATAATATCGTGATAATTAATAAAGATATGTCTTTTTATCAAGTTTATGTGGTGTATCCCTATTTTTCCTGGGACGGGAATCAATATCCTAGTGTTCGGGAAAGGTATTTTTCGGATGTGACGAAGCCCTCTAGCTAAACCATATATAGAATGATTCAAGCGTAAATTAGACGCACACGAACAATTGAGATTTGTCGAGGTGGATGACTGACACACACGAACAACTCATATCTGTCTCCACGATATTATACACCGTACCAGCTGATAGCAACCGTATCTCTGAGCCAAGGAAAACAAAAGCACCAAACCGAAGCTCCTGACCATTGCTAATTTGTCCCGTTAAAGAAGGAAACAATTAAAACCTGCGCAGAAATAGATACAGTTCACTTCTTGATTTCCACGTGATGGTAAAAGAATGTTAGCACGTGGAAGTACGCACATGTACGTATAAAAACAATATTGAACTTGTCACTTATATAAATCGATAATTTTGTATGAAAATAATCGAGTATCTATACAAAGTTAAACACTCCAGAAGGTACTGGCCTGCTGTGATAATATTTTGTATTGACATGGTAGTTCTAACTTATGCAGATTGTGCTATATTATATATATCATGTTAATTTTTCGCAAAAAAAAAAATTACCCGTGGGTATATGTATGCTTCTTTTGAAAGGACTGACTTTTTACTATTTAGCTCAAATTGTTTCAAATTCCTTAAAATCCCACTATTTCAGTTGACAAATTAGGTAAAACCGGTAGTCTCTGAATATTCCACGCCAGGAAGTTACTAGGCAGCTAGCGAGCGCGCGCGCAAACAAAAAATAAAAATCCCAATCCGCGCGCGTGCGTAAATAGACGTCCCTGCCTGCCCGTCCACATCCTTCACCACGTCACGTCAAAGCAGAAAAAAATACCAGTATGGATTAGTTCGGGTCTTAATTTTATAGAGTTGATCATCAGTGAGCGAGTCCAGCTAGCTCTAGCATGAATTCATGCATATGCAGCAAATCGATCGATGTGGACACTACAGTTATTTCTCATCTACTACAAACAGCGTGGTCAAGCCGACATCTCTCTTTCATTGCTCGCCGCGACGATCTCTCTCTGTTCCTGCCTTCTTAGTGGCCGGATTGACCAGGCGTTTACTAACTGCAACAGACACGTACGTACACAGAGAAGGAGAGAGCAAATCCATCTCGTCGATTGCATTTTATGTTGCGTTCTTGATGTTGTTGGAAAAATCTCCATAGTTGCTGGAAAAAAATATTGAAGATCTATCCTGCGAGGTTGGTAGGATTTTGTTTTGGATCGGAATTTGGAAGATTGATGCATCATCCGTGGTTGAATCTTCGGGCTCGGGGCTCACGAGTGAAAAATCGAGCTATTGGAGTACATTTGTTGTCTCCTTAGACTAGGTATAGCAGGTATGATGGAATATAACATATATTGCTAAATTAAATTGTTCTGCAAGTAACGCAACAACTCGCATTGTTGGAGCAAGTTAAAAAAACCATGCATTTTCAGCAATACCCTCCTTATTTTCACAGGTAGACCCACACTAGAAAATGCAGCGGTCCTTAGTCACCTCTTGTGAAAATCGATTTTTCAAAGAAATTATGATTTTTTTTCAGGCAATCCTTTAATGCAACCCCTTAAGAGACCGTCTATAAAAGTCATCATCCTTCTAGAGGGTTTTCCTAATATGGCCACCAACGAAAAAGCCTAAACCACACGTGATTGAGCTCTCACCTCGATCTCTCCTCCTCGTCGGCTCAGGCTAGGTTAGATCGAGCTTGCTGCCTCTTTAGGAAAAGGGTGGCGGCAGTGAAGGAGGTGAATCTGGTGTAGTGGTTCTCAACAGCGGTCATTACCGATACTTCACCAAGCCAGTGCCATCCCACTATCTAGGTCATTGCTGACCTCATGCACCTTCCTACCAACCTTCCTAGCCATCGGTGATCAGTAGTGGAGGAGTGGTGGGATGATCGAGACCCGATGGTGGCAGTAGATGTCCATCGGCTGCTGGATTTGACGATGGTGGAAGAGGTGAGGGAGCCCCGTAGCTCCAGATCTGATGGTAGAGGGCCTTAGTAGCACTTACTCCAACAGACATAGTACTCAGCAGCGAGAGGGCAGCGGCTCAGCGATGAGGGTTTCCATGGCAACAAACAGGTCTTCTGCATCTGGTTGTGGCTGTAACGGCGGCTGCGGCTCAATGACTTCCACTTTTGATGTTTGCATTCGGCCTTTGCACTCTCCGGATATGGATCTGAATCGATGCTTGCATGTACTGTTTATGTTTTTTTTTCTTTTTGCCAAAAATCTTTTCCTAAGTAGGTGACTTGGAGACCCACATATGAAAATTAATTTTCATAGGCACGTGTGGCACCCCCTGTTAAAAATGACGATTTCTTACAAGTATTTTGTTAGAGGTGGTCTGTTCACACGCCTATGAAAATCATTTTTAACCGTATAGAAAGTGATTTTTTTAGTAGTGTCTGGAATGGTTGTAATTTGAATTAATTAATTAATAGTTTCGTCTCCTTAGAAGAAGAAAAATAAAATTTGTTCCTTCTTAAGGGCAACCATGCAGTACTCCAGCTCAACATATGCCATGTAAATAAGATAAAAAAAAATGTGGTGGCATTGCAATTAACATGGTGTCGGAGTATCGACCCTGATAATGGGGATCGAACAAGACCCTCTTTTGTAAATTTAGTTGCGGAGCAAGTCAGTAAAGTAAGGACTCAGGCCTCTCTAGAGCTATACAACGGGTGAACACAACTATGTATATATGTTTGGGTCATCCGGAGGTGTAATTCAAACTTAAACGCAATTTTGGCAAAATTTTCTCTAGGATACTTTAGCTTTGTGAAGAGTTGCTAAAACATTACTCTTGTTTCGCGGCTTTGTCACATGTTACTCTAGTTTTGTGGTTCTTTGCCAAAAGTCACTCATTCCATTATTTTAATATATCTTCCCTAAATGAAGAGATAACTTAAACATATTTTTTTTGCAAAAATCAAAATTGCCCCAAACTACTGAAATAATAAACATTCATTTTTTTTCAAAAAAAAAGTAATTTGAAATATTATTTTCTGTATTTTTACTTTTTTTAAAAAATATTTCCAAATTTTGGGACATACTTTCAATTTTACAAATATATAGAACATATGCTTGGTGAACCAATGGTAAAAATCATATTTTGTAAAGTATTATCTCTATATTTGAAGGGGATGTATTAAAATAATGAGAGAATCCATTATATGCTACTGTCTTTGTCACGTGTCTACGATTTGCCATCGACTTTATCACATTCTATAATATGCCATCGACTTTTGCTTAACTTCTATGATTTACCATCACCGTCTGGTTAGTCTCCGTTAGTACTGTACAAATTTGTCCAAATAACCAAAATACCCCTAGGACAAAAACTTTCAAAATTTGGATAAAAATTCTGAAATATCAGATTTTATGTTTTTGGCCAAATTTCGGATGTTTACAATCTTATGTTTATAACATGATATTTTGAATTTTTTATCCAAATTTTGGAAGTTTTTGTCCTAGGGGTATTTTGGTTATTTGGATAAAATTGTACAGTACTAACGGAGGCTAACTGGACGGCGATGGTAAATTATAGAAGTTAAGCAAAAGTCGATGGTATATCGTAGAACGTGACAAAGTCGGTGGCAGATCATAGACGTATGACAAAGTCAGTGGCATTTAATGGATTCTCTCTAAAATAATAGGTTGAGTGTCTTCTAACAAACAACCACAAAACTATACGCCCACGTCCCACTCACTAAGGCACGCACACACTTTAAAATTCAAATCTTTAAAACTTTGACCAATAAATATTTTATTACAAATTAATTTTTATTTAATAAAAATAATATCATTGGATTATCATTTAAATTAGCTTTTATGTGATTATGATTTGGTTGATACAAACATTATAGTATGTAAGAAATTTAAAGTCAAAGATTAGTTTTGAAGACCGTGCCAACTTTAACCGCGTCTTATTGAGTGGGATGAAAGGGGAGTATTGTCCTAGAGCAAATGCCACAAAGCGAAGTGTCGTTGAGCAAATTTTGCCTAATCGGAATGGACCATCTTGCAGTCTACGCATGGATAATTATTGAATATAGTACATTAATATAGGTTTACAAATATGAGCAACAACACTTATCTTATATGATATATAGTCTTAACTTATGTATGTGCAGTACGTACTAGGATTGATGAATGATCTGTGGATAAATATCGTACAAATGTGTTACAAATTAAATTAAACACCTCCGTTTTATCCACATTTTGTATATCTTGATCATGACACTAACAATTTTCAAGTAGGGAGCTATTGAGTACACCATACGCCAAATCTGTTATATATGTTCAAAAGATTATTAATTATCTACTCCCTCCGTCGGGATTCCTAAAAAGAATACAATTATAGCATTAAAAAGACAAATTAGAAGAGAAAGAAAATGATCTTAGATATGGAGAGAAATTCGAAGGATGGGTGGTTGGATAGGAAAGTAGTACTCTAGAACTGCATTCTTTTTAACGAATTCAGTGCTATAGTCCATCGGGTTTCATTTTAATTAACGTTTTGGACAAGGTTATGGTTAAACTTTTATAACTTTGACCATCAATAACTTTCAAAAAAACTTAGTTAAAGAAACTATAACAACATATATAGATTGGTATTTCAAAACACTATAAAAAAGTAAACATGTATTTATTTATTGTATATATTACTATAGAAAAATAAGGTCAAACATATATTTTGTAGACTATGTCATTGTCCAAAACGTCAATTAAAATAAAACCGTTTCATAAATCCTTCTTGTTGCTTTTTTTCGACAAAGGAAGTAGTTTAAAATAACTAGCATTGACCTTCTTGTTGTCTCAAGAGTATAGATAGTACCTACTACATATATACAGACCTTATTGTTGGGAGTCCACTTCCACGTTGCTAAGCAACACCCAACACGTTAAGTTGTTAAGCTACTCCCTTCGTTCCATACTACTCCCTCCGTTTCATAAGTCGTTTGATTTTTCTTCTTAGTAAAAATTCTTTAGGTTTAACCAAATTTATAGAAAAAAATTGTAACTTCTACACCTCCAAATTAGTTTCAATAAATTTAGTGTTGAATATATTTTGATAATATAGTTGATTTGTATTAAAAATATTTGTATAATTTTCTATAAACTTGGTCAAACTCAAAGAAGTTTGACTACGAAAAGGTCAAACAACATATAATATGACATTGGGGGAGTATAAAATAAGTTAATTTGGTCCTAATTCAACCTTCTCTAACATTAACTGAATTTGTGCGGGTGAAGCAACATTTCCATATGGCCAGCGCAACCACATGCGAAACGGGATTTCGTACGCGGTTACCTATGCCAACCGCATGCGAAAATAATTTCGACGAAAAAACAATAATTCCTTAAAAAAATTCATCGAAACCCTAGATCCCCGATTCCCCTGAAACCCTAGCTCCCAAAGCCACCACCATCGTCGCAGTTCCAACTACCGTCGCTGCAACTGAAGCCACTACCACCGTCGCCACAGTCGAAGCTACTATCGTCATCACCGCTCCCAAAGCCATTGTCATCATCGCAGCCGCAGCCGCCGTCGCCACTCCAATTGCCACGCCGTGGGGAAGATCTGCCCGCCACGGGGACGGTGGTGGCAGATCCGCCTGCCACGGGAACAGTGGTGTGGCTTGGTCCCTCCCCACCACTTCGCGGGAGCGGCAACAATAGATCCACCCACCACGGGGCCGGCGCATCGTCTGCTCCCTCCCCACCACTTCATGAGGGAGGCGAAGAGGCCGCCTTCAATCCATTACCTTTGCGCTCGGCCATTGTCGGAGGGGAGGGGGAAGGCGATAGGTAAGTGGGAGAAGGATGGCCGACCTCCTCTTTGCCGCACCGCCGGTAGATCCATCTCCCTTGAGGCTAGTTGGTAGCGGATCCACGAGGTAGGCAGAGAGGCGCCATCGATCCATTTCCTCCACACTTGATTGCCTTCGGATGAGAGGGAGAAAGGCGACGAGAGAGTGGGAGAAGGAAGGCCAATCTCAACTTTACTGCGCCACCACCGGATCCGCCCTTCTCTAGGCCAGCCAGCAGTGGATCCGCGAGGGAGGTGGACAGGCTGTCGTTGATCTGCTGCCTCCTCACTCGGCCGTCATCGTAGGGGAGGAGAAAGCTCACTGACCTCCGCCATCCTCTGCCGTCGCATGCTGAGTTCTCCATAGAGATGCTGAGGGTGTCAGTGGAGTACTTTTAAAGGAGAGGGTGTCAATGCCTCGGTGTGGGTCAATGCGCATTAATAGGTCCGCTTGCGAAAATGAGCCCATTATCGCACGGCTGCGACGATATATTACTGCAGGCGGGCCTTGAACAGTCCACGGGGAAGCAATATTTGCATCCGGGGCAGTTACGGTCCACATGTAGTCTGAACGGGGTCTCGACCGGAAAAATGAAATATGTAGTCCTCCATGGTTAGTATATAAAAAGCTAGAAAGTACCAAAGTAATTAGAAAAGCTAGAAATTTCCATATTCATAAAAATAGATATGGCTGAGATCTTCCTCAACAAAAACATATCGAGTTATTAAATTTGGAATAAATAAATATGCTATTGTAATTGGTTCGGTCTGATTTTTTTTTCATAACATAATAATTCCAAAATTTTGAATTACTAAATGTAAGGCTGTGCTTATTTTGAAATATTGGTAATATATTTTTGATAATTTAATAGTTTTAAAATCTAAAATTATTAAATATCATGTCCGACCAAAAGTGCAGTTTATCGAAAATGCAGAGTTTAATATTACACTACGTTCTAATTTAGAGTTATTTTTTGACTTCCGTTAAACCTTTGATTTGCACTACTCTGTCTAAAATATACTCCCTCCTTCCTTTTTTATATTATATTGGTTAGTCAAAATAAACAAAAGACCAGAGGGTGTAATCAGTGGCGGACGCTGTCTTAAAATATAATGGGGCGGAGAATGAAGATGTTTACTCGATAAGCAATCGAACACAACACATATCATATTTATATATCAATCGTATGATTGTCTCTATCATTGTTTGTAGCGTGCATGCGTTGTGAAGAGACGGACTAATCTATTGGACATTTACACTTTGTTATACCTAATTTTGATGGCCTATCACTATTATAAGGGGGTAGGGAGGGTCTTGGGGGTGAGACGACACGGGTCGTAGCTGGGACGGTCGACCCACCTTGCCTAATAGGTAGATCTGTCCCTGGGTGTAATAACGTTAAGCTACGTGAATGTTCGGCAGCACTTTGCTGCGGGATTAATGGCTGAGTATATGTTAAATATTGTTAAAATGATGAAAGTTGAAATGTTAAGAAAATAATGTGAGGAAGATAATTTGACACATACTTGTCGATCTCTATAATATAATATTGTGATGCTGTGTTATGCATGCATGGGATTTAAAATAGGGTAGAATAGTAATTGTAAGTGAGTGAAGATGTGTCATGCTTGCATGTAATTTTAAACGGGTTAAAATAGTAATTGCTAGTGGGTGATGATTGTTGGTATTTCTTAGCAACACTACTGGAAATATAATTCCTAGCAATAGCACTAGAAATACTCATGGTATATTTATGGTTACAGATCTGATCCGCAAGCGCACGGATATACCATTGTAGCATTTCACCCAGAGTATTCCAAGGTATCGTATTTATTTTATCCCAAAGGAAGATATGATAAGAGAGTACTATGCTAATAGTTTATATATTACTTGTATCCATCAAGGTCTATGTAGTGATAAGTTAAGCTTAAGGGTAGAGTGACACACAGCTAAGAATTTAGCTAACTCCTACATCTCTTAATTATGGCTAAGTGGTAGTAGCTTAGATATGTTCTATTCCTATACTTCTAGTATACAACATTTTAGTCTATTATAACTAATATACTCTATGTAGTATAACCCCTTTAACAATGCAGCATAGCTAAGCCGGAACTCAGCTATGCCCTCCCGATGCATCGCAAAGTTACCCCAGGTTACCGAGTTTCTTACGACAACCTGTCATAACTCTCCAACCGAACTAGGATACAGAGGTGTATCCAACCCCAGAAAATTGTATGTAGGAATATAAACTGCGGGGAAGACGCCCGCATTGAGCTGTCACCATCAGCGGCCTGCTACTCTCCCGGCGAATATACCCCCAAATAATGATAAGTGATAACCTAAACCCCATGCTTAAGTTACTACTTATTACTCTATAGCCTTGCAATCGGTGCAGAGCATCTGAGTCCCCGGGCCATTAGCTCTCGGCCAAGCCAGAGCAGACTTATGACCCAGTAATCAGACATTATACCAGCATCAATGCAAATCCCAGAAGGTTTAACTACTAAGATTTTACTGATTATAAATAAACTAAGAATGGTACTCATATTCTATGATTGGAATAAAGTACCGAACTTGTATAAAGAAGAAATATTATATTAATAAAAAGGAAGTCTTACGAAAGAAGAAAGGAAAAGCTAAGAACTTTACCAAACTTCCTGAAGCTTCCGCGGACTCGGAACTACTCTAATTCTATTCCACTAGTACTATACTAATTCTAACTTTGGAGAAATGGAGCTTCAATACTTGCTTGAGTGTGCATTTGGAATGAAGAAAGTGAAGGGGTATTTATAGGTGGAGATGACTTGAGAGGGTGGAGATCCTCCATAGCATCCAAGGAGCATCTTCCTTCTCCTCATGCCATCTGCCCTCCTGAAGTCGGTAATAGCGCGGGAACCGGTCATAACGACCTTAGGTAGTCGGTAACTAACTTCCTGTGAAAGATGGGGCCGATTGGGCTCGGTGGTGGGTCGGCCGAACCAAAGGGTCGGCCGACCCCTTGCTCACTCTTCTGGCCCCCTAGTTTTCTCCAGTAGACTCCCATGTGGGCCCTAAATCATCGACATACATTCTAGGCCCATTTGTGATTGTTAAATTGGACTTTTGGGCCTTCTCATGCAATTGCAGATCACCGGTAGACTTTCGACTGATTGATCGATATATTTCCACCTCCTTCTCTTCATTTATGAGTGCTTCTCCTGCATACATGTTAGTAGCATAGCATATAGTGGAAGTAATTATTTTATTTGTAAATTATGTATTGCAAGCATAGCTAGTCTTCATATATTAGGTAATATTGACGGTCGAAACTGGTCGATAAGAACCGTTAACAATGATGCGGCATGCTTGCTGATGTGTCATGTTTGCATGGGATTCAAAATAGGCTAAAATAGTAATCGTAAGTGAGTGAAGATGTGGCATATTTGCATGTGATTTTAAATGGGCTAGAATAGTAATTGCTAGTGGGTGATGATGTGCCTTGCTTACATGTTGAGCTTTTAACTTCTTATAATTGTTAGTGGGTACCAACTATATAAAAAGTATATAGAAAATATAGATAACTCCAGCAGCAGAGTCTGAAGTGAACGAGTGGAGCCACTTGCACATATCTATTGCCTGCGAACACAAGTACACATCAAACTTATTTTCGTCTATTATATTTGGTTGATTAAAACTTACAGCCAATTTCTACATATTTAGTACCGTGAAAGGAGGGAATAAAATTGGTACTCGCAGCTAGGTTGTCATTTCACATCAAACTTGTTTTCGTCGATTATATTTGGTTGATTAAAACTTACAGCCAATTTCTACATATTTAGTACCGTGAAAGGAGGGAATAAAATTGTTACTCGCAGTTAGGTCGTCATGAGGAAATATCAGGTGCTATGGAACAGTTCTGTGCTCCCGTACTACTGAGCTTCAAAAATGCATCCAAAAAGTCAAAAAAAATGTGAAAAAAAATCAGAGATCTGCAGCACTATGACATGTATCATCACACAAAAAATCAAATCAAATACGATGTAAGTAGGGAGGAAAAAAAAGTCAAATCTCAGGTGAATAGTAAAATGACATGTTTTAACACCGTTGGAGCACGAATTTATCTTTTTTTTCTCCCTGCGTACATCATATTTTTTTATGTGATCTTAGAGCTACACATCTCTGAGTCGTCTTTCAACTTTTTTTTGACTTTTTAGGTGTATTTTTTTAGCTCAGTAGTGCGGGAGCATGGAACCGTTCCATAGCACCTGATACTTCCTCGGGTGGTCATCACAGCACCCTTTCCATCAAACTCGTTGGCGTCTCGGTCCCGGGCGGTAGTTTCATGGCCGCGGTCACCGCAGACATCGCTAGCATGTCGACTTCCTCTTCAGACGTCTTGGCAGCCTCCTCGCGCAGGATAATGGCGAAGGGAACAAGGTGAGCCACGAACATGACAACAGCTCGGACATGTATGACAGTAACCTTGACATGTAAGCCCCAATATTTTCCGTTTGTTTACACGTGGCATCCTCGGTAGCGTACTACTGTAGTAAAACCATGGTATAAACAGATCTAGGTATAAATTGCACGGTATTAATAAAAAAACAAATCAAAATATGATGTAGGTAGGGAGAAAATAAAAACAAATCTTAGGTGAATAGTAAAGTGACATGTTTGAACACTGTTGAAGAACGAATTTATTGTTTTTTTCTCCCTGCGTACATCATATTTTTAAGCTGATTTTTTGTGTGATGATACATGTCTTAAAGCTACACATCTCTAATTTTTTTTCAACTTTTTTTTTGACTTTTTGGGTGCATTTTTAAAGTTCGGTATTAGAGAAACACGAAACTTTTACATAGCACCTGTACTTCCTCGGGTGGTCATTACAGCACCCTTTCCATCGAAGTCGTTGGCTTCTCAGCCCCGGGCGGCAGTTTCATGGCCACGGTCACCACAGACATAGCTGCCATGTCGACTTTCCTCTTCAGCGTCTTCCTGAATACGGCGGCCTCCTTGCGCAGGATAATGACGAACGGGACAAGGTAAGCCATGAACATGACGGCAGCTCTGACATATATGACAGAAACCCTAACATGTAGGCCCCAATATTTTCCGTTTCTTTACAAGTGACATCCTCGGTAGCATACTACTGTAATAATACCAAGCACTGGTGGAAAAATCGTTTGTAGTCCCGGTTCATAACCCCCTTTAGTCCCGGTTGTCCAACTGGGACTATGAATCCGGGACTAAAGATAGCGATCTTTAGTCCCGGTTGGTAACACGAACTGGGACTAAAGATCCATGTACCATTTTTTTTATTTGCATGGCCCTGTTTGCTGCATGGTTGATTATATATATATATATATATATATATATATATATATATATATATATATATATATATATATATATATATATATATATATATATATATATGTATTCTATATACATGCATAATATATATGTATTCTATATATTTTTTTTATTTGCATGGCCCTGTTTGCTGCATGGTTGATTTTATATATATATATATATATATATATATATATATATATATATATATATATATATATATATATATATATATTACAATACATATATATGCATTGTAATATATATATTATGCATGTATATAGAATACATATATATATATATATATATATATGCATGTATAGTACAATTCATTTGCTCGCTAGCTATAGCTACGACTTCGACGCCTGCGTTACGTTAGAAGAGGAAGGACCGACGTTACGAATTGTCGATCCGTCGTAATAGAATTCACCATCGGGATTAAGGACTTCTTCGTTGATGAACCCCATCAGTTGTTCTTGAACAGCCGTGATAAAATCCTTGTGTGGGAGTTTTTCCCTCATGTGAATACGCTATCATTCGGAAAATAATGACATATCAATATATGAAATTAATAAACAACTTAACAAATCGATACGCAATGAAATTTTGAACGGTTTATGTATACGTACATCGAGCTCTCGTTTGGTGTATATTTGGTTTGATAGGCAGTGGGCATACTCGCATACGTAGTAGCCACATAAGTTAGTTCCCTTGTCCTGCTTTGCACACTACATGAGAAACGATGAGAGATTTAATATACTCTTTATATTAACTGTAACTAGAGATTCAATTCAATATAATTTTGGATCATGCATGTACTCACTGGAAAATGAAACCTCTGTCCAAGTTTTTCTTTCCAAGTCCCACGGACCAATTGACGGAACCGATCCCAAGCCCTACATGTGCAGTTGCAAGCTATGATTAGTTAAATATTACCCGAGATCAACATAATATCAACAGAGTCCCGCGACTTTGGAATAGATGGCATTATATTACCTGTCTATCAGTTGGAAGACCTTGTCAAAAACCTTCTCCTCTTTATTCATTAAGTCGTACACAGTGACTCTGCATGCGTCCAAGTCAAAAAAGAACAGGACCCAGTGGAATCTGGAATATGCGTGAGATGAGATAAATATCAGAATGTACATGTTATATGTATGGGAATGAAATTTGTTCGAACGACAATAAAAACTCACTCTGTGTTGTACGGCAATAGTATGAACGTCTTGAAATGCTGCTGCGTTAGGAGATGGACGAGATTGTCCTCTGTGTCTTTCTCGTACATGTTGAGCATTTCGGTGTTGATTTTCCGAGGGTCGATGAACCCAGTATTGTAAACCCCCCGCCGTCGGGCCCTTTGAATCTCCATTCTACAACAATGAAAGTAAATTATTATTGCTTACATATATGCCAGGAGCTAATTATTGAACGAAACAAATCGAACTCAAAGATACTTACAAAATCCATGCGCTCAGAAGAGAGACGTCGAGGGCGTCCCGATGGTATAGATCGAAGACATCCTTGAAATGGATCCATAGAACATCTTCTCCTTGCAAGAAGTCGGGGTTTCTGATCCTCGCTCCGAACATCTCTCTACCATTGGCGCTCATTTCCATGTACCGTTCATGGAATTTGTACATTTGTGTCGGTAGGGACTGCAGCTGCTCAGGCCTGACAAGCGGTTTATCGAGTTCAAACTTGTATGCCACTTTCGCCTTCGGGATTGGTGCGCCTCCAACCAACTGAGCCATGGTTAGACCGGTGTCCGAAATGAAATCCGTTATGCCAAAGTCTTCGCCGGTCACCAACGTCTCGACCACTTGGTGTGGTTGTTCTCCAAGTTGAGGAACTGGTTTGGACTTCTTGTAATAGGCTTTCCTAAGTGTTCGGTCATAGTCTGATAGCTTTAAGGCCTCCTTGTTTGCGGTGGACATTCCCTTGAAGAAATTCTTCACGCTCGGGTCAATAGGTATCTTCTTTTCAGGACTTCGAGACTTGAGTTGCCTCTTCACTTCTCCTGTCACATAAGCATTAAGCTCCTCTTGACTGCAATCGTACGGCGGCTCCTTGTTTTTGGTGGTGTCAACTTTGGCCTTCTTCGTTGCCCTTGTGCTGGCAGGAGGTGGAGCTTGGCGAGACCTTGTCTTGGGAGGTGCAGGCGGACACGGTGGAGGAGGAGGCGGAGGAGCCGGAGGATATGGTGCAGGAGGAGGTGGCGGAGGAGCCGAAGGAGATGGTGCAGGAGGAGGCGGAGGAGGCGGAGGAGCCGGAGGAGATGGTGCAGGAGGAGGTGGCGGAGGAGCCGGAGGAGATGGTGCAGAAGGAGACGGCGGAGCCGGAGGAGATGGTGCACGAGACGCCGCTTGTCGCCCAGGGAGGATGATGTACCGCTTGCGCCATAGTATAATGGCGTGGCTTGTGTCTCGTAGATGCGTCTCACCGTCTCCTCCTGGGTAGTCCAACTCGAGGTCCTCGTACACGGCTTCCACCAGCTCAACTTCGACCCTCGAGTATCCTGCTGGAATCGGCCTGTAGTGGTAAGTCCCTGAAATGTCCATTGGGATGGCCATTCCCGACGCCACCTTCACGTGATGAGAGGTTATCTATTAGTAATCAACCTAAGCAGCAACTTGCGGAACGTACAAAGCAAAAATCATGTATTACATCGAGCATACCTTGATTGATAAGTTCTTGAAGGGAATATGCAGCTCACATGGTGTCCGATGCGTGATCTCATCAACGGGGCAGGTGGTTTCGTCCCGGGTTTGCATGGCGTCCATGCTATGTGATACTACCTGCCCCGTTGAGGCGCAGCTGCTACGATTGCCTGATGGGCTGACCATTGGTGATGGTACTTCTTCTTGGCGGCATTTTCTTTGTTTCTTTCCATCATCGCCTGCCCTTGTTGACCTGTCTTGTAAGCAACGAACTCGTCCTAGTGATCCCTTAGCTTCAGGAATACGTCGAAGTTCGGTGTCTGCCCCTTCAGGATGTATTTCCGGTACAGATCTCCCTTGAAGGTCTAGAACTGTTCCGCCATTTTCTTAAGGGTCCAGTGTTTCACTATGTTCTCTGTACCCGCAGGGAGCGTGAACGTCTCGAGCATTGTGGTCCACAGCATCTCTTTCTCTGATTCCGGGACAAAGCTGTCATCACCCCCGCGTGCCCTTGTTCTGCGCCAGCACACCTTGCTGACAGGCACGTTATCCCTCACAACCCAACCGCTGTGGCGTACAAAATTCTTGGCTGCTTTTGCCGGGGCACTAGGTCGGCCGTCTGCGTCCACCTCAGTTATGATGTGCCGACCCTTTATCTTCTTCGCGGCTCCTCGTTTTCCGCGTGCCCTCTTCTGTCCAGCGGAGGGATGACTTCCACTAGCCTCCTCCTCATCGTTCCCCTCCTCGTTCCCCTCCGCATCCCTCTCCACGTTCCCCTCCTCGTTCAAGTACTGGTTTGGATCCTCGTTCCCCTCTTCTTCGTTCCAGTACTGGCTGCTTCCCTCTGCGATTGTATCATACAGTATCTGTTCCTCATTACGATCAGCCATCTGTGCATACAAAAAATATATGTTAGGTCTATAGGATGTATTTGCTAACCGTAATATTAAAACTCTAATAATCTTATATTAAATCTCTAATAATCTCATATTAAATCACTACTAATCTTATATTAAAATTGTAATAATCATATATATATATATATGCTTAGTCTAACAATCTTATATTAAATCTCTAACAATCTTATATTAAAATTGTAATAATCATATATGCTAAGTATAACAATCTCCTCACTATCTCGTATATTAAACCTCTAATAATCTTATATTAAATCTCTAACTATCTCTAACACTCAAATATGCTAAGTCTAAGTGTCGTGTATTTGTACGGTAGATAATCATATATGTAAAGTCTAATTAAGTTTCGAATATTACATCTCTAATAATCTTATATTAAATCTTTAACAATCAAATATGTTTCGAATATTACATCTCAAATAATCTTATATTAAATCTCTAACACTCACATATGCTAAGTCTAATTAAGTTTCGTATATTAAACCTCTAATAATCTTATATTAAATCTCTAACTATCTCTAACACTCAAATATGCTAAGTCTAATAGTCTAATAATCTAATAATCTCTAACACTCACATATGCTAACTCTAATAATCTAATAATCTTATATTAGAAATCTAACAATCTTATATTATATCTCTAACAATCATATCTTTACATCACTTGCCTGTGCGAATTTCTTCGAGGGCTAGCTACCACTTCGGCTTGACGGACGACGACGACGACGTCTTCTCTGCATCATGCAAAAAAAATGTATTAGTCTAAATGCAAAGGAACATATAATGTATTTCACGTTTTCAAGTATATATAATCATATATATATGCTAAGTTCGTACACATTTCGCTCGCGTTCGTTCTCACACTTTTAGTTCAAGTGCATTCACGTTCGTTAACGTTTCAATCACGTTCTTTCGCGTTTCATTCACGTTCGTTCGCGTTCGTTCACTAACACTCACGTTTGTTCACGTTTCAGTCACGTTCGTTCGCGTTCGTTCACGTTTCGTTCGCGTTCGTTCACGTTTCTTTAACGTTTCATTCGCGTTCGTTCACGTTCGTTCGCGTTCGTTAAGCGTTCATCAACAAACACTACTGTTCTCCTTGAGTATTGCATACAATCCAAGTCTATGATATATGTTCGATTGTTAGTATGACTGAGATATACTATGCTTAATTGCTTATTGGAGCCACATTTTATAATTAAGAAGAAATAAATAATTAATTGTTAAGGTTCCTATACCATTTTAATTAGTGGACTACAAGTCACTAATACAATTGTAACCAAGGTCAGCTCTGAAACCAAATAGCCTACGACATGTGTAGAGAAAAAAAACAAATCAATTACCAATAGTTCCATGTGAACTGTAGACCATTCACGTAAATGGCCTACGAGTATTTAGTACATCAATGCATATGCCGACAGTTTTATGTAGACGGTATGGTATTAACGTACAGGTTTCATGTTTAATAGGTTAGTCATTGACAATATTCCAAGACCAAGGGGGTCACATTTCTTTTTTTGAAAAAAAAACAATGCAGGTTACTACAAGCAAGCTACGTGCATACTACATGTCTTTCAGTTCGTTCGCGTTTCTTTAACGTTTCGTTCGCGTTCGTTAAGCGTTCACGTTCGTTCGCGTTCGTTCACGTTTCGTTCGCGTTCGTTCACGTTCATTCGCGTTTGGTCACGTTCGTTAAGCGTTCGTTAAGCGTTAGTTCGCGGCGGCGGCGTCTCGCGGCGGTGGGGGCGTGGTCCGGCGCCGTGGGCCGGCCCGGCGGCATGGGGACGGCGGCGGCGTGGCGGCGGCGGCGGCGTGGCGGCGGCGGCATTGTGGCGGCGGCGGCGGCGTGGGGGCGCGGCGGCGGCGGCGTAACGTAGCAGCCCGGCGGCGTATGTCGGCGTCGGCGTCGTCGGCGTTCGTCGGCGAAAGAGAGAGAGACAAAGAGCTACATCGAGAGAGAGAGAGGGCGGGGCTCTCACCCAAGAGACGCGGTGGTGGCGTCTGCGGCGGAGGCGGCGAGGACTGCCAGGCGACGGTGAGAGACGACGGCGGCATCGGCGTGGGGTTGCCCTAGGCAGTGGCGGCGAAGGAGAAGCCGATGCTCGATCTCGATGGAAAAACGTCTAAGTGCTGGTGGAGAAGACGAGGGCACACCGGGAATATATATACCCTCGGATCTTTACTCCCGGTTGGTGAGAAGAACCGGGAGTAAAGATATTATCTTTAATCCCGGTTGTTGTTAGGAACCGGGAGTAAAGATATCTTTACTCCCGGTTCTTCTCACTAACCGGGAGTAAAGATATTTTCCCGCTATTTCCAAATTTTTTTTGAACCCGGTTAGGGTTAAGAACCGGGACTAAAGTTAACAGCACTGAATATTGAATTTCGTTGCATATATGTTTCTAAAATAGTAAATAATGCATTATAAATTCTAATTAACATATGTAAATCCCACATGCATGATTTAAAACTTTTAAAAATTCTAATAATCATATATAATTAGCATATGCATGATATTAAATTGTTAAAAATTGTAACTAACATATGTAAATCCCACATGCATGAATTAAAACTTTTAAAAATTCTAATAATCGTATATAATTAGCATATGCATGATAATAAATTGTTAAAAATTATAACTAACATATGTAAATCCCACATGCATGATTTAAAACTTTTAAAAATTCTAATAATCGTATATAATTAGTATATGCATGATATTAAATTGTTAAAGTTTGTAATTAATCATATATAACTAGCATATTCAATACATCCAAAATAGTTTACAACAATTACAGCAATAGATAGGCGGTGACGGTTGTCCGCACGTACTTTCTCCTCACTATTGTTCCTTCCTTGTGATCGCTACGTGAGTAAGGGGTGTCTTCGTTTGATAGGAGGATGCTAAGGTCAACCGTCACCGTGAAAGGGGGTTGCCCATCAAACTGATCGTAATCCTCGTCAGTCTTGTCCTCTACTCCGACAATTTTTCTTTTGCCTGGGAGAACCACGTGGCGCTTCGGCTCGTCAGGCCCTTTGCCCTTCTTTCCTTTGCTAGACATGTCCTTCACGTAAAAAACTTGCGTTACATCATTGGCAAGGACGAAAGGTTCGTCCGAGTATCCAACCTTATTAAGGTCAACCGTTGTCATCCCACTGTCATCAATCGTTACGCTTCCACCAGTCAACCTAACCCATTGGCACCGGAACAAAGGGACCTTGAGAGGTCCATAGTCAAGTTCCCATATCTCCTCGATGGCACCGTAATACGTGCCAGTTGTACCATCGTGTCCCATGGCATCGATACGAACAGCACTGTTCTGGTTCGTGCTCTTCATGTCTTGGGCTCTTGTGTAGAATGTGTACCCATTGATCTCATATCCCTGGAATGTCGCGATCGAGCCAGATGGACCCCTCGCCAGGAAGGCCAGTTGCTGGTTAATCGTCTCGTTACCCATGAGATGTTGTCGTAGCCATGCGGGGAAAGTATCAATGTGATGCCGTGTAATCCATGCATCGGACTTACCGATGTTTCTGGCGCGAACTAGAGCCAAGTGCTCCTCGATGTAAGGAGCCACCAATGAAGATTGTTGTAAAACCGTGAAATGGGCTCTACGGAATAAATTGTTGTCTACCGTCATTATAGCTTTCCTTCCGAGAGTCCCCTTTCCTCGTAGTCTCCCTTCATGGCGTGATTCAGGTACCCCGATTGGGTGAAGGTCTTCAATAAATTCAACGTAGGATTCAATGACCTCCTCTATTCCATACCCCTTGGCGATGCTTGCCTCTGGACGAGCATGGTTACGAACATACTTCTTCAGAACGCCCATGTACCTCTCGAAAGGAAATATGTTGTGTAGGAACACAGGCCCGAGAATACCGATCTCTTTCACTAGGTGACAAAGCAGATGCGTCATTATATTGAAAAATGAAGGTGGAAATATCAATTCAAAGCTGACAAGACATTGCACCACATCATTCGAAGGGCTTCTAACCTATCCGGATCGATGACTTTCTGCGAAATTGCGTTCATGAAACAACATAGCTTTGTTATTGTTGCCCGGACATTGTCTGGGAGGATACCCCTTATTATAACTGGTAGCAGCTGTGTCATCAACACGTGACAGTCATGAGACTTTAGGTTTGTGAACTTCTTCTCCTTCGTGCTTATTATTCGCTTTATATTCATGGAGTATCCAGACGGTACCTTGATGCTCTCCAAGCATTGAAACATAATTTTCTTCTCTGCCTTGCTAAGAGTGTAGCTGGCTGGACTCAAGTAATGGCTGCCTTTCTCCTTTGGTTCCGGGTGAAGGTCGCCGCATTGTTCCATATTCTTCAGATCATTACGTGCTTCCAGTGTATCTTTCGACTTTCCATATACACCTAGGAAGCCAAGAAGGTTTACGCAAAGGTTCTTAGTGAGGTGCATCACGTTGATTGCGTGGCGGACGTCCAAGAATTCCCAATAGGGTAACTCCCAAAATATGGAGTTTTTTTTTCCACATCACCGCGTGACCATCTTCGCTCTCTATAGGCTGGCTGCCAGGCCCCTTTCCAAACACTACTTTAAGATCTTTAACCATAGCAAACACTGTTTTCCCGTTGCGATGTTTAGGCTTCATACGGTGGTCCGCCGTATGTTCAAAGTGCTTGCCTTTCTTCCGTACCGGGTGGTTTGCTGCAACGAATCGACGATGACCCATGTACACAACCTGCCTACAGTGCTTAAGATATGTACTTTCTGATTCATCCATACAGTGAGTGCAAGCCTTGTACCCCTTGTTGGACTGCCCGGATAGGTTGCTAAGTGCAAGCCAATCGTTGATGGTTACGAACAGCAGCGCTCGTAGGTTAAACTCCTCCTGTTTGTCCTCATCCCACACGGGGACACCTTCCTTCTTCCACAACAGTTTAAGATCTTCGACCAGTGGTCTTAGGAACACATCGATGTCGTTACCAGGTTGCTTGGGCCTTGAATAATAATCGGCATCATTATGTACTTCCTCTTCATGCATAGGCAAGGGGGGAGGTTGTAGATACACATCGTAACGGGCCAAGTGCTATGGCCGCTGCTCATCTCTCCAAAAGGATTCGTGCCATCCGTACTTAAACTAAACCGTATGTTTCGTGCGTCCTTTCCAAAGTCTTTAAATTTTCTGTCGATGTTTCGCCACTGCGAACCATCTGCGGGGTGTCTCAGCATCCCGTCCTGTTGACGTTCTTCAGCATGCCAACGCATCATTCTAGCATTCTCCTTGTTCCTGAACAAACGGCTTAGCCGTGGTATTATAGGGAAATACCACATCACCTTAGCAGGAATTCTCTTCTTCATTAGCTGCCCGTCAACCTCACCTGGATCATCTTGTCTAATCTTGTATCGTAGTGCTTTACAAACAGGGCATGCTTCTAGGTTCTCGTACTCCTCACCGTGATATAGGATACAATCATTCGGACATGCGTGAATCTTCTGAACTTCCAGTCCTAGAGGGCAGACTATCTTCTTAGCCTCGTACGTTGTCTCGGGCAATTTGTTTCCCTCCGGAAGAATGTTCTTGACGAGTTTCAATAAATCGCCAAATGCCTTGTCACTAACACCATTTTTTGCCTTCCATTGCAAGAACTCCAGAGTGGTATCCAACTTTTTGTGCCCCTGCTCGCAACCTGGGTACAACGACGTTCTGTGGTCCTCTAACATCTTGTCCAATTTATGGGCCCCCTTTTCACTTTCGCAGTCCTCCTTGGCATCCTGCAACATCTGACCAAGATCATCCGCAACGTCGTTATAATCAGCATCTATGTCCTCCTCGCCCGTTTGATTTCCTTCAAATCCAGCGTACTGAGCAAAGTCTGGAATATTGTCGTCTTCCACTTCATCTTCTTCCATTTCAACCCCTTGCTCTCCGTGGGATGTCCAACAATTATAGCTTGGCATGAACCCCGACTCAAACAAGTGGAAGTAAATAGTCCTGGATGCAGAATACTCCTTCTGATTCTTACACTTATAGCATGGACAACAAATAAAACCCTTCTGCTTGTTAGCTTCGGCCACTCTCAAAAAATAATGCACGCCGTCAATAAACTCTTTAGACCGCCGGTCAGCGTACATCCATTGCCGATCCATCTACATGAAATGAAAAAAAAATTGTACACAAATAATCATTCGTACAATAATGACAGTCATACAATAATGATAAAATAATCACAAACTCTTTCAACAGTCATACAATAATGACATATCATTATTCATACAAAAATTATAAAATATTCCACCAAATAATTCTTATTTATTATTTTTTAAGTTTTAAATTCTTTTAATTTTCAATTTAGTTTGTTTTCTTTTATTTAAGATTAACTTTCACTATATTTTCCTACTCAACTATTTTATAAAACCTTATTTAGCAAATAAACAAAATTTCTATATATTCTTTCTTTTCCCACACAAATTTTCTCTCTCATCAACTTACAACAAAATTTTGGAGACAAAAAAGTGTGCAAAACATAGCTCCAAATGAAATATGACAAAAAAAACATTGGAGGATGAAGTTGCTAACCTTTTAGACACCTCCGATTTGTATATAATCACCAAAATAAATTCACTATAAATTTTGGCATGACCTCCCCTCTTTTTTGAAGAAATTTTGAAGCTTGCTCGGGCTGGAGGAGGAAGAAGACATATATAAAGGAGTGGGACTTTAGACCGGGACTAAAGATCCCGGGGGGGCCTGAAAGCCCTGACAGCATTTGAACCGGGACTATCGTGTTACCAACCGGGACTAAAGATCAAATATGCCCGTTACCCTTTTTAACCGGGACTAAAGATCATCTTTAGTCCCGGTTTTTGTTACAACCGGGACTATCGTGGAATTCGGCCGACCGACGAAAGATGGTTTCTCCACCAGTAAAGGTATAAATAGACCTAGGTATAAAATTCACGGTATTAAATGTTTTGGGTGCAAAATACTCGATGTTAAAAATTCAAAGTATGTTTTAAGACAAAATAAATAGTCAAATGATGTAAAGTAGTTTTATCCTATCATTTTCTAAGATCACTCTAGTCTGATTCACTCTCCTTTTAGATGGAGTTAAAACAGTTTGATTGGACTTTAACTGTAAGAGGGGTGAAGGGGTGAAGCTAAAGATATAGCCTACTTATTTAGATACGGTATGTCTACATACATAACTAAAAGTTAGATACGACTATGTCTATATACATAATAAAAGTTAATATTTATATATGAAAAGGTATAAGTGTAAAATAAAACATATTTTATGTTCACATCCATAATTAAAAGTTACTATATTATGAAAATGATATATGGTGTGAAACTGTGAAATGAGACATATTTTCGTGTTTAGTTTTAGTCTGGCGGCAAACCGCCGTGCCGGCTCAGTCGCTGTAAACGCCTATAAAACCCATCATCCACGCGCCGACCTCCACCCATATCACACAGCAGCTCACTTGTCTCGCTTCCTCCTCCGACTCGCCTCTTCCCACCAACTCCTTCCCCGATGGAGTCCCTCCTCGCCGCCTCTTCCTCTCTCCCCGCGGCCGCCTTCTCGCCGCCGTCGTCCCTCTCTTCGACCTCCTCGTCGCCGCACGCCCTACGGTCGGCCGTCGCCGGAGCCGCCCGCGCGGTGCGCTGCTCCGCCGCCAAGGTGCTCCTCCTCTCGAGCCACCCGTTTCTTGATTCTGCAGCTCTGGCAAATCGCGTTCACCGCCGTGCCCTGTTTTTCCTATTCGATCGATCGTTTCTGCGGGTTTTGATGGCATCTGGTTTTGGTGCAGGATTCGATCCTGTACGCGCTGGAGCACGACGAGATGTTTAACTCGGCGGAGGTGATCCAGTGGGAGAGCGGCAAGTCCATCAACTCCATCGCCGCCGCGCAGGGCATCCGCATCCGCCGCCGCTGCCGCCCACGCTACCCCTCCGAGGGCTCCGGCGCCGACAAAGCCGTCCCCCGCAACATGCTCGAGCAGATCATCTGGGACAAAGAGGTCGAGGTGTCCCAGGTAGACTCGTCCGCACCGCACATAAACTGTTTGAATAAATTCGCACACAGGAATAACCATTTGTTACTGATTCGCTTGCATTTTCGGTTACTCTGTTCCTGTGCAGAGGAAGGCGAAGAAGCCGCTGCAGAAGGTGATCGAGTCGAGCCAGCACGCGCCGCCGGCCAGGGACTTCGTCGGCGCGCTTACGGCGGCCTACCGCCGCAACACCGCGCCGGCGCTGATCGCCGAGGTGAAGAAGGCGTCGCCGAGCAGAGGCGTGCTCCGGGAGGACTTCAATCCGGTGAGTTTCAGAGAGTTCTGCATGCGTTGATCGCTCTCTCCTTACGAAAAATCATGTTTGAAGATTGATTGCCTGGTTTACAGTTTGATTGTCTGAATACTGTTTCATGTGTGGCTAATCTTGTAAACTAATAACAGGTTGAGATCGCGCAATCCTATGAGAAGAACGGCGCTGCTTGCCTCAGCATCCTGACCGATGAAAAACACTTTCAGGTTGGCAGTTCGTCTGGTAGCTTTTTTTTTTTTTTTTTTAGAAAGAAGGTCTCGCCTTCTGGTAGCTTTCGACTTCGTAGTTCTCAAATTCTTATCCTTACAATTATTAATGTTTTTTTGTTTCGCATATATCTGACTTTTCAAACTCTTTGATTCTTCAGGGTAGCTTTGAAAATCTCGAGACCGTTCGCAATTCCGGAGTAAAGGTACGCGCTAGTATTCAAGAGGGGCTTCTACTTTTTTTTTAACTTTTCTGAAGAATATTCTTCAGTTGCAGTTGACAGTTGAAACATGTGCATTTGTCATGCGAATGTTGAAGTTTGATTCTGTCAATGCCTGCAGTGCCCTCTTCTTTGCAAGGAGTTTGTGATAGATATCTGGCAAATCTATTACGCTCGGTCAAAGGGTGCGGATGCAATTCTGTTGATTGCTGCCGTGTTACCTGATCTCGACATCAAGTACATGCTTCGCATCAGCAAGAACCTCGGAATGACAGCTCTCATAGAGGTGCTTTACAACTTCCATGTTCTCTCACTGTTGCTTTACAAGAACAGTTTGCATACAATTCCATTTTGACTGTCCATATCTGTTTGACAAATCATTTAACTTATTACCAAATTTGACAAGTCAGTTTTGGTTGTTGCTTTTCTATCAGTGATTAATCGAATGATAATGGATTGGTCGAAACATTTTCTTGTAGGGATCAATTCCTTATCTGATATGTGATTTGTCATAAGCATGCTCTGTTTTATTTTTATATTTTTAGATTAGCTCTTTTTTAGTTCATCGTATCCTATTCAATTGTGAGTTTTCTTAATGTGTACTAAACATCACTCGTATTTTAGGTTCATGATGAGAGGGAGCTGGACCGCGT